>CM060248.1:55884367-56249367 GCA_030684275.1 Acipenser oxyrinchus oxyrinchus | reverse complement strand
ACAAAAAAATCCACAGAACATTTACAGCGACAGCACCCACTGAGACACGTCTGTGCAGGTCTCAATTATTCAGTAGAAAATAATTAGCTATAAAAATTAAACGGGAAATGTAATTTTTAAGCTAATATTACACTAGTGTAAACATAAAAAGACTACGATACCCAAGATTCCTTTCGGACAACGCGCCTTGAGGTCCAAACCAAAAACAGAAGTATTACCATAAAATATTTGTTTATCTATTGTCAATAATATCTCGGATATTTTTTTTCGTATATATTTTAAAATGGATTTATAAATGTATTTTATTAAGCCCTCAATATTAACATGGGTATTCAAGAAAATAATGTTAAACATCAGTTTACCTAAAGATGGACCCCTTGGTAATTCGATTGAGACGGACACTTCTCTCCAAGGTAACATGATGTAAACAAATCTGAAGTGAACAGAAACATCACTCACTGGCGAGGTTGGTAAGTAGAGATACAAACAACAAATATGTCAAGTATTTCTTTTATGTCGTTGTTTTGTAAACACACAGCTTAGTAGTGTAGAAAATGTGGGACACGTGTTTGTAGTTACAGGTGGGTAAAGGGATTGCAAACATAACATTAAAACTAAAAGCTTGCCCCATCTCTCATGTCATTTCAACACTAACAATTTCAATACAAGTCTGTCTTTCATTTGGTCTGGACATAAGTTCACATGATTAGTACCCTTTTAATAAGGTAAGTGGCATGTTTTCAAAGTCTTCAAAGCCTTAATTCTGTAACTTTAACCAACGATAACCAGGCAAGCAAACAAGTCATATACTGTACATTTAAGGTCCATACAAGATATTAAAGAGCAACTTGGTAAGGTCGTGAAATGTTACTGTCATCGTATTATTCTTACTGTAGTTTAGTACACGTCGTATCATTTTCTGTTTCAGTTATCCTTTTAAACTCCCTTTGTGCACTCAATAGAGCTCTCAGATTACAGTCTAACCACCAAATATCAAATCATGAGCCAGTCGCCTTGTAACACTGTATCTATAACAAATAGTGCACAGCAGTAAAAAGTACTGCATACAACAATGCTGTATTTGTTACATCCACTAGGGGCGTTGTGTTGGGTTGACGGGGTGGGGTGGCGGAGGTCAAGCTGTATAGGTAGACGCAATTCCTTAGATACTGTATATTGAAGGCAAGGGGTTCTTTGCACTTGTGACTTTTAAAGTCTAAAAGTGATATTTAATACCCATATCAAGTTGTTCTTCAAGCACTCTCGACTTGTAATTTGATAGTATATAACAGTTTCATGCAAACATATCTTTATTTTATGATCCAAACAGACTTTAAAAAACATTCTTGGAAACACGCATAAATTAAAGATTTTCGAAAAGGCCAATAATCTGTGTTCAACTTGCACTTTTGTAGTATATAAAATATTGAGCTCTAAAAACCCTACAAATGACAGTAGTAACAGAGAATGTGTAGATATTTAAAATAAATTCTTATTACATTAGGGGAGATCAATAGTAAGACAGTAATGCTGTGGGGTGGAAATTGTAACCAATGAAATAATAAACTATAACACAAACCATTTCGACCAGAAAACTGCAAAAGCTGCAGGCTGCTGCTGCTCAACCTGGATTCAGTGCTGCACAGAGAGACAACATGCCTGTTTACACACTAGTTTCTTTTGAAATGTTTATTTTATTATAGTTTTTCATTTTTTAAAGTAGTGCTTTATCGTGGTAAGTTAGAAAATAAACATTTTTATATTTACTTGTTTATTTAAATACGGTGTTTCGGCTGTGCAGTTTGATATGATGTGCTTGAATAAAACTTTTGAGTTGTATCGGATAGTTTGTCTCGGATAGTTTGTCTCTCATTTTACTGATGTTTAAAATCTAACCGTCATCATGACTGCCTGCGGCGGTTTAGTATAACCGCGGCGGTTCTAGTGTTAACATTGTACTAATAATAGAAAACACTGTATTTTAACAGAAGTCATTTCTATCTGAACTATTGTTGTTCATTACAGTTAACATTTTATGTCCAAAAGCAAAGCAAAACATCTGAATTAATCTCACAAATCCTGACATTTAACTATCGTACTAAAATCAGCTTCTTTTTATATAATAGTACCATATAATCCAAACACAACATGCTTTGAAACAAAAGCTAATTCGGTAGATGTAATAGATTAAAAACAAAACAAAACAAACAAAAAAACCATTTAGCCTTCATTTTAAAATCAAGAAAACGTGAATACAATATGCCTACGTCTGATTTGGCTTAAGTTGTCCCACGCGAATGTAGAGGCCTGAAGTATGTGTCCTAGCAACGGGCTAATCTACCGTACCAGCACTAAAAGAAGCGCACTCTCAAGGTTTTTTTTTTAATGCAAACCGGCAACAGGAGACTTCAAACTGGGTTCTAATTTGATACATAGATTCACCAATACGTAATTGAAGCTCGGTAAATAAGGCCAGATGATCAATAATCGATGCATCGATTAATTGTTGCACCCCTATTAATGATGGAGGAGTCCAGTATAAATCAAATGGCACAACTGAATGATGATCTCACAGTTGCAACAAGAGTGCAGCTCCCCTATAGCCCTTATACAAGACGATCAGGTGCCACAGAGCCACATTAATTACCTCATGGAATATTATTATCTCAGCCCATCAGGGGAATTTGTCCTCTTTCAAAACAGGTGTGCTAATTTTAGAAAAAATAAATACAGTTCAATAAGTTCCAATAGTTGGTGTAACGTCAACAGGATTTCAAAAATTCATGCATTTTTTTTTTTTTTTTTTTTAAAGAATAACATCATTGTAATTATTAAACACTAAACTATCCCAATTTATGATGTACCGTTGTCATGAAACCCCGCTCCATTTAAGACCAGATTAACTTCAATGTCAATTTACAACATATTTTTTGAGGCACTGGTTTTATGTATGGAGCCATAGAATTTACTCATTGAAGACATTGAGAAAAGTTTAATTAATTTAATTATTACTACATAAAAAAAAGGAATATAAATAAGCTGATGAAGGAAATGTGTACCCAATGCTTTTTCTATGGGTTAAGCAGTGTCACTGTTTTATGCATTTTCTTTTTAGATTGTATGCTTTTATTGAAGGAAATCTCAGCTGCAGATCATTCTCATTATATTGGTTTGCTTCAGGACACCTCAACTTTGAACCATGCCTTCCGAAATGAAGACAGATATGGAGAGGATTGGCCTCTTCAGCGAGCCAACCTATATCACTATTGGAGACAAATACATGTCTCCTTACAACAGTAAGTTAAACACCATTATTAATATTGACCTGATAATGTACTAAATCATTTACTACCACAAATGTCAATAAATAACTTGTGAGTTATTTAAGCAATGATTTTTCAATGTCTAAGAACTGTCATATACTGTATGCGCTAACACTTTGTGAATAGGATCCATAAAGCATAATTGTCCCATTAGTAGAGGGCTAATATTGAGCTATATTGCATTTTTAAAAAGGTTAGTCAGTAAAAAAAAATTACCTTACTTCTTTATATAACAGGGTATGCATATTTGGGTTATATATATATATTTATTTGAAGGTCTTCTGAAGTGGTTTGTTTCTCAGTTTTTGTAACCCTAACCTAGACTTTTCCCATGTTTAAACATTACTAAATTAAAGAGCAGAGAGACCACTTTGAAATGATGGCCCTTAATATTTTTACAGTATATATGCCACCTGAATTCTATAAATCTAGAAATATATTTATACTAAAACATTCAACATCAAAGCTATATAAATCTCAGTTCCTTAAGTTATTACATTTTCTTTTTAAGGACCTTTCAATGCTGCAGCATCCAAAAACAAGCAAATGTTGCCTGGAGGCTTGAAGGTGAGGTCAGCCCTTCAAGAGGGTTACTTTGATTCTCAGTTTAAGAGAGTCTTTGAAAAAGAAGCCTATTCTGACCCAGTCAAACTAAGGAGACAATTCAAGATGCAGCAGTCAAAGAAGAATATAGGAAAACCTTTTCTTCCCAGCAATGGGGAAAAAAAGCCGTAAGATAATATATTTGTTTAATCAATTCTACACTTATACATACATTTTTTATAATCTGAGATTTTAGGCATTTTGTTTGTTTTTGATTCTGGTATGATGATTACAATTGCTAGAATTTCATTATATTTCTAAACACCAAATCAAATCTATCATCACATAAATAATAAAACATACCCGATTTTTTAATATATGTGCACGTTTTAGAGAAATAGGAAGAAAAATATTCTGCTTAAAGGACACAAACTTTGTGTGACCTGGAAGCGCTTCTTCGACAGATCCTACCTTCATAGATCAATCTTGACCTCTAGTGGCTGATATTTGTCAGTGCAATTTTTAGGTACCCATTGTAGATGTCAATGATATGTTATTTATGGAATTCTGTTTTATATTTTAATTTTTTTAGCTGAAGTTATATCTGATCAAAACAACGCATCAACAAAAAGAAAACAAAATATATGGTTCAATCATGAAAACATATTACATAACCCATGAAAACTTTCAATTTAAACACAGCTGAGGCTCAGTTTGATTGTCCTTCCTTCCTCCTCCTTTATAAAACTGAATTCGTTCTAGACAAATCCTAATTTTTTAGGTCAGGAACCGGCAGCTACTATGGGACATTTAGTGCTCCCATTGAAGCAATGAGTGCACTACAAGTACCCAAAACACCTTACAAATCGCCAGGAAAGAATGTTTTAACAAACCCTCCAAAGCATGGAACTGGATACGGGTAAGAACTTCTTAATATTTAGTTAAAGTTCACCTTTCTTAAAGCAGATATGTGTTCTTGACTCAGTTTTAACATGTTTTAAATATTTTTGTAGATATCACAATTTAACTTTGTCAAAACCGTACCCGTACACTGCAGACCCATATGACAGAGAAAAACAAATGAGAAAGGTAAGAATGGTTTATTAGATGGAGTCAGATGATAGGCAAAAACAATGCTAATCATGAACATACATTTTTAGTTTAATGATCAATTCATCTAAAGTAGGGTGTTCAGTGACTTTTGAAAATAAGTAATCGTTTTTGGAGATATTGAAGTTCATGAAATTTGTCAACAAAATCCAGACAAAAAGAAATCCAACCAAATTTCATCCATATTGTAAGTCAAACAAATACTGAGGGAATCGGTACAGTCTCCTGAAGACATATACTTTCTGTAGTATGTTTTCCTACAAGGCAGTATTTTCGGCGCAACCCTGCTCAAAGAGAACAATGTCCACTGCCCTTTAATCCTAACTACATTTTGTTTTTGGAGCAGTTTCTAGTCCTGAAGAATATGCAATAATAGTTTGCATTTATAGCACAAGAAGGCTATCTGTTTCAGGCAGCTAAAAGTCACCTGGACACTCAGTCTAAAGCTAATATTCCAACCCCATTATTAATCGATTGTGTTTTGGGTTTTCACTGGTAGCTTAATTAAATCGTGGCTGAAGGTTATCATAATCATTTTCAGTGACTGTGGTGTGAGTTCAGGTACAATTTTTGGAATTTCAATGTGGAGCATTAAGAATATATGGTAACTGAAATACAACATTGAATCACAATAGCTGGTAACTGTTGGCATGTTTCACAGACAAATAACTCATCACACAGAAACTTGCTCAAGGGTGGAGCATTTTTCTTAAACCTCCATCCAAAAGATCTCTTTGATAGCAATCCCTACAAATTTGACAAGCCTTTGCCACCTGTAAAGAAGAGTGGAGGAAAAAAGCCTGCTGTCATACCATTTAAACCAAGTTCACCAGCCAAGAAGGTAAGCATTTGAATTGAAGTATTTCTTTACAGGTAATGTATAGGTGTATGAAATGTGACAAATGTAAAATGTCCACCTACAACAGCACTGCTTAAGTTTTAGAGCCCCCTTTTTTACAGAAAAGATCAAATACTTTTGAGTACATTTTTTTAATTCCTAGCAATCATAATCTTTCTAGGGTAAGCGCTCCATATAGTACAAGCAGTCTCTAATGAACAAACCCACATCCACGGAGTATAGAAATCGCATACCAGTATTTATTGAATATAAAACCAATGACAGTATGTTCAGCACAAAACAAATACAGTATATTTAGAATGCAAAAGTCAAATTTATGCTGATTATAGACAACCTGGAGAGATAAGAAAAGAAAGTATCTACAGGTATTATACATAATAAATTACATTCTCTGAATCAATTTCTAAATTTGTGGCTAATTTGAAATCTCACCACAACTGCTATCTTTGGGGAAATTGAGTACTGTTGAACTTGTCTATTACCTGTGATTTTTATGGTAACTGATAACTTGTCTGTAAATTAAAATTATCATATTTTAGTTTTTTGGCTTATAGTGTATGTTTATTCATTGATATTCTAGGTTTTAACACTGTATAAGAGATAAATCTTAAAGTGTCATTATTATATGCAACTAAACACATTTAAAATACCAGACTCCCAAAGTATATATTTAGGGCCCACTATTAGGCTAATATTATGTATTACAGTGTTAACTAGGCTTTTATTAGAGACTTTTTTTTTTTTTTGTAATTTGTTTCAGATTGGTGGCATGAAAGCAGGAACGTTTGAAGTGTATCCTTCCCATTCAGCAGATCCCTTTACAGTGAAAACAACCAAGGCTATCACTAAAAACAAGGAAGGAAGGGTATTCCAACCATCTCCTGGACCAAAGAGCAGGCCTGTAAAAAGTGTTGTTATTGCCAATATCATGAAGTAAGTATACCTTGCGATAATAAAAAGGTGCATGCTATAAGAGGGAATAATCGCCTTTCGAGTAGATTCAGGTTTTAAATTGTTCTAATACAGAACTATTTTGATACCAATACTCTCTATTATTTTGTTCAGTTTTTCTTTCTGCAGTAACCTTGATATTTCTGTGGATATAATTATATGCCTGTCTGTTAACTCAATCTTTGCTGTGCTGTGAGCTGTTATAAAGTTTTTATTGCAGTCCATACAGATTCTTCTCTACATAGTATTGGTACATTTCACCGTTTAGAATAGAAGTAAGATGGGCAGTTAGCTTCACTGTCATATATTTACTGATAATACTTTGTGTACAGTGCCACAAAGAATACTTCAGTTATGAATGTTACAGATTAAAGGTATTTAGTTGCTCTAAAATAACAAAGGCCCTGACTTCTTGCAGGAAATTTAAGTATGTAACCAGTATCAGTAAATTTATTTTTAGAAAGTGTCTGAAAATAGATAAAATCTCACAGCAGCACACAAAGCGCTGGCTATTCTTACAAGGAAAAGTGTCATGTTCTGTTCTTAACCAAAATTTGAACCTGTTCTTGCCTCACAACACATTCTGAAAAAAACACCACTACATTGGGTTTTAGCAAAAATAGATTATTTTACTAATCTAAACAGAGGAAGAATACTATGCAAATAACTTTTTTATATTTATATATTGTATTACTATCTTCTGTTTACCCTTAATGCCAATATAGCTACACAATTTAGTTTTTCTTACATGTAGGTAAAATTTGAAATTACTGTATATATTATAATCAATAATCTAATTTTTTTTTGTTTTTTTGTGTTTTTTTTAGGACTGTTACCCCAGCTAACTATATGAATTTACAAAGTGTAATGGCATATTGATGAACTGGACCCAGCCATATGACAGATCTGATCACCACATTTTCTATGTTCTAGAACAGGCTTCCACTTGTACATTACTATTACAGTAATTACTGTAGATTAAACCGACTCTTGTGGATACATCACAAAAATGTATGGGTATTTCTTGATTGGGTATTTGCTTGATAATAAAATAATTTTGCATATGTGTTTCATATTTAATACATTCAGTAAGTGTGAATGGGAGTTATTTATGAAATTACAAAATAAATGTTTTATTTTTTTCATTTAATTTTATGTCACAACATATTTAGAATATACACATTAATTAAAAAATACATGACTTGCAAATTGATATGTGTTCATCTTCCATCTTACTAAAATGCTTTCATACACTAGTTAACAAAAACATTTCATAAAGAGCAATGGACAATAATAATAATAATTTCTTTGTGGAGGGTTATTGTTTATTATTTGTTAAAACTTTCTGGGATCGTAATTATAACAAATTAAAGCCAGTTATGGCAGCATTTACCAAAATATACATTAAGTACTGAATTTGTATTTATTTGTAACAGCTAAATTTCTAATTTCTGAGACGCACAGTTGAAATGATTCAGTTATCTCTAATAAAGAATTCAAAAGGGAATTTATTTTTTATTATTGATACAGCAGTGTGTTTCTACTTTCTCATTCATGTATTGTTTGGAAAAAAAGAAGAAAAATCTGAAATTGAAAGTGGGGGAGTATGGATATTTAATACCCAATTAAGATAATGAATGTGTGTAATGGTTTAATTCAGTTTTAGCACTCTTAGTTAAAAATTTCTCCCAAACTAGCTCAAGATCGCGAGCTAACAATTGCACAATAAAACACGCAACACATACATTTTATCAAAAGTTTGTGAATTCAGTACAAAAGTAGGAAAGAAGGATTAATATCAAAATAGCATAAATCAGTACATTAATCTCAGTAAGCAATAATGATTTGGCTAAATCTCAATTCAGTGTAAATTTCAATTACATGTGTAAGCAATTGTCTATGATTTTTCTATTCTGTAAGAACAAAGTCAGTAAACATAATAATAAAAATATGCAAGCAAGATAATTGTAAGTAAATAAATTAATATAAATTCAGTGAATTGTAATTAATAGAATGTTACCAAATCGTTCTTAATTCTTCATCTATCAGTTGTTAAATATATATCCTGTAATTAGAATCATGGCACAAAAACATTTTTAACACCCATTCATCTGTTCTTTATGGAAAATAAGATTCAGCACCTCTTATTCAAGTTCATAGATCACCTTGAAATTACTCTACTGTTAGCTGTAATTCACTTTCGTGGAAGATTAAAACTAGCCTTTCTTTCAATAATATAATACACACCCTTTTTACATTACACCACTGTCAACTTTTCTGCAAATATACATTTATTTAATTCCCCAAGTATAGTTTCTGTAAATCTTTCTATTCTTTAGTTTAATTGGGAATTTGTTTCGCAGAGTTGATGCAGTGTTTACCATGTGTGGTGTCTTATAGAGCGGTGTCCCCTTTCAGTCTTCGTTTAACAAAACATAAAATCTTCCAGTAAAATGGACTATTCCTGGTAGGTCAATTCAGTCCATTAATTGCGTCTTTAAATCATTAGTTGTCCTCTTCTTTAATGACGATCCCAGGTAGTGAAGTTATCTGTATGTTAATGTACTTTAAACAATCTTTGTCTTCAAGTTTATTAATAATTGGATGTTTTCTAGATGTTATCCAGAGCTTACAGTTTCAAATGTTACATGCCACCTTCAGTATATTATGTATGTGGGTATTTGCTGGATGGTATTAGCAGTGTTGCAGTTCAGTTATTAAAAGCAAGCTTCCTTTTCTCTGACTTACTCGTTCATGTTTGGAGCTGTTGGTTAAAGATGTTATGTGCAAGCTCCCTTTTTTCTGACGTTGCTTGCTAGATGTTGATAGCAAGCTCCCTTTTCTCTGACTGTACAGAACTCACTCTAAAACAAAGTCAGCCTCTTGGTTACCCTTGAAGTTTTCCAAACTTTATCTCTCATGGCTCACAATAACTACAGCAGATAGTCAATTATCCGATCTTTGATGTGGTATATTATGCACACAGCTTCTGCTGCTAAAACGGATACAAGATTTAGCTGCCAAAAAAAGGACCATTAGACTGAGGCAAATGAAAGTTACAGAATTATTCAAACCACCGAAACCTCGATGGAGCATTGTGAGCTTGAGATTGTTGCAGTTAAGCAACAATCAGTAAGGCCTGGAGATCCCGTCTATGTTATTGAGCAGCTAAGAACTTTTATTTTATTAATTTCAATTGCATGTTATTACAATGTCTTAACAGCAAGTATCAAAAGTATAGAAACATTTTACTGCATTTTTGAAGTTTAATGATTCCTAAAGTTCTATAATGTGTCAAAGTTGTACTGAATTGTATTCTTTCATGATTTTCAAAGTTTGGTATATGGTATGTTTAATTGCAGTATTTTATTCATTACCTTAACTGTAGGCTTTAAAGTTTTACTGAATTGCATTAATTTAATGATTTGTAAAGCTTTGTAATTTTGTATGCTTAATGTGATAGAATAGGTTACTAGCTTTATATCATCAGTAGTTACTTGTGTACTAAGTACTTGTGTATGTTAACTTTATTCTATACATTATTAAAGGTACAGTAATTGTTATTAATGCCTGTTCGGTTATCCATACAAATCGATTATGCAAACTTGTATCGGTCCCAATTAGTTTGGATACTTGATTCTACTTTATATTGAATTAGTCGCAACACCTGGCAATTCTAGGGAGTCAAACTTGGTTGAGCCTGTAGGCCTCACTTATCGCTGTAGCTATTTACCGAGCTAGACGACTCACTTTTTCATCTTTTATTACAATTTAGCAGAATCTGTACAATTATAAATAAGTTTAAAACACAAAGAACAAAAGACTACTCTCCTTATCTTTCTGGTTGTCATAGGGACTAGGCCAGCTGTCTCCAGACCTATATCCTGAATTGTATTAACCTGTTATGTTCCAACAAAAGTGTACTCCTTTCATATTTTTGTTTTATTATTCAGTTTAGCATTTGCTTTGTTGTTTGTTTTTTTTGTTTGTTTTTTTACACAAAACAGGCTAAATTAATTAAATGTGAACCAGTATGTACAGGAAGGCACAGCTCAGAGAAATTGCCCATATATCATAGTGCTGATTTATATTATAATGACTTATTGTTAAACTATTTATTTACATTTTATTTGAGTATTTCTTCTTCAAAATATTTTATCTGCAAAATAAGGAACAATACTTATTTTCATTTTTTTTTTAAATACAGGTACTTCTCCAGAATTGTATTAGCATATTCCAGCTCTTCGACAGTTAGCCTTGAAGATGTAGTATCTAAATGAAACGTTAAAATAAGACAGATCACAACTATTACTGTGCATTTTATGCACATTTTAATTTGAAATGGGGTTAGTAGTAAGCCAACTTTTAGTGATGATGGCCCTCAATTTAAAATATATACTACAGTATATCAAATGCAGAGCTTACCTTTTCATCTTAGTTTTACAAAAGATAATCCTCCACCAGACATAGTTTCACTGCAATTTCATTGACAAGATATTAACAAATACTATTTTAAGTGACACAATCAAATACAGCCACAAGCTTTTTGTCACAGACAGCAGGGTGTTATTTGTGAGAATATTTTTGGATTAGAATCTTCTTCCCAGAAAACTTGTCCAACAGATTCACTTAAGAGGTAGCATTCTGGAGGAGATATGGGAAGGATCTTCCTAGTGTTGAATCTTCTTTAGGAAAAAACAGACCACAAGATTTAGGCCAGACAGAATGGAGTTTGATGAATTTCTGGGTGAAATCAAGGGAAGGACAGGAGAATCCCATATGAGTAAGGCTGCAAATGGGAGACCAGTAACCCTGCTGTTTGAAACAGCTCTGCAGGTTGTTCTGGTGAGATGCTTTTGGTTAGGTTCCTTTCCTGTTTTGGCTTTTTCCCCCCCATATCACAGCAATTGTTTGATATTTTTAATTTACACATCATACTGTATGTTAATACATTTGGGAATTTCTTTTATTAACTTTTATTATTTAACTTTTACTTGAGAATGTTTGCCAGGAGAAAGAGATTTTTCTTCCAAACATCCCAGTGTATCCAGATTGTGCTCCCTCCTGCAACCACGCTGGCGTTCTGATTGCAATGAGTAGTGTATTGCGGGAATAAAAATCCAGCATTGTTGCAAGAGGTAGCGTGATCTGGTTACACTGCAATCCTTAGAAGCATTTGTTTTTCATCTGGCGATTGCTCCTGAATAAATCATGTTGAGAAACGCAGTGCCCAGTTGATTTTATGAGCCATCATGTCCAATTAAAAATGTAAAGGGTCGACAATATGTTTAAAAAAATAACTCTGTGAAACAGACAACACGAAACACAGAAAAGGTAACATAATGTGTTTCTTGTAAACTATGCAGTGAGTTCTGTAAACTTACCTCTTTCGAGCCTTCATATGCCATCACTGCTGGGTGGTGCAGGTCTCTTCTTAAACAGGGAAGCTAAGGAAGCAATCAGCTACTGTTACTGATGGAATGTTGCACGAGGAAGTATGTTTTTGGGTTTCCACTAGTAAGAAAGCAATTATATCTACTGTAACTATTACAGAATGATCTGAAAAAACATTAGAATAAATAGAATGAACATGGTTCACAAATTGTTTCCATAGTTTTCAAATTCACTCTTTTTTCTTCAAGTTCAATTTTAATATTGCATAAGAAAACCAAATTAAAATATTACCTCATAAAAGCTACTATCAGTGTCATCTGATTCCTCTTCTTGTGTGTTAGTTCTGGGTGATTCACAACCATCTCCATGCTTATCTTGAAGAAAGTTGTCTTGTTAAAACTACATAGCATAATAAATTAAGATTATTATTGAGTATTGAAGAGAGTTTAACATTTATACTAACTGAATGACACACATATGCATAAAAACCTACTCACTAGTGGATTTTTTAAATCATTTATTAAATAAAAGTTGATACACAGAATTATCAAGTCTGCCAGCCTTTTTTCTCCTGGGATCTCTGAATTCATCTGTCTGAAGTTTATGTGGAAGTAAATCAAACTGAGATGCAAGTTCCTCTCTTGTGTCTGCTGTATTGCTGAGTTTCTTGACTGTACTGCAGTCTGACTCATAATGCTCAATGGCACCTTTGTACCTCAGCGTCTTCTGTCGTTCTTCTTCAAATCTCTTCCTTACTTCATCAAATGTTCTCTCTGTAGAAATACAAATCAGTAACCCTGAATGCAACTTCTGATGTACAGCTAAGTTATCATTCACTCATCATACATTAAATATACAACATGAAATGAAAAAAATATGTTCCAAATCAGTGGCAGGGTTTCCATGCAGTTCAGAAACTCCAAATTCTCCCTCCATTGTTGTGAGAATGTCACGCACATATCTCACGCTATAGGCCAAATTTAAAACATTGTATGACTTAAAGAGTAAGTAGCGGAGTTTGGAAAAATATAGCGTTATACAGCCCCATACTGGATCCTCAATAACAATAACAACAACAACAACAAAAATATAACCACGTTCTACTGGTGACAGCCTTGCACGGGTCATACGGAATTCTGATTCAGGTATTTATTATTATTATTATTATTATTATAAGCAAATTATGTAGTGGGAAATGTGGGCGAGTAGGGTAGCCTATTTTAGATGTACTACCAGTATTTTGAAAATGTACTGTTCTAAACATTTTTCTTACATAATTTCTATATCATTAACCTAAAGTACTTGATTAATTTGCTTAGTTTTAGTATTAGTATTAGTTCCTTCATAGACTATTATAAGAATCAGAATTGCTGAATCTACGGTTCTGCAGGAAAACTTGTATATATTATATATGTACATGTAGAATAGGTTTATAATAAATATATATGCAGTCAAAAAATGTTTTGCACTTTCTTATGATTTTTTCTCACGCTTTATGTGTGTCGCTATGTCTGGGTTTTTGTTTTGTTTCTCTTGCTTTTTTTACTATATTTGTTTGGTGGTTGGGTTTGTGTAAACCCAGTTTATAGAAAGCTAAACGATATCAGTAGTCACGCAAGGCCAAACTGGAACTCGGACAGAAATATTTAATTATACCTTCCTGTATTTTAATATTAATTAGATAATTTGCATTTGGAAGGATAATTTCTCTCCCAAGAGAAAACAATATGAAAACCCAAATTAACCAAAAAGTACTACCAAAATAGCATGAGAAAAAGGCGAGACATTTTTATTTTTCCATGTCGTTTGATATTTATGTAAAGTGAAAACAGACACACACGTTTAAATATAACATTTACTGTTAAAACATTTTTTTAAATTAGATTTACACTAAATTGGTAACAACTGACACAATTGAGCCAATTTCCATGCAATACCGTTTTGCCTACCAAGGTGATTGCTGATGTGATCTTTACTGAACTACCACAAGGAGAAATGTGCATGCAGAGCAGGGCTGCAGAATGTTCACACCCACGCATACACAATGTGGAAAAAGTTGCAGTTAAAGAAAGGTGTAGTTGCACTCTATCTGAAATCTATTCTCAACTCCTACGGTTAAGCACCTTGAAGATTTACTAGAATAACAAAGATAAAGCCAACATTACCACCAGGTAAATACAGGTGTTATTTACACAGCACATTTAACTTAACTCCCTCTCAGCACACACTCGCATGTGCTACAATACCCAATTTGACACATAATTTTGGGGGGTAAATTTACAGTACTAATGCTAACTAAGATTTAGAATAATAATAATAATAATAATAATAATAATAATAATAATAATAATAATAATAATAATAATAATAATAATAATGTGCTTTACCAACCATGGCATGTTAATACCTGTTAAACCTGGAGTAGAATGGCCTTTTTCCAACCAAGAAAAATCACACGGGTGCTCTGAGAAATAAAAGAAATACAATCTGGATTTAGTTGTTATTGATTGCTTTAGACTCCCATCATCATACTAGTTTCATATTAGGCCTGCTGTATATCATGTTATTTTAGAACAAACCTACAGAAATGAGGGCAACTTACAAAGCAACCTATATACGACTTGTGATGGTGCTACAAAATACTGTATTATGTATACCAGCTACCAACCTGTTTATTATTACAGTATCATGAAATCAATAGGAATTCAATGTTAAATATTGCTGATGTTACTTAATGCACAAACAAATTATCAATATATTTGGGGACTATTCTGCTAATATATATATATATATATATATATATATATATATATATATATATATATATATATATATATATATATATTGCACCTTCTGGGCTGTGATGACTGCTAACACCATTCTTAAAGTATGACATTTCTTTCGACCCCAGTGACCTGCTTGATGTGTCATGTGTTTTACTACCAAGCTGAGCCCCAATGACATTCCTAAGACCAAGACAATCTTTATGAAGCTGTCGCAGTTCCACTTGGAGAATTTCCTTTTCGTTCTCCACGGTAAGGAGACAGTTTTCCATCCGCTTACACTCTTCTTTCAGTCTCGACATGTTGCCTCTTAGTTGCAGACCTTCTTGGATATGCTGCTCCAGCTCCTGCTTGAGAAAATTGTTATCTTCTTTGAGGTTTGCCACTTCTACTGACAAAACCTCACATTCTTTGGCCACACTGTTGAAGACTCTATCAGCCTGGACTTTGTGCATCTCATCTTGAAGCTTCTTCTCTGTTGTTGACTTTTGTGAAGAGAGACTTTTTACCTCTTTCTGCAGAGTTCTTATGGTATTGGCAGAATCCTGCAAGGTCATATCTAGAGTAAGTTTCTCATCTCCTCTTTCTTTAAGTTGCTGAGATTCCAGCTGATTACTGCCAAGCTCTTTTTCCATAAGTTTAATTTCCTCCATCATACGAATGACCTTGCGTTGTAACATTAATTTCTCATCTTTGACCTGCAAAAAGCTTTTGTTAGTTGTTTCCAGCACTTCCTTTATTTGATCTTTTTCATTTGCAACACTGAGCATTTTGTCATGTGCTCTTTGCTGCTCCTCTTTTATAGAATCTAGCAAATGAATAAATGTTTTTTGCTCAGAAGTAAGCCGTCTCCTTTCTTCATCAAGGGTTTTGTAATGAATTCTAACTTTGTCATATTTATAAAGAAGTTTCTTAAGCTCTTTCACATATTCTTTACTATCTGCCTCTGTCTTTTTTAGCCTGCTTTGAAGGTCTTTCTTTTCCTCCTCCAGCTGAACAATTTTACTCTCTTTATCAATGTTTTGCTCTTTTAGAGTCTCAGTTAAAACTTTAAGTCGATTTACTTCTGATTTTAACGATAAGTTATCATCCTCAAGGTTCAGTAAGTTCTCTTCCAGTAACCTTACATCTTTTGAGGAATGTCTCAACTGTGAGAGAGTTAAGACAGACTTGCTGCTTAAGTCTTTAGGTTCGTTTGATTTTCCATTAATTGGGCTTAGTACTTCTTTTTGGTTTTCTAGATGATTAACATGACCAGGACTTTGTAAGTTTTCCATTCTCATACTAGACATGGACTCTGACGTGTCAGAATTAGTTGTTGCTTAATTTTTGATTTCTGTACCCTGATTAGTTTGTGACGTCCCATTTTCACAATGATGACTTGGGCTGCTACCTGCACTTACACTTCGTATGTCCTTATGAAGATTCAAAATGTTTTCCGTCAGTGAAGTCATGGATTTTTGTATTCCATCTATCTTATTAGATACAAATATTTTTGATTTAGCATCAGTGCCTTCAAAGCTTTTCTGATCTCTTGATCCTTTAGGTAAAAGTCTAATTGTGTGTTTAAGATGCTGAAGATTAAGTGCTAGAGCTGTTTCCCGTGTCTGTGATTTATCCATTTCTACTTTCATCTGTTCACTGGCGATGCTGATTTTTTCCAGTGTACCCCAAAGATCATCATTACATTCTGGTAAGGACAAAACATTTCCATTGACTGCTGTTTTTTCAGCAGAACATATATGCATTGGTCCTGCTCTGTCAAGTACTGTACTACCAGCAAGCACAATATTAAATGTTTCCACACACTGGGGAACATTTAAACAATTTATTACATCAGTCTTTTCAGAAACAGCATTCCTATTGTCTTTCACCATGCTTCCCATTTTCATTGTCACTACAGATTTAAAGGACTTCTGAGATGGTGAAGTAATATTATGATTCAGGTTGTTATTCATGGTTGCAGATGTATTGTCCATCAAGATTTCTGTAGCATCTGTTGACTGAGATTTTAAAGAGCCTTCTTGTGTAGATCGAGGTACATTTCTTCCGTCCTGAAACAGTTACAAAACGGGTCATTTAAAGAATATAACACTGAATTTCATAGTTCAACATAAATCCCTACAACACAGATTTCTTTCTAACAACAATTTAGAAAGTCAGGCTTTTTTAAAATTATTATTACAGATGATTATGTGACATGAATTCATGAAACATTTGCCAAGGTGGTGTACCCTCAAACCAAGTAAAGTCGCCAAACAGATTGGACCAAGAAGTATCTACTGTACACGGGGGTGAGGAATGAGGGGATGCAAATTAATCAAATACAGGAAGGAGTTCAAATTTATTGATAGTTTAGAAGTACTGTAGATGGTGTAATTATTCGTCTGATTCATAAATCATAATTAACACATGCCTCAGACCAGGCGGAGAATGAGATCATGCGTCTTAACGGTATCATTTCCAAGCATAATTTAGGAACATGTATTTATGCCTATAACAATAATAAAAAAAAGTTTATGTTTAATAATCCAATAATTAGGGAATGTATTTTGTTATTTGTAACACATACATTCAATTGCATGGTTAACTTGACTGCACAGGATAGGCTACTTGCTGGTTGGAAAACATAACAATCAGGTTTGTAGCCTAATCATTGTCTAACTAGGGAAAATGGCAGGCTTCGCTGTGCTTGTGTGGGCTGTACATCAAGATATATTGGAAGTCCCCCAACACGTACGCGTGTTTAAGAGCTATAGCCAAAAGTGTTGCATCGCCCTATAGAATGAATTAATTTTGTTTCATAAAGTCGAACGAAACCTGCTGAATAATGTTACGTTAACACTGAATTACATACCGCTTTGCAGTTTTCCAATAAACCTCAATCTAGCAAAATAGCAGTCACCAAAGAAAAAGAAAGAAAGAAAGATTTACATTGTATCTGACTGTATTTCATTGTTGCTATATAAGTTTAGACACATAACAAAACACATTAGTGTTATTAAAATAGACTTGCAATGCTTGTCTTAGTGATGAGAATTACCATGTGTATCATGTGTACTGTGATCGAGCTGCACTCTCTCACGTTCATTGCCCCGTTTAAATAGGACCCAGGACACAGAGAGATTGATTTTTAGCACTTTCGTGCAGTTTTAATATTTACAAAAAGAAATAAAACAAAAATAAACACCTAGCTCTTATGAGCACTAACGAACACAGGCTGGAACCTTCTTTAATAACCGGACAGGTAAGCTTGTTTACCGGTTGCAAAACAAAACAAATACAGTTTTACACAGCACAACACAACACAACAAGGTTTCACACTACCTTTCTTCTATAATTACGGCTGTACACACACCAGCAGCCCTAAAGAGACTGGCTGCTTCCCTTAAATACCCTGCACCCGGCTCTAATTTACAATGATAGCCAGGTGCAGGGGATAATTACCAATAATTAAACTAAACAAACGTGCATACACATGTGTTTTAGCCAGGGAGAATTTTAACCCCCTCCCTGCCTGGTTAAAGTATTATTATTGTATGTGAATGAATTGTGCAGGTATTTGAAAACTGAGGGAATACAGTAACAAATGAAAACATATTTTTTTCGCCATTTAACAATGCATTGTAGGCTATTTTAATCTAACTGTGTTGTGCTGTCTTGCTGTGCCATTTGTCATTCAAACGAAAGTTTTAAACAAATAACCAGAACTTGCTGACACTCCAGGGCCTTTTCTTGTGCGCTAGAAAGGAAGCATGACCTAACATTAGAGGATGCTTTTTTTCTCAACCAAAAGTCAAATATCATGAACTGTGACAAAAATGACATTTCTGGTGGTTACAGTTCTTTTTCAGGAAGGCATGTGCATATAAGCTATATACAAATATCATAATTTTTTTAAATCAAAAAGCGTACACTGCCCCTAATCTCTCTTCATGTCCAGCACCTGTATGTGCAAGTTATTCTTATTTTAAAACCTGATATTTCGAACAACTTGTCTGCCTCCAGACATGTCCTGTAGCCTTAATGTGACAGTGTAAACAGACGGTGTATGCCATTGACGTTTAGTAGAGGACACACCTCATTTGCATACCTCTGACAATTGGTTAGATACAATCTCTTGGTAACAATCCGTGATGGTAAATCACATCTAACAAGTTTTATAAATCGCATGCTAAATACTGTATTTTCTTTAATAGGGGGAATTAGCACCATCTTCTATACATCTGGGCCATATTGTTTAACTAATATGAATAGGAATAAGGGAATAGTCAAAGGATTTAATCAATCAGTTATACCACTGTGTGGTCCAGTGGTTAAAGAAAGGGGCTTGTAACTAGGAGGTCCCCGGTTCAAATCCCACCTCAGCCACTGACTCATTGTGTGACCCTGAGCAAGTCACTTAACCTCCTTGTGCTCCGTCTTTCAGGTGAGATGTAGTTGTAAGTGACTTTGCAGCTGATGCATAGTTCACACACCCTAGTGTCTGTAAGTCGCCTTGGATAAAGGCGTCTGCTAAATAAACAAATAATACAATATATAAATCCTTACACCACTGTAAGAAGACAGCTATGTTACATACACTCAAAATGTAAATGTATTGATTTTTGTGTGATATAATGAACTAATAAATGTACTTTCTATATAAACATTACATTTGATAAAATAATCAAATATTTTTACCAAAAAAATTATAATTAGCAATAAAAAGCAATTCTGTTCAAATGATGTTGCTTTTAGGGTTTGTCTACTGTATTTACTGAATTATGTTCGTCACGGGGTTCCATAAAAAGTCATACCTGCAATGTATTTGTAGGAGAGAAAGTAACATAAGGTTTGTAATGGCTCGCATGTTGACTCTTGCTGTCCTTTAGACTATTGCTGAATATTCCATTAATTTCTGACTGTACCTAAAAAATAGACATGAAACTTTTCTGATTTTTTTTTAAATTGTATTTATTTTGTATTATTATTTTGAAGTACACGTTTTAAAAGATTTTAAATGTTGATGTTTGTGAGTAATTTCTCTTACAATACCGGAATCAAGAAACTATACTCACGGCAGTGACGTTCTGCATTGTTTGTTGACGGAGAGCTTCAAATATTTCAAGTTGGTGCCGCAGTACCTATGTTAAGGGAAAGGTAAAATCAACAACAACAACAACAACAACAACAACAAAAGGCCGGTGTAAAATAGGTTGTGGTCAAGTGAAAACAGTACAGGCATACATTTTCTAACACCAGTTTCTAGGCTAATGGAAAGCATAGAATATAGTCTGTGATACCCTCGTTTTTTGTGAAGCTTTGATGTACTGTATTACCAGAAATGTCAAAAATGAATTTTTAACAGGTTTCTAGTATGTTGTTTTTAAATTAAACCTTATAAAAACATCCAATGTGCAAAATAAATGTAAAAATGTACCTTCAGTGCCGAGTCTCCCTGGTAATCCATGTTATTAATGCATCCCTGTGAAGTTTAGGCCTATCACTGAAAATTCAGAATCTGGAACAAATTGGCAAAGTTACTTAATTTAACAAAATTAATTCTGCCTGCCAGAACAGGCCCATTTGCAGGAAAATCTCTTAGCAGGACGTAAAATGGCATGGTATCCAATTTCCATTAAAATAACTGTAATGTTTAACAATTACAATACTTGTGACTTAAACTTTTTATTTAATATTATATTTAATATACAAGACTGACTAAGAGTGAGGGTGATTACATAAAGAAAAACATAAAAACAATTCAGTAGCAGCAGTGCGAAATGTCCGCAATATAGCTGTACACTTGCTGAACCGGGCAGTTCAAAACAACTGTTTCTTACCGTTTTGTGTATGTCCAAGCCGCTTCATAGGACGCGTTAGTTGATCATATTCACATTATGAAAGTTTTTTAAAGGTACCTCACACAGTTTGCTTACTCAATCGTTCCCTAACTACCTCCTCAAACGTCTACAGCGCGTCTGCCCCAATTGATGGTTTCCATGGAAACACAAACATTCTAGAACTACTTATCTTTCTCCAGGAAATACGTTACGGTTCATGTGTAAAATCGGTAAATCTATAGATTAACCAGTAAATGTGTAGATTTACCAGCTCATCTGTCAAGCTATAAAATAACCGGTATATGTGTAGGTTAACCAGCTCAGCGGTCAATGTATAAAATTAACAAAGCAGATGGTAGTTAATACTACAGCATTTGCGGTGAATTCAGAAATAGTGTCAGGCCAGGGAGATTAATGGCTATATATATATATATATATATATATATATATATATATATATATATATATATATATATATATATATATATATATATATATATATATATAGCCATATATATATTTATTTCTGGTTTTATTTCTAACGATTCTCTCTGGTCTTTTGCTTTATGTAAAAAGAATGCACTTTACCGATTTTTCTTTTTAAATGTAAGTGTATTATATTTTATTTTTCTAATCAAATTTTACAATAGAAGCAAAATAAACTATTGAAATTATGGAGAAGAAAAATAATTAAACATTAATAAAGTTTATAGTAGTGCTACAACGGAAGAGTTTGGAGTTTTGGGAGATTTGCTCTATTTGTTAAGTTGATGAAAAACCCTTCACCAAAACATTTAGGGGGTGATGAAAGGATACGAGTAAAGTGATTTGCGGGTGCAAAACCCCCCATATGCTGCCGTAAATCGTGTTTAGCAGCCGTAAAGTCTGATTGTACCAGTCGTTAAAAATGCGGCGTATGTTATTATTATTATTTATTATTATTTGTTTATTTAGCAGACGCCTTTATCCAAGGCGACTTACAGAGACTAGGGTGTGTGAACTATGCATCAGCTGCAGAGTCACTTACAATTACGTCTCACCCGAAAGACGGAGCACAAGGAGGTTAAGTGACTTGTTCAGGGTCACACAATGAGTCAGTGGCTGAGGTGGGATTTGAACCGGGGACCTCCTGGTTACAAGCCCTTTTCTTTAACCACTGGACCACACAGCCTCCTATGGTCCATGTAAAGAATGGTATGTAAGAATGTATGTAAAGAATGGTGTGTAAGAATGTATGTAAAGAATGGTGTGTAAGAATGTATGTAAAGAATGGTGTTGACCTGGCATTCTGCATCCGCTATCAAATCTGCATTTTGACATCATTAATATATTAAAATTACATTGAAATGTACTCCAATAAAGAAAAGAGCATGGAATTGGACGGGCTCTGGATACTATGCAGGCGCAATAATGTGATGTAAGGATTTTGCCTTACACAGGCAGTTGCTGACCCTCCAAAAACTACACTTCTTCTTCCTCCAGGTGCAAACCTGGAGGGGTAGCCCAATCCAATGTTTCCAGAGTGCTCGGCACATTTCTGGATGTCATGCTAGAAAAGGCAGGCCAATACATATAATTTCCTGAGGATACTAACATAACTAGTGTTGGCTGAGGTTTTTCCATACAACTCCGTTTCATGATGAGTGACCTCAGCCATAAAGACTTTCAATTTTCCTTTTCTTTTCCGACATTTTTTTTTTTTGGATTGTATTTTCGTGCGCCACGAATATCATACAGCGACTACAGCCCTCTGTACTCCTAACTGTGCGTCTCTGCTAAATACACAGCTGCGCTCATTGAGACCCTCATTCATTGTAAACTCGGTTGCTTTTCTGCAGGAGAATCCGCTCCTAACCTACACGTCATCAGCAAGCGCATAACGGCTCTGTGTGTTTGGCTGCGTTCACGATACGCAGACTTTGCTAAGTCTGCGCAGATTCTGCGGAAAACCTGTCCAAATTCACCGTCTGCGTGAACTCAGCTGGAGAAGACGTCACCAAGTCACGCATCCACGGGCTTAAAAGTCTGCACAGCCGCGCAGTTTTTCAAGAGGTACTGCGCTGGAGCAGCCGCGGCTCAAAACAATAGACGAGCGTTGGCTGACAAAGTGTGTAGCAACCAGATACAATCCTCA
Source organism: Acipenser oxyrinchus oxyrinchus (assembly GCA_030684275.1). Lineage (NCBI taxonomy): Eukaryota > Metazoa > Chordata > Actinopteri > Acipenseriformes > Acipenseridae > Acipenser > Acipenser oxyrinchus. Next base: position 56,226,445 of record CM060248.1, on the reverse strand, counting down.
CTCCATGTGCTACTGCCACCTAGTCAGGGGGTGTGAATCGCCTTCGAGTCATGTCATTAATTATCTTATGAAAGATTTGTAATTCAGCTTTAATAACAGGTAGTTGAAGTGAGATATGTGACCATATGTGCAAGTATTTGAACTATTTTTGTCCAAGATCAAAATACAGTACTGTCTAACAACCCCTTTGAGAGGGCGGGGGGAATCCTGCCCGTTATATATTACTCATTAATTTGTCTCACATCACAAAACATACGTTTATATTATCTCTTTATAGCAGGGACTGTTTCTACTATACATTTTCTGATCATGCTGTAAATTATGAAGCTGGTGGAGCACAAAGGGAACTTCGATTAGATCCACTTCTGCGATTAGAATTTCTCTCAACACCACCTCCATTTTGGTTCTGCTCAGAACTGTTGTTGTTCATCTACCAAAGCTGTCCACGCTGCGTCTGCACAAACCATGACGTTACGCGCAGACTCCCGTCTGCAATCTAGCCGGCAGAAAAGTCTCGTGAACGCACCCTTAGAGTGCGTTTGCGGCGTGCAGACTTTTGAGTCTGCGTGAGTTTACGTCTTTTTACGCAGGTCTGCGCGCATACCCTGTCCGAGCAAGGCAAACTGCTTGACCGCAGCCGGAACTGACAACAGAGGTCACGCATCCTCTGGGCGCAGAGTCTGCGCAACCCCTGCAGATTCTAAAAGGTGCTGTGCTGGAGCAGACCCGTCTTCAAAGCAGTGGAAGAGCGCCACCACTAGTGCAAGATTGGCGTAGAGAACCACATGCAGGATTAGTGATCGTGGTAGTGCCACCGAGAATGGGGGTGTGAATAACACAGAAAAATAGCTCGTATAAATTACAACTATTGTATTGTTAATGACAAATACCGGTACAGATATTATTATTATTTATTTCTTAGCAGATATTATTATTATTTATTTCTTAGCAGACTTACAATTGTTACAATATATCACATTATTTTTACATACAATTACTCATTTATTATACAGTTGGGTTTTTACTGGCACAATCTAGGTAAAGTGCTGTACTTGCTCAAGGGTACAGCAGCAGTGTTCCCTACCAAGGATTGAACCCATGACCCTCCGGTCAAAAGTCTAGAGCCCTAACCACTACTCCACACTACTGCCCTGCTACTCTACACTAGTAAAAACACAGAACTAGTTAAAACTATGGGGGGTATTCCATGTATTTATTTCTATATTCATTAATTCATTTATTAATTTGTTTCAACATGTATTTATTCCTGTATGTATGTATTTATTTATTTATTTATAATTTTGCCATGGAATATCCTCCATATAAAACTGATGTACATAGCTTTAAATGCTTAAACAGATTCCTAATAAAAGATGGTCTTGGGGTTACTGAAATGTCTTTGCATAATTTATTTACCAGTCTAGTTATGATGGAGCTGTATGGGAACATTGAAAGAAAAACACTTCTCCAGTCTTCTCCAATCAGAAAATCAATCAAGTCGGTCTCCATGTTTGCTCAGTCGACTGTGCTGGGAAACCTCCCAAAGCTGTCCTAGCTCTGTCAACGCATTACATTACAGAAGACGAGCCAAGCTGTAGCATAAACTACCATCTCCTTTATTTTATACTTTGCCGCTGAGCTGGTAAATCTACACGTTTACCGGCTATTTTATAGATTGACCGATTTTACATATGAACCGTAACACACACACACACACACACACACACACACACACACACACACACACACACATATATATATATATATATATATATATATATATATATATATATATATATATAGTGTGATTTGATTACATCTGAACCATCTGATGATTTAAAAGATGCAGGAAGAGTTCATGTAATTTATATTTTCCTGCCGCCTAACTAGCCGCCTTTCTATGTTGTTTTTTTTGTAAGAAGAGAGAGACATCTGGTGGAACGTTGTTGTTAATGCAGATTTAGTCTCCATGTATAACTTTAGACTTTAGGTTTTCTCTGAGACAAAGCAATTCTAATAAAAACTAAACAAATAATTCCCTCTTTTTGCACATGTGCTTTTATTGTGCCAAATGCACGTTGGTATAGCTAGATTAACTGTCCAAGAAAAAGGTACTTTATGCAATGACAAAGCTTTTTAGTTACAGTATCTCTGCAAAAATTTGCTTCAATTTGCTTTTACAAAATCTTTACCAACCCCTTTTCTCATTTTTTGTAAGAGAATAAAAAAAAAAAACAAAGCAAAACAAAAAAAAAAAACTGGTAAGGCCTTTGAAAGATACCTTCTTCTATGCTTCTTTCGTCTTCACTGAGTTATTACAGTATCAAGCAAAACGTTTGGAAAATCTGTGATGAGTTTAATAGGCTGCTAGTGTGTGAGACTTTTGAGTGCTTTAAATCTAACCTGAAAACTGAACAGACCAACACATTCAGAGATTTATTGAAGCTGTAGCGGCTCAGTTTGTATTAAACTGGTTTTGAAACCAGAGCTCTTTGTAAACAGATGTAACCAAGGGAACCTTTTCACAAATGGAACATGGCGACCTTGAGGTTTACACGCTGGGAAAAGTTGGAATATAGTTGACTTCTTGACTTGTGGTCACATATAGTTGGCGAGGCAGTTTACAGAAACATCTGGCAAAGATCTAAGATGACAATGACCTTGTGGGGGCATTGGAGGAAATGAAACGCAGCACATTCAGCGCAGATATAGATCTTTTATAGTGATAACGCAACTGCAATGAATAGTGATGCACTTCAAACCATGATAAATACATGATTGCCGATTATACAAGTACAGGAGATAACTGTACTCTTTGTTTAGTTTTCAGCCCTAATTACAGCTGGGCAAGTCCCTATCTTTCAGGAAAGACTGTAGACCAAATGCTATTAGATAATGTATGAATTGCCTTATGATTTCTTTGTTTATGTACAAAACAATATATTTAACCCCAACCCAATATAATCCTTCTGAGTGCATTTTAAGGGACATCATTACCAGCACAGTAATTGTCTTTGACCAGACGGAGCCTTCCAACGTCGCTTTTTATTAGATGCCATCTGTGGAGTTGGCAGCAAAAAGATCTGTGATAATTCCACCCTATTATGATTTTCAAAGCGAAACCCTGTTGAGTTTGCAAACTGGCAGAATTAATTAAAAACCACAGCTTTCTAATAAAGTGAGTGAAAGGATGGGAAAACATGTCTATTGAACTATTTTACAATCATGATGTGAGTCTCATATTTGAAATACAATTGCTAAATGGTTTAGAGCATCAGCCTGAGAACAAAGGTCCTGTAATATTCCCCTGTTGTATATTAGGAACACAGATTACTCCTATTTAGAATATCAGAATGCTGCTATTTTGGATATTCTACTGTTGTTCTGAATAATTCTGGAATACTAAATTCTAGATGTTAACAGATTGTACCAAATTAAGGCATACGTTCTACCAAAATTACAGTTTTAGTAATCCATGTTTACTGTTTGGATGACACAATGGAATAAAGAAATAGTTGTAAATGAACAAAAAAAAAACTAAAACAAATTCAATATATATATATATATATATATATATATATATATATATATATATATATATATATATATATATATATATATATTACTGCAGAACATGTGAACATTTTCATTACACATTGGAGTTACATATTGCAAGTGCATAACACAACATATTATGATATACTATTATAACACAACACTTAGCTTTTATTGAAGAAATAAATAGATAATAGTAAGCTATTTTCAGTAGTCACATATCCTCCTTACATAAACATTTTGTACATGGAGAAAGAGGAAAATAAGTGAGAAACCATACTGTGATGTAAGTGAGTGAAAATACTATAATGACATTATACACTATACAGCTAAGAAGACTACAAGCTTAAACTGTTTCTATTAATTCCATTGCATACTAATTGCATATCTGTTTATCTAAATATGTATATAAATGTTAATTTATACAGTATAAGATACTTGAAGAAAATACTTCTTTTTATATGGAACATTGAAGGTACTGTTGTACAAACACTTTCTTTAAGTTTATTGTAGTCTTAGCACAGTTGTAAGCTACCAAATATGCACTGGCTAGGGTTTCCTTGCTTTTCCATATAATTATGTAGCAGACGGAAATAACATGCATGTGTACACTCTGAACAAGATAGGCTTTTAGGTGGCCCTTGTATTCTGTAGCAATTACTAACTATAAGTGGAGCATTCTCTTGTATGTTTTGCATTGAACCAAAAATGTAACAGTGTTTATATTGTGTAATGTACCATGGTGCACATTCCTGCTAATGTTAATCTCAATGGATTCTGAAGGAGTACTTCCAATAAGCAAGATGTTTAGGCTGTAGGGTAAACAGTGACTGCATCATATCCCTCTGGAGGCCTCATCCTAGACCTCGCGTGGGTCTCACAGTACAGCTGTCCCTCCACGAAGAAGTAGCCCTTCTGCTTCAGATTCATGTTACAGTCAGAGCACACAAAGCAGTCGGGGTGGCGAAACTTGTCACGGGCCTTCACAATGGTCCCGCTGTAAAGAAAAACCGAATGAATAGCACAGCTGGCACGGTTTATCTGTAGTAGGATTTAAATGTGATAAAATGTAGAAAAATTGCTGTTATTCATGAAAGAATCTTTCATTTATACTGTATATTTAAATTAAAGACTAATCTGACAGTAAATGCTGTCAGTTGTTTTATTGGTTATTGATATTTTAACAAAATTAGTTAGACTGGTTTTGTGGTGCAAATGAATATATACTGAAGCACAAGAACATTCTAAATATTGGTAGCCAGGGTCCCTTGACATTCAGCTTGCTTTGTTTTATAAAAGTGAATGCAATACTCACACAATCCCATTGCCACATTTGTCACACAACGGCAGTTTCTGAACACTTCCGGTAGGTCTACCAGCCTTTGTGATGGGAGCTCTCACACTTCTAGTGACAGTGGGACGAGAACCTGCCAAATAGCTAGCATTAACTGATAAAGTATTTTGAACACAGACAACTATTACTGTGGAGTTTTCCCCTGGTGGTCTATTTCAAGGCACATGTGATGTTAACAGCGATGTCACCCTAAATCTTGTAAACCTGCTCTGTCACGATGTACACCTTTTAAAAATTTTATTTATATGCTTAGCAAATATAACACCGGGGTGACAACTACAGAGCTAGGAATGCTCACCAGGATCGTCCTCCACGTAATCCTGCAGAGCTCTGAAGGAGCCCGACTGCCGAGGCTCATGGTATTCATCCTGATTCTCCTGAAGCATTTTGTACACGTGTGACTGCTCAATCGATGGCTCTGGTTCAACACTGCAGAATAAGTGGCACCATTATTTATTTTTACAGCAATAATTCGTAGTGTAATATTTTTTGTCTCTGGTGCCCTAGTCCCTAGGGCCTAGTGCTACACATTTCTTCCCAAATGGTTACATAGTAATTAAGGATTTTGATTAAAATCTACAGTTTACGTTTTTTCTGAACTGAATTGTAAAATGTCTGTCCTGTTATGTGCTGTTGCAGTCATACATAATTCTCATGAATTGACATTATAAAGGAACAAATAAATACATATTGAACATACTCTTTACATATTACTTTACAGTATTATGCTTCAGATCAAGCCTTTGAAAATACCTCACCATGCTCTTTATATCTGAATGAAATGTTTCTTTTAAAAAAAAAATCAATTCTCAGTAGTTATTGTATATATGATCGTTATTAAAAATGACTAAGAATATTTTCAATGATTCAGTGACTGCAAACATGGTAAAGACTTCCTGCAGTAAACACATTCCCTGTAGCCTCCAGCTTTGATTACCTGAAAGCAGGTTTTTCAGTTAAAGTGGAAGACGCCTGCCCATATAGAGAGTTCATAATATTGGCATCTGAGTACAATTGTATGGGGGAGTTAAATTGGGCATGTTGAATCCTAAGCCCTGGCAGCTCTGCCACCCAGGTCTTTTGAGGAGACCCTTTCATGGCAACCTTTAAATCGCTGGGGGTGATGATGCGAGTGACCACACGGGGGAGCTTCTTGCATCCACTAATGACCAGGAATGACACATACAACAAGGACACCAGCATAACGACAATGAACAACAAACCACCACAGACATTAGCAGAGATGACAGGAGAAGACAATACAGATGAGACAACATTTTTGCAAGGGAAACATTTTAGAAATGCTATGTATGGTAGTTACAAATCTTTTTAATTCATTTTGATTATGCTCTTGCAACAGGATGCCACACACTCAAACCAATAACAGGCTTTATCATACTACCATATGCATACCTTAAACAGACCTTTTCTAAACGTCATGCCCCTTACAAGATATGCTTCCCATAGACTTCATGTTATATTTGTGAAGTAATGTAAATGCTACTATGAACTACTCACACAAAAAATAAAATAAAAATAAAAACAGGTTAGTATACTTTGGAAAGCCATGCTGTCTTGTTTAGGTGATAAATGTAAAAATTACCAGTACAATTAATGTACATTTTTAAAATAAAAATGAAATTGTTCCAGTGCACAGTATACACATTGTAAACCTGGTTACCACATGTTTACCTCTAATTTCTAAACAGGGTTCATTATATAATGCAGACTATGCTTATAACAGCCATAAAATGCAGATTGCATGCTTGATTGCAAAAACCTAGTGCATGTAACCTGCTTTGGCCTGAGACTACGAATGGTTTTGGTCTGACATTAAACTTGTGTTCGAAGTAGCCTAGGTCCTGTAAAAAAACAAAGAGGTTAGAAAGAGGTTAAGAGTGCTAGTGCATGGGAAGGCTTGATTAATTTGTTAAGATTAATGATCAAACCACTGGTGTTGATTATGTGCATAGTATTTTTGTTTTTGTTATAGACCTATGTAAAATAAGAACAAAAGGGTTTTAGATACACGAAACGTAAGCCTCAAGAGCTGGGCTTATGGACATCAAAGACAAACACAGGATGAAGACAATTGGACATGGACAAATAAAACCCTTAAAAACTCACCCTTCTGGTTTGTCTTGAATGAGGCCTCTCATCTGTCCGTGGAGGGCGTCCTGGATGTTGCCGGCAGAGTACAGGCCTATAGGAGTGTTGTAGGCCGAACTCACTACCTGCCTTTTATCATCAATGCTGGCTGCGGCTACAAATGGCTGGGCTCTCCTATTATGAGCAGCACCGATTGGTTTTAACTCCTGCACATGGAGCCGAACAAAAACACACAACGCTACATGCTGCAGTCAAAACAGTAAACAATAGTACCAATAAAGCTAACTGCATTGGCCACAACATGTTGGCTTCAGCTGAAGTCACCCATATGGAATGTGTATAGCTACTGAATGGTCAAAAGATTTGCATCACCTTATAAAATTAACTAATTTTACTTCATAAAGTCAAATTAAACCTGCTGAATAATGTTACGTTTACATATTGAATTACATACCGCTTTGTAGTTTTTTATATACTGGTACTTAACAAAAAAATTGAAATCAAAATCTAACATGAAATACTGTACTGCTATTATGGCTTCCTGTAGACTTTTGCGATATTATTTTGTAGTTTTTTTGATTACATGATGTTAAATAAAATATCTAAATTATGTTCACACACACACACACACACACACACACATATATATAGTTTATTTTTGATTTTTTAAAATAATGTCTCAATCCTAAAATTACAGGTGATGCAAAACTTTTGGCCATAGCAGTACATGTACCTGATATATAATGGGGCCTATTCACAAAAGTTGCACACAAGACTGTTTTAAGGAATGTTTTTTTTTTTTTAATACAATTTTGATTAATTAAGTAAAGTTTGCAGTTCATTTAAAAAAAAAAATAATAATAATCAATTGTTTTAGAGAGGGTTAGAAGTTTAGAAATTATTTTTATAAACAGTTCTTAAAATCATTCCTTACAAACATCTTGAATATTTTAAGATTAGGGCACAATATTTTAATGTTGCATTAATATACATTGCAATAGGTTTTACAGGGTATTTTTATGTTATCTGTAACATATTGATTGTACACATGGGCAATACATTTTAGAAATGACAGAAAGCAAGGGTCATTATATTATATGTACAGAAAATGATCAGTACACACAATATGGGTTAGAACTGGGTTCCCACAAAGTCTTTAGGTTGTGTTAAAACACTGAAAGTGCAGCCTGCCTCATTTGGCCACGATCCCCCCCCCCTCCCTCCCCCCCCCCAAAAAAAAACGACATAGTATTACACAAATAATAATAAAAAGCAACATTCCATAAGAAAGCATTGTGTACTATTCTTGTATTATTTGCTAAATATTTTTTGACTGCATATGTATTTATTATAACCCTATTATACATGTACATATAATATATTGTAGCATTTGCAGGAAATGAAGACAGGCTCACACAGGTATTTCAGATTCTTGAATGCAGCAGTTTATTAAGCCACAACTCTACACTTGACTAGTAAAGCATGCTGCTTTACCAGCCAGTGGTACAACTAAAGCTGAGCAGTAGTGCTACTCAGACTGTGACAAAATAATCAAAGAAAAGAAAAGAAAAGAAAATCCAAAACACACTGTTTTGGCCGTGCACTACAGCCAACTAGGTGCAGTCTCTGGTTTCTTCCTTGGTTCTCTTTAGTCCCGCTTTTCTCTGGCTCTCCTTGGCTGTTTCTCTCCTATCTTTCTCTCTGTTCTTCAGCTCTCTTTCGTCTCAACCTACCAGCTCTCTTAGAAGCCCGCTACTTATCCTCCCGTCCAGGCCAAGGCCCCCGGTGCACCAGCCACCAACCCCACAGCTTCCTGCTCTCGATTCCTTGATTGTTGCAACATCTTGTCCCCTGATCTGTGACAACAATGTTGCAACCAGGTCCCGCTTGTGCGGCAAGCCAAGATTCTGATTGGTGGCGATTCTCCCGTCTCTGATATCCCTGAACACCTGCGCAGTTGAACCTTTGACTCTGGGTCATAGAACCTTCCCGAACACAGTTACAGCAGACCCAGGGTTGTTACACAGCTCCCCTTAAGTCCCCGTCCCGAGGGGACGAACAAAGTCCTGAAAACGACGTGGGGGTCTGCATTGGCGTCAGGGTCTTGGCTGCAGGATTGTTAGCTAAGAAGGAGGCAGGTGCTGCCGTGCCAGGCTGCATAGGGTCATGTCCTCGGCAGGCCAATCTCGGAGGAGTACAACCCACCGTCCTCTGGGTGATATCTGGATCCTATATACGACCTCCTCGATGCACTCCAAGATCTGGCAAGGTCCTAGCTAGTGGCTGTCCCACTTGGGGCAGCGGCTCTGCCTCCATTGGGGGCTGTACACCCAGACCAGCTCCCCCGCTATGAAATGCATCCCTCGTGCCCTGGTGTCATAGTTTCTCTTCTGCTGGCAGCTCGCAGCCTGCTACTGGTTCCTGGCGAAGCAGTGGGCCAACTCCAGGCAGTCCTGCAGCAGCATGGCATACTCCAGTCCGGATGGTTCAGTGGAGGGGTCCGGTGGCCTGCCGAACACTATCTTGGCAGGGGTGAGAAGTTCCTGGCCCAATATCAAGAGCGCGGGGGTGCAGGAGGTGGAGTCCTGTACTGTGGAGTGGCAGGCCAGGAAGACAAAGGGCAGGTGAGAGTCCCAGTCACATTGGTGAGTGGTGGTGGCAATAGCCAGCTGGGCCGCGTTCGTGTGGTTAAATCGCTTGACCAAGCCATCGCTCTGCGGGTGAAGGGAGTCGTCCACATCTTCCAGATGCCCAGCCGTCAGCACTTCTGTGAACACCCTTGATTCAAAGTTCCGCCCCTGATCAGTGTGGAGCTCCTGATTTGGCTGAAGAACCCCTCCAGCATAGGAAACTGCTGGAGTGGGGCATATGACCGGAGCAGCTGTCTTGCCTGCACCGTACCCAGTAGAACCCCTGTCAAACCTGGCGCAGGGTTTTAGTGACCCTGAAGTGCTCTGTGCCGGGGCTGCCATGGTGGGCCTTCAGCATGTCCTCCTGCATTGCCTGGGGGACAACCACCTGCCACCTCACCTCTCCTGTAGCTGACTTCTTCCATTGGTGTTGCAGAACCCCAGCGCGAATGTCAAATCCAGCCCACTGCAGCCACAGGCCCTTCCTCGCTGGGGACTGCAGTGCCACTTCTTCCCAGTGCAATGTCGTCCGTGGCCAGGGCTCCCAGCTTCTCTCCCGGTGGTCTCCTCTGGCGCTGGAGCTGGTCCTGTAAGCCCAGGTAGGAGTCGTAATCTCCGTACCGCCGTTTTAGAGCCGTCGTCAGTGCCGTGCAGTCAACCCTCTCCTCTCAGCTCAGGTCCAACAGCACTTCAGATGCTAATCCCTTCAGGGTTTGGGACAGGTACGTATATCCGGCCATATTCAGCCACGCCCAGCTCGAACTGAACGAGGAAGGCTTCCAGGGAAGAAGTGCCGTTGAACTGTGGTGAGGCGGGCTGTCGGTTCGCTGAGGACGGCAGCATCCTGCTCTCCTCTGCCCTGTTCTGCAGTGTCCTTGACTGGCAGGCGTCAGCCGGGGAGGGGATGGACGGTGAGGAGGATCCTGACTGTGACTGACTGACAGCGCTGTGATCTGCCATCCAGAGGTTTCTCTCTCGGCTCTCCAGCCGTCACCTTTAGCCATGACAGCGCTCCCACTGTCTGCTCCTGACTGGCACTTCAGCCTCCGAGATCCTGGCTCCCTTGAGCCCGCTGTGTGTCCTCTTCGGTATTCACTTGCCGCATCGTCTGGTCCACAATCCCATTTCAGGTTTTTGTATTTTGTTTTTCTTAATTTTATTTTTGGAACACAAAACTGTTTTAGTTTTTGTTATAAAAACAAATTAGTTTAAACCGACACTTATGCTTTTGCAGAGTGGGGGAGGGGCAGGCAGGTAGCACAGGCCATGTGCTCCTTTGTTTGGCTCCTTCCCTTTTATCATTTTGTATGTTTTTTAGTTTAAAACGTTTTGCTTTAAACTTTTATTTAAAGTGCCGCTGCCTACTGGCACTTTAACACTAGAATGACCAAGGCGGTCATTTTGACCGTTTTTGGAATTTAAATTTAAATTTCTGTGTGTGTATGATAAGGAGCTGTGGTTTCCTGACTTTTCCTAAATATCCTCCAACCTCCTTCTTTTTGGGCACCCTGTTCATGGCTCCACCAAGGCAAGAGACCACCTGGTGAATCTGCTCCTGGCTCTTGGTAAATTGCTAAATTACTATGCATCAGCTGCAGAGTCACTTACAATTACGTCTCACCCGAAAGACGGAGCACAAGGATGTTAAGTGACTTGCTCAGGGTCACACAATGAGTCAGTGGCTGAGGTGGGATTCGGGGGTTCTCCTGGTTACAAGCCCTTTTCTTTAACTACTGGACCACACAGCCTCCTTTTTGGTGCACTTCTGCAATTAAATATTTAATTTGCAGTCCTTTTTGCATTTTTTCTTTAAAATCAGTTAAATGTCCGTCCTTGATAGCCTTGTTAGCTAAATTGATTTTTTTCTCCAGCCATCACTTGGTGGCTGCAGTAGTTTAAAATGGTCATTTAAATAGGACTACAACTACCTCCACAGGGACAGTGGGCTTCCTGCAACTGCAGCAAGCTAATCTTAAGCCTGTCTGTTTTGTTTTTCTTTTTCATGTTTTCATTTTTCTAAAACAAATTTTCCTCAATGAATTAGGTTAAAGAGATGTAAACCTATGAGATTAGGTTTAATTCAACAGACTGGTGGTGTCGATAGCCTGCAGCCATAATAAAGCCATTGACAATGAATTCCCAGCTATGCTAATTTATAGATACTACTTAAGTCTAGTGTACAGTGTATTGCATCTTATAGCTAAGGGACAGAAAATTCTAAGCTTAAAGCAATCAGCTATCCGATCACCAAACACGAAGATAACAAGTGTAAAAGAATGAACAAAAATATCTGTGCTTTGCAAAAGGCTTCATTATTTATTTATTTGTATTGCAAAGTGCTGCATTTTTTTATTTGTAGTAGGTTCAGTATTTCTTTTAAAACGCTGCTTAAAAAATAACCAAACTATAAAGCACTATCATTGGCAATAATCTGAAACGTTGAATAAATGGTGTGACATGAAAAAAAAAAAAAAATACTGAATGAAGAAGTATCCAAACCCCTCCTACTGTACCCTTATGTTTTCCTATTTGGTCAAATAACCTCGCCATGGCTGCTTCCTGCAGCTTTCAGAAAGCTTACCATGATAAACTAAAAAAGCTTACCATGATAAATCTTTTCTCAAGCTTATACTGTTTGTTTACTATTCACGTTTTCACTCTGCTTTACTGTAGCTATGCTTTTATCATGGTGCTCCTCAGAGTAAACTTTTATAACAGATTCAGAAAATGCAGACTATATTATCCCGTCTTTTACCCAGATACACAGAAGAAGTTATTGCACATTTCCAAGACAAAACATTAATAGAGAAACACAATGGAAAAACAAAGTCCAGCTCTTGGGTTCAAACCAATCTAAGCATAAGGGATTTGATACGGATTTTGTTGTTTTATTGTATGTTTGTAAGTGTTCAGTGGCTACCTTTAATCAACTTGAGAGTGTATTTCTTTGCTGTACCAGGCCTGTGAGCGAAGCGAATCGTGCCTGTCATACAAAAAGTGCAAGATAAAGTACACTCTCAAATGGATTAGAGGTAGACACATCACATATAAACAGAGTATAAGTCATTCAATCTAAATTTAAAAAAACAACAACTGACATTAATGTATTTAATCTGTTTGTAGATTCTCTTGTGGTTTAAATGCTTATAATTATTATTATTATTATTATTATGATTATGATTATTATTATTATTATTATTATTATTTTTATTTTTTTTACATTCTGAATGTGAGCTCTACACTCTCAGTGACAGCATAAGTGAAGTTGCTTTTAATAGGTTCCAATGGAGAAGCAACTTATAATAAAATAGTTAAGAGTGTTGTAGGGTTAGTCAACAGAGGGTTCCCAAAACTGGCTGGCTATGCCCATGATATTTCATATGTTTGTTTGTATGTACATATACACAACCCAGTGCTGTAAATTTAAGAAAGTGCATGAAAGGTAAATACATGGTGAATCTCAATGTTGCATGGTACCTACCTGCTGTTCAGCTTCCAAATTGATTTTAAAAGGATGGGCTTTACCACCTTCTGTGACTTGAGGAGACCAAAGCTTGGTTTCTGGCCTGAAATAAGATCAGTAAATGTCATTACTAATGTGAAATTGCTGAACTACCATCTCATGTACTGTAGCATAAATAAAGTATGGCTTGTAAACAGTTTTGTTTATCCTAATGTGGTACCAGAGATCATGTTTTGAAATGAAAATACATGTTTGCTATAGCACGTGTTTCTTTACAAACTGCACATTTGGACCTATATACTGTAAGAACAATTGAGCATGCAGGAAACATTTTATGGAGTTATATTATTAGCTGCAATAACTTTAAGAAAGTCTCTGTTTCAGCAGGGAAGTGTACCCATAGTGGTATTTTTTATACTGGCTTCATCAAAGTCTGTGTGCAGAAACAATAATAATACGAACACATATGGAGGTAATGAGATAATTAGCAGATACAAAATACATATTTCACAAATACAGACGGTACAAAGTTTCCTTTCACATTCATTATAAAGTGCTCTGCTCACTACAAATTGCTTTTTGTAATTTTGAAAAGCTGCTTTCACTTGTGTGTGTTCTTTTCTGAAATCAAAACTTGTCTCTCTTGAACATGAAGCCCCATTATTATTAGCTGTTATAAAGCAGCCCTGTTGTAGAGACATGCTATGCAAAGGATGTATCTGATAGCTAAAGTGAAGTTGTCAAGGGTATGACATTGTTTACAATAACCCTTCCTATGTTGTTAAAAATTGTGGAGGTACCCATCTTCTACAAAGTCTATATTGGACATTTCTATCTACTAAGTCAAGCTTTAAGCTTTTTTCAAAGTCTGTCTGATATGAATAACATACAATATGATATTCATTAAACTGCTTGGCTATGGTTATTCTACAAATATTGTTGAATATCCTTTAAACCTGTAGAGTTATGGCACCAATGCTTTTATGTTGTTACCTCTCGATCTTCAGATTCAGTTGATTTGTGGAATCCTTGATTATATTCTGAGCTTCGCTATGAGTCATGCTTTCTGTTGTTACACCGTCAATGGAAAGAATAATGTCACCAGGGCAAAGGTTGGCTAGTGAGGCCTTGCTTCCTGGGGTAATCTAAATCAAAAGAGAGAAAAAAATCAATGAAAAAAAAAATTACTAAATGTTCTGATTTTTATCACTTTCCAAATCAGTTCCTGAATTTAAAAACAGACATAACCATACAAGGGAATGTTTATTCAATATAGTGAAGTCTTTACTGCTTTAGCACAATTCCTACCAACTGTTTGGTTACAGAAAATATGTAAATAAAAGAGTAGGCTACCTCTGTGTTTACATTTTCTGTTTAAATTAACTTCCTTTGGGTTTCGAAAAATAATAATTAAAAATGGCTATAATCATGTACATTTCAAATATGTATTGGTACAGTATCTAATTATGTCTAACACTATGACCTATAAATGTTTGGCTCCAATAAGTGTTTGTATGAATGGATAGCTACTTGTGCAAATCTTTTCAATTCAATGAAGGACACATTCAACGCTATAGTTTATAAGCTAGTTTATTCATTTGAAAATGGTTGCAGATGAGTCATTTTATCTTTATTTTATACTTCACATGTAACAAAAGAACTGACTGGTACTTAGTAACCATGGTTACTGAAAATATATATATATATTAATTAAAGTGCCAGTCTATTCTAAAGCAATAGATACAACTAGACACAACTTTAGACACAACTTGGAAAAAGATCCTGCTGACTTTGGATGCCATACAACGTTGTTTTAATCTTGTTTGTATTTATACCTCACAATACTATATTTTTTCTTAATTTTTGCTAGAATGTTGCTTTCCCCTTCAGGCAGTAAGTGTACATTTTGGGAATAACTAGTAGGAGTAACTTTGGAGTTTCTAACATTTTAAAGTGTTACTGTTAAAAAAAACACTATCCAGTCCACTGTATAAAAACAATGCAGAAAACCAATTGTAGGGGGTGGAGGGTTGATGAGGTGTTGTTCCTCCAGTTAAAACCACACTGGGTTAATATAGAATAAACCAATGGTAAAGAGGTTGCTGTGTTCTGATCCCAACACAGGCCTGCAGGATTGATAACAGATATTCTCTGCAATATCAACAGCAAAGCCATTTTCATATTGCAGTATAATTTTGTGGCTATTTTATACTTATTCTATTTACAATAATATATCTCATAAAATATATTTTAAAGTCAGATGTTTTTATGTAGAAAATTGGAAGCAGACAGGCCAGACATAATCTAAGTCTAGGTTTCTTGCATGGGAATCGCATACAGACTAGGGTTGACTGATCACTTTAAACACAATAAAACAAACATCTATACTGTTTCTAAGGTCTGTTCTTTGCCAACTTTCTACTACAGTCCAGCTTGAATACTGTGTTACAAAATGGTTGTGAAGTAAGGACTACAGGGACTCATTGGGCTAGTCTACATGAGTGGTTTGTCTCATGTGAATTGACAATGTGCATGCATGTTGGCAGGGAAAGCTTAAATGCCCCAAAAAGCGGTCTGATTTTCATGTGAGATTACACATGGAAACACGAGTTCTCATGAAAATGTTAATTAGCTCACTCAAGTGCCTTGCCTAAAGCTACTATAAACGTCACATGGGAATACTTCAGTTACCATGGTCCAAAGATGGCAGCAGGGAAGTTAGTTTTTTGTTTGCAGTATTTCTTATTGATGTTGCCGATAACTCCACTTTTTTCTCCGTCTTCCCTAAAACTTTGCATAATGCTAATCATTCCATGGATCTAAGTGGGTTTGTAAAGTATCATACAGATTGTATTTACCAAGTTTCTGTTTAAAAATATTACTAAAGATGTTTGATATACTGCATCGTGGGCTTGTGAATTCAGGTGGTTACAGCTACTGTACAGTACTTCAGAATACACTTCCAAACAACTTTATTGTAAAGTACTACTAAGTACTATGTTTAAATGTGTAGAACTATACTCCCATGCAATTTCTCCTAGTTATGTCTGAGCAAAACCTGTGTCCACTTACACCGCGATGAAGAGACTCAGGTGTTAATATTCATAATAAGGGAAAAGGATATGCTTCGAAAATCGTTTAACCCACTCTCAAAATAAAATGTGGTGTGGAATTTTCTCGACTTATTTCTTGGGAATCAACAATACTACTCAATATTCCAATACTTTATTTAGCAGAAGCAGTCATACAAGTACAGCACAAATGAGGATGCTATATTGCTATAAAGCGATACAAAACAAGCTAATGAAACAAAAATGTGATACAAAATAAAAGTACACCGTCTTAGTGCATCTCTAATAGCAGGACCCTCTTCATATCGCTGTTCCTCCGCTTCGGTCCCCATCAACAGTCACTGATGCCTGAACACCTCCTTACAGTCCTGGTACAGATTGTGCAGGATACAGCAGGCAGTAATAATTTGAGGAGCAAACTCGTGGTTCACTTCAGTACACTTCAGAAGTATCCACCACCTCCCTTTCAATATCCTAAACACCTGTTCAACTACCACCAAGGAAGAAAGTAACATACAGCTCTGTGTATTTCAGAAAGGCACTCATTCATATACCCCAGCATCTTGTCCTTTTCTATTGTTGTTGTTTGAGAACTGACAGCAATGGCAAGTTGCCCACATGATATTGACGACATTACAACATTATCTCCACAGGGAATGCGTGACTCCATGGAGAAACATAGAAAAACATTTCAAATGTACATAGAACCATGAAATCAAAATGGATTTCTGCAGAGATTGATCTATGGATGTCGTGCACAGAGATTTGTAGAGATATTCCATGTAAAAAAAGTTTACATGAAATTCCATGCAAGTTCCGTGGACACTGTGGAGAATTCAGATACAAGGCATGTAAGTAATATATAAATCCATTCACACCAAATACATTTTTTTTCTTACATACTGGGTTAGTATATCTGCTTGGTGGCTTGTGCCCTTCTGGAATTCGGGGAGGGTGATCAAATTCTATATATAAGAGAATCAATTAGGCAGGTTCATTTGATATCATAAACATTATTTTAGCGTACCACTCATTGTAAAGTGCAACCAGAAAACCTTTTGCCATAAAAGACAAAATAAGTGAAGGTATGCGTTGCAATTAAAAAGTGAAGGAATTTGAATGCATGTCAGTTTTAATTTGTCACGATAGAGAACAGATTGGATATTATCTCAATGAAGATAGAAGCTGAGCAGTGTGACCTCCACAGTCTTCACGTCTGGGCAGTAAATCATTATCAAAATTAAACACATGAGTCACCAATAAGCACAGAGTCTGTATTAAGTCTGGAAGGGCTAAGCATGCTTTGGTTCAGGGTCCTGTTTTAAGATCCTGCCAGTAAGAGGATATGTGACCTTATAAAATAGAAACCTCTTACTGTTGCTTCATCATGAAGTAGAGTGTTTAGTATTATTATTCACTGAACATGATTTAATATCGGGTAGTTTTGTATTTAAATGCCATTATATTCATTTTATGTAGCCAAATAAGCTCCTAAAAACTCTCCATCAGAAGGGCATAAGTGCAAGGCAGTGACACATTCATACAGTTGTATCATTTTTAGTGACAAACACGTACTGTATATTTCTCTCCCATTCCCAGGGGACCACAATTATGTAACTCCAGAAGATGTTTACAGGCAGGTAAACAATCTGACAAGTGTGTTTAATTAATGTGCAAGATTGCACATTGTTTTGTGTCAGAGATGTTTATTGCCATAAAATGGAAGTAAAAAATCATAGGATAATATTGTAAGTGTACTGCCTCACCTAAATAATAAATAATATCTTCATGGATTAGATTAAGTAGCTTTAAATGCCTTTTTGTGTTGTAATGCTACTATTATTAGATCATTAAGGATGTTTTCACCAGAGTGCGGTGTCATACTACAACTGGGGAGACTCATTGAATGTTTGTTGATGTAATTGCTGAGGCATTTCATCTCCCTTCGAGCAGGGTTCTGGACATGACATCAATGTCTGTTACACTGTAGACCTGACATTACCCTCCGTTCCCAT
The DNA here is from genome assembly GCA_030684275.1 of Acipenser oxyrinchus oxyrinchus. Taxonomy (NCBI): domain Eukaryota; kingdom Metazoa; phylum Chordata; class Actinopteri; order Acipenseriformes; family Acipenseridae; genus Acipenser; species Acipenser oxyrinchus. Next base: position 56,208,248 of record CM060248.1, on the reverse strand, counting down.
TCCTCTTGCATGGTCATTCCTCTATCTTTGCAGCTGCTTCTCTCCTCACTATACCTTGTAGTGAAGCAAACAGCCCCCTGCTTCATGATAGAGTTCCCCTATTAGGTTTTTTTCAGCGAGACACTCCTGTTCTACTTTCACAGCAAATTTACACAGTATGAGATCAGTGGTACTTGTAGTGGATTATTACCACATTATGTAAACTCTTAAAGGAGTGCAAAATAAACATTTTAAAATGTCTTACTTCTTAGAAGCAATCTTTTCCTTTTTCAATTTAGATTTCTATAATAATAATAATAATAATAATAATAATCTGGTAGTTAATTTGGGGTATGCAGACATTTCAACTATAGCATTAAATGATTAAGCTGCTGCTACTTCCTATACCTATGTTGTATATTAATTTGAATCAAATGGTCTTACTGCAATTAGACCACGGTATCTACAGCAAGGGAACTGATTAGGCTCCAGGAAGCAGACTGGTATATAGCATTTGATAAAATAAGAAAAGCAGCAACATATTTTCATTATATCGCACTGAAAAGAGGGCTGCATATGGTTTAAGAGGTGAGAAAATAGGGTTGTTTATTGCAGCTTTAATACTTAGCTCTAAACAACTATTCTAACGGTAACAATTTAAAACAATGTCAATTTAACATGACTTCAAATTACATTTCATGTAAATCTCATTTTATCATTTTTAATAATGAACTCCCTCCCAGTCAATCAGAACCATTTTTTTTCCAAAGGAGCAAGCAAAGTTCAATCCTAAATCACTTTAAATTATTAACAATATGCTCCTGCTCTTAACGAAAGATGATTTATAGTCATTTGACATTAACAATATACATTTAATGAATCTGTGTCGTACTGTATAAATGTGTCTTTTTTGTGTGTGCTTTGGTTGACAGAATCTCTAGGTACGGAAAAACACATTTTGGCAAGTTGATACTAACGCTTCTTTAAAAATCAAATCAAATCATGGCTTAAAAGGTCAAAATCTAGTTGGGAGTTGTGCTAAACCACATTCTGTTTACTTTCAGTTTTTATAAACAAATGTATTTATAAGACAGGAAAAAGACATTGTTTAATAAACTTGTCAGGGTATTTTACACAGTTCACCCTATTAACAGAACAGAGTGAATCTGCTGACAACACATTTCTGAAAAAGAAAAAAACAACAACAACTAAGATATATCTGTATTTAAAACATGAAACAAACTGAACTTGTAGTGCAATCTGCATGTCCTGTGACACACTGAGAGTATTTTCTTTTAGACATTTAGACACAATCTGGGTGCTGGAACCAAAGCTGGGATAACTTTAGACCTTTAATTTGATTCTATTAAAACATCATACTATGCAATATGTCCTTGTTGACTGTCTTCACAGAAACTGAATTAACATAAAAGAAAAGAGAAGCAGGTTTTGGGAGATAACTACAGTTTCTTGTTGGTATAACTTGAATATAACTGCTACTTAATGCTTTATATAGTACTAAAACCTTTAGCATTTAAAGCTACAATATATTAATTAACCAATGATTCACAAACAGATTTGTATCAGTTGAATGTACCGGAGTGTTATGTATTACATTTCAAGATCACCACTTGACACATGGTTTTGTGTCACAGACATAACTGTGTTAATACTGCAAATACATCAGTTTAAAATCATAAATGCAACATAAATTGGAAAGATCAGAGCCTATTAGAAATGTCTTCACTACTAATAACAAACTACTCCATTGCTCTTTCTGATTGCTCATTGAAAGCATTCTCAATTTAAACTGAAATATGAAGACAAGCTTTTATAGTGATATTAAACAAAAAGCCACAAAGGTTTATTGATCCATTTCTTAATTTTGATTAAAAAAAATAAAATAAAGGATGATGAACTTTTCATCATATTATATATGTGAACTGTGACGATATTATAACTATTTAATTCTGGTGTCTCTTTCTCTAAATGCATAAGGAGTTTAAGTTCAGTGCAGCCAGCTCATAGATTTATGTGTCTGTTGTGACAGAAATATTTACATATCCTCTACCTTTTTAGGTATCACTGCTTTAGGCACATAATTATGTCATCCTTTGGCAGTACATTTGCTTCAACAGCTCATTTAGTGTTGTCTTTCAGTGTTTGTTCTGGCTAACGACAGAAAAGCTTTAGGAGATGACATTTGCTCTTGAAACAGGTGTGATGATCCCTGCAGGGTTTTGTTTCAAATGTCTTAGCAAACATTACACATTAAGTTCCTATGAGCACATTTAACCTGGTTAGAGTCTTAATAAATGCCTATAATTAGTACATGTTAGAATTAAATGTTTGCATATCAGTAATTTAATTTAATCATAACATACGTATACTTATGTATCATGTTAAACAGCCCAGTGTGTGTGCATGTATATATATATATATATATATATATATATATATATATATATATATATATATATATATATAATAACAACAACAGACTGTGGATACAAGTTTTTGGTCACAGAGCGGTAGGTTCTGTCTGATGACATTACAAACCATGAGAGCGATGCTAAGCAAAACTGTTATCTGTAAGAAAGCATGCCCAGATGGTCAACCTGATAGCAAACCATCTTGGCTGTGAAAACAGTTGCTTATGGCTGAGAAGATATACTGGAGATCTTAATTCACATTGTTTTTCTTTTGACACACAGCAAATGACCGTAAGAGATTCTGTTGTACTTCTGCCATAATCTGCCCTCTCTGAAATACACCCAGCACAGATCATTCAATGTCTTTACATTTTAAACAATTTTCTAAACATTCATTTAAAATTACTCACCCTTGATATGGTCAATGGCTGATTAAAATCCTTTCCACCAATCAGTCTGAATCCCCAAGGGGCCGGACCTTGCAAAGCTACATTCTGCGGCATTTTTGCTACTTATTTGCTATATTTCTGTGCTAGGAAACAGAAATAATCATTTATAGCTGTACTGCCCTCCCAAAAGGAACAACTGCTCCTCCGGTGCTGTGCTTTAGCAGCCCATGTCTCAGATCCTTTTAAGATCCTCCTTTGGGTGTCAGAGTGGCCCCGCCTCCTGGGTGAGGTCATCTGGCAGCCAGCGGCAGCTCCTCAGAGAGCATGAGCTGAGCTCTGTCTCTCAGGCCTCCGCTGGACTCTTCTCAACAGCCTCACAGACACCTGTGCACAGCTAGATATCAAATGAGATCAAAGCTGCTGACCTGAAGCACATGGCTTGCCTATGAAATAAGCACACAGGTATGGCAGCAGCACCAGAGGATATGTAATATGAAATCCGTGCTGTCAGCAGCTGCTGACTATTATAAATGTAAGCTACTTGATATACATTGACAGATTTACTAAGTGAAAACAGTCAGCTTGTTAATCTTTAAAAAACAACATGTTGCCTTTATAGCATTAACTGACTTTTCATAAAAATATATATATGGTATGGCTTTTTTTACCCACTTTATTTTCTTGTTCTACACTGAATCACATTTTCAAGAGGGATGGGGCATCTGTGCTTTTCATTTGAGGGCTTCTGAAATGTTTGCTCATTTGGTATGTTTGAAAGTCTGATTGAGTAGAGCACAGAGAAATCTATCTGCTCAGTTTTTTCTTCTTCATTTAATCCACCCCTCAATTTCTGTATATTGCACATAAATATCCACTTGGATTCCAGCCCTACTTGTGGAAGTTTTATTGTTGGACATTTACATGATGTAGTCTGCTGCCAGAAAGGGGTCACCATAGAATGGGATCAGTATAATAAATATTATTATTATTATTTGTTTATTTAGCAGACGCCTTTATCCAAGGCAACTTACAGAGACTAGGGTGTGTGAACTATGCATCAGCTGCAGAATCACTTACAACTACGTCTCACCCAAAAGACGGAGCACAAGGAGGTTAAGTGACTTGCTCAGGGTCACACAGTGAGTCAGTGGTTGAGGTGGGATTCGAACCGGGGACCTTCTGGTTACAAGCCCTTTTCTTTAACCACTGAACTTTCTTTGCTGTCACTACAAGGACACCCTTGTTGTAATCCAACTGTGCAGCTAAGATCATACCACATTGACACACTCTCATAAGACAGTTGCACACTTCACTGAAACTTGAATTTCCTTACAGAGATTACAAGTCTCTCTTAAATGCGTACATTCACTGAAAATAATTCACTATTTTAAGCTCTCGCCATTCCTCTCCAAGACTTTTCACATTTACCCATGTGAGGTATATCTTAAGACCAATAACTGTACCTTATGGGTAATTCTTTCTGTTTATAAGTCAGGTATCATAATTCAACAGTGAAACCAACATTTCAAGGATGATCAAGTCAGCCTTTATTACAGTGGCTGTATAATTCTATAAATTCCAACAAAATGTAGGAACATCTGGTGGCTGATTTATGTTCTGATGTTAAAACTTCTCAAGACTTCCAATCTTACAGTGCCTTGCATAAGTATTCACCCCCCTTGGACTTTTCCACATTTTGTAGTGTTACAACCTGGAATTATAATGGATTTAATTAGGATTTTTTTTGTCACTGATGTACACAAAATAGTCCATAATGTTGAAGTGGGGAAAAAAATCTACATATTTTTCAAAATTATTTACAAATAAAAAACTGAAAAGTCTTGATTGCATAAGTATTCACCCCCTTTGCTGTGACACCCCTAAACAAGCTCTGGTGCAACCAATTGTCTTTAGAAGTCACATATTAGTTGAATGGAGTCCACCTGTGTGCAATTAAAGTGTCACATGATCTCAGATTAAATACACCTGTTTCTGGAAGGCACCAGAGTTTGTTAGAGAGCATATCTAAATAAACAGCATCATGAAGACCAAGGAGCTATCAAAACAAGTCCGGGATAAAGACCTGGAGAAGCACCAATCAGGGTTGGGTTTTAAAAAAAATATCCCAAACTTTGAACATCCCCCAGAGCACCATTAAATCCATTATTAAAAAATGGAAAGACTATGGCACAACCCGCGACTCTGCCTAGAGAAGGCCGTCCACCAAAACTCAGTGACCAGGTAAGGAGGGCATTAGTCAGAGAAGCAACCAAGAGGCCAATGGTAACTCTGAAGGAGCTGGAGAGATCCACAGCTGAGATGGGAGAAATCGTCCATGGGACAACTATAACCCGGACGCTCCACAAAGCTGGGCTTTATGGAAGAGTGGTGAGAAGAAAGCAATTGCTGAAAAAAACCCATATCAAATCCCTTTTGGATTTTGCCAAAAGGCATGTGGGAGACACAGCAAACATGTGGAAAAAGGTTCTCTGGTCTGATGAGACCAAAATTGAACTTTTTGGCCTTAGCGCAAAACGCTACGTGTGGCGTAAAGCCAACACTGCTCATCACCCTGAGAACACCATCCCCACAGTGAAGCATGGTGGTGGCAGCATCATGTTATGGGGACGCTTTTCATCGGCAGGGACTGGGAAACTGGTCAGGATTGAGGGCAAGATGGATGGAGATAAATACAGGGAAATTCTAGAGGGAAACCTGTTTCAGTCTGCAAGAGATCTGGGACTGGGGCGGAGGTTCACCTTCCAGCAGGACAATGACCCTAATCACACAGCCAAAGCTACACTGGAGTGATTTAAAAACAAGAACCTGAATGTCTTAGAATGGCCCAGTCAAAGCCAATACCTCAATCCAATTGAGAATCTGTTGCAAGACTTGAAAATTGCTGTTCAACAACGATCCCCATCCAACTTGACAGAGCTTGAGCAATTTTGCCAAGAAGAATGGGCAAAAATTGCAGGATCCAGATGTGCAAAGCTGGTAGAGACTTACCCAAAAAGACTCACAGCTGTAATTGCTGCCAAAGGTGCTTCTACCAAGTATTGACTCAGGAGGGTGAATACTTATGCAACCAACAAATGTCTTTTTTTTTGTTTAATTGACTTTTGTGTCACAATAAAAAATATTTTGCACCTTCAAAATGTTAAGTATGTTGTGTAAATCAAATGGTAAAAATCCCAATTAAATCCATTTTAATTCCAGGTTGTAACACTACAAAATGGGGGTGAATACTTATGCAAGGCACCAAAGGGGGTGAATACTTATGCAAGGCACTGTAATACCAATTTTTGTTAGTTACAATATTCTTGCTCTCAGACAGCGAACAGAAGTGGTGCCGTGGCATGATGGTGCTTCCCACTCCTTCAAAGATAGATTCCCACTATGGGGGAACATGATGGCCAGATCTGCAGCAGGTTATGTGTTCAGCAACAAATGGGATTTGGGAGTATTTAAGCAATGACAGCTTTAGGCACCAGCATGCCATGGATTTCAAGTGCATGAGGAAGTACTGATCAGTCTCAATTAATCATCTCCCTAAACTTGGCTACCACTTAATATTATCACAGAACTATCTGGGGTAGATCTTACTGTACCCGCGACTCACATTAAAATGCATTATTATTGGGTTTATCCTGTACATATGATTTACTTCCCATATACTGAAAATCATTACAAAATAATTTTACTCTAAAGCAAGACTTTATTTTTAGCTCCCCCACAAGATTGATACTTCAGCACTCTATTCTGCAGCTTATAACAATACATATGCTAATGCCTCCATCTCTCTCTTTTACCCCTTAAAACAGGTGTACTTCAAGCTCATGGCTTCCAGTAGTGGAACAGAGCAACCCTAAGTGAGAGATCAGTCACTCCGTGGCTTAGGTCTGAGAGTAAACACAACTGCTAAATTTGGCCAAATTGTTGCCTTATTTGGTTTGAAGTTAAGGCTCATTCAGGCAACTGAGACTGTGCAGGCACATTCCAAAAGTATTAATCTGGATAAAACCCAATAGGTCTTGAAGTTTGGCTAAAATCCAAATTTTTAAATTGTCTGCTAAATACTGAATACAGCATTTTTTTCCATCAAGCTCCAAATGTAAATCTAAGCTGTCGGATGTGAGGGGGTATTTCTGTATGGTTAACTCTAGAGTCTTATTTTGAACCAGTTTGTTCTTCTCATTATTCTGTATAGGCATTAATTGAAAATAAAATCATATTTTAGTATGTCTATATATTGTTGTATTGTTAGAAACATGCTATTTTTTATTTATAAACATGGGTAATGGTGAATCTAATCAGGAATAAAGACAATTTAAGTGAACTATCCCTCCTCCTCAGAAGTAATTAGTCCAAATCATTGCAAATCAGTAAAGTCAGAGCTTCTTGAGATGTTACATATCTAAAAAACTACAGTGCTCCCTCGTTATTTATGAGGCCATGTATACCACAGAACAGGATATTAGTTGGTATGGAAATAATATCATTACACTTAGGGTTATCATATGACTCCTTGTTCAATGGGACAGTTTGGGACAGTTCAGGTTTTTTTTAACTAACAACCCAATGCATTCTGGTAAGTGTAGTCCTGCTTCTATTAAAGAAAAGAACCAAGTGAAAGGTACACGAGACAGGTAAATCATACCAGAATGCATTGCGATGTAAGTTGAAAAGCCTGAACTGTCCCAAACTGTCTCAGTGAACGTGGAGTCATACGGTAACCCTAATTACACAAGCACTAGAGTTCTATTTATAAGGCGGAACACAAATTGCATGACCTCTTACCTATGGCTCCCATCTACAGTGTTATAAATTCTACTTTGGGTGCCTCATAAGATGGTGGCCTGAAACAAACAGTTGTGTTTTATCTGCAGTACACATGGTTAACCACATTCTATTTAGATACAGTACTTCTTTTTTAAAGAGCAGTTCTTAAAATGCAGGATTTTACCTTGTATTGTGTTGTTACTATGGGCAGCAGAAACTGTGTGATCTTAAATTGAATTTGCAGTTCATGAAACCTTTTCCCACTGATTTACAAATGGTTAGAAGTTTATCCTCATTTACAAACATTAAGTGTAACTAGAGCCCATGGTACAGTATGGGTGTTGAGGAATGCAGTATCTTTCATCATTTTCTGTTCTAAAAAAAATGAAGAAAATGGGCTTACACTACATCACATTAGATTATGAGTCTTTTTTTTCCATTTAAGGCTGCCATTGTTTTAAGACCACTGCAACTGTAATGACGTAATACTTCTGAGGCTTTAAACATAGCCTTTACGAGTGCTTGTTGTGGTTTATTTATTTAGCATTGGTTGCTATCGAAGCATGGGAGCCAGATAGACCTGTCAGTTTAAGAACATTTATGCTGCTGTTTATAGTGTACGTATATGAGAATCCCACCACTGAAAAGATCTGTAAACAAGACAAGAGCTCATTGGTGCCATCAAGTGTCGGAAGAGTACATATACTTTTAACCAATATTGTGAAGTTATTTATATCCACTTTAGAATATTTCATTTAACAGTAAACTGGAGTTAGCTGGCGCTCACAGATATTTTTGACAGTCTGTCTGACTACCATGTTTCAAGTTGTTTTGTGAAAATACATTATTGATGGTAATGGGTGATGGTCGAACAACACAATGATTAAATGGACACTCATTGGTGTGAGTGGCAATGAAAAGGAAAAATACTCATTCGTTATTATGATTTTTTTGCTTCTCTTGTAGATTTTCAGCCATGTTTTGTCCTCACAGTTTGAAAATCCTGTCTCATGTCCTGTTTCTACTTTCTGGTGCCCCAGGCTACAGCTGCCCAGGGCAACAAAACAGGGTGTTTCCACTGCTCACCCAAATGGCTGAGTGTGGCGATCTGGTCAGAGTTTGTATCTCATACTTGAGGTAGCCAAGCTGGCTACAAAGGAATTACGTCCTCACGTAGCCAGGAGGTGCATGTGGAGAGGAAACAGACTGCGAAATCGCTAGCATTGTGGCTTGTTTTCTTTCTATAGGTAAAGGATATGACATTTTCTTTATTGTTTTTCTTTAAGCTTTATTGTATTGTATTGTCTGAAATACGCCCCATTTGTACCTGTACTGAGAACACGTGGACGCTGCTCTGGCATTTTGCAGGGTGTCAGTAACCCTATTGGACAGACCCAGACAGCTGAAATGCAGCCGTTCAGGGGTCAGATCTAGAGCTGCAGGCTTGATGGGTCGGGATGCCATAAGATCCCCCGTGCCTGACTGAGCACACTGATTGGGCAGCCTCCACGGCTGTCTGCTCAAGAGCTGCATCAGGGCAGAAAACCAGAGCCTCATGGGCCAATAAGGGGCTACTAAGAATACCTTGGCCCGGTCCTGCTGGGAGCATGGCAAGTGGTGGGAAGGCATACAACAGTTGCCTCCGCCACTGGTGTGCCAAGGCATCTATCGCCAGTGGGTCCCCACCTCCTGTTATGGAAAACCAGTGGGGACAGTTGGTCGATTCCTGGGAGGCAAAGAGATCTATCTCTGCTCTCCTGAATCTTTCCCAAATAAGGCTCACCACCTCGGGGTGAAGCCTCCAAACTGAGGCACTGGGAACACCCATTGAGAGGAGGTCCGCTGCCCAGTTTGTCACCCTGGGCAGGTGAACTGCCCTCAGTGAGAGGAGGTTCTTGTGTGAACCAGGCCTGTACAGGGTGCATGCAAAGGAGACCCAAAGGTAGGGTTTGAGAAGCTGCTGCCATCAAGCCCAGAAGTTTCTGGAACGTCACTACCGTGAGCGCTCTGTTGAGCTGAAAGGGCTCTAAACAGGCAGCTATTCTCTGACAGAGTGGACAGTATGGACCTGGAGTCCAAGCACACTCCTAGACAGGAGTCTGTCTGAGAAGGCGTGAGCTGGCTCTGCATGATTCAAGTAAGGCCGAACCATTGAAAGTGGCCGGTGACAAATTCCGTGTGGGCATCTGCCTGTGCTGGAGATGCCCACATGAGGCACAAATGAGTCAATTATCCAAATAATTGAGTACTCTGATTCCTTTGGTCTCAATGGGACACCAGGATAGCTTCCATGTACTTCAGAAAGATACAGGGTGCTAGAGAGAGGAGACCCAGAACTCATACGCTGTTTCCTGAAAGGCGAACTGCAGGTACTTCCTGTGCACTGGTTTTATGGGGATAGGGAAATAGGCGTCTTTGAGGTCCACCGTGGTGAACCTGTCACCTGGCCTGATTGACCGCAACAGCTGTTGCATTGTCAACATTTTGAACCTACTTTGGCTCAGATACAGGTTGACTTGTCTGAGGTCGAGGATTGGTCTCAGGCCACCATCCCGCTTGGACACTGGGAAGTACCTGAAGTAGAACCATCCCTCCAACTGGAGAGGGTTTTTCATGGGAATAGTCTGTTTTTGCAGTAGAGATGCTACCTCCAAGACACCACCGCGACGTCCTGTGGGTCCGTGACTGATGTTACATTCATGCATCGAAAGGGAGGGGGACCCAGCATGAACTGCAGAGAGTAGCTGGTCTGAACGGCAGTAAGCACCCAGGTGTCCGTGGTGCACTGACACCAATACTCCAGATGACTCCCTGAAAAGGGCCCTTGGCCTGTGGCAGCAAACTCCTAGGGCTGCTGCATGGCTTGTGGCTTGGCCTGAGGCTTCTGTCTCTGCGTCAGACATCAGAACCTACTGTAGCCTACGTGGTGAGCAGTTGTGGGCTGGTTCTGAACACCACCTCTGGCAGCAGGCACAGCCGCCTGTGCCGGTCTTTGACGCTTCGTAGGGCGCCAGTTTGCCGCTGGTTTGCACACTGGGGATGGTCACTTGGGAGGCAAGCGCACCAGCTCCTTCATGGATTCCTGCTGCAGCATCTCGTCCTCCATGGGACCAAAGGTATGCCCTGATGTAATAGGGGCATCCAACAGCGGTGCTTTATCCCCATCAGGCACACATGCCTGGGAAAGCAAAGAGCTGCCTGTGTGCAGCTACCATTGCAGCCAGCTTTCTACCTACAGCCTGCCTGTTCAGTTTTGATAGACGGAGCAGATTCTTATTAACCAGGCGGAGTCCATCCAGTTGTGGTAGTGAGGGCCTGTCAGACAGGGACCTCAGCAAATAGGACTGGTAGGCTACCAGAATACTATTAAAGTTGCCCAGCCGTGCGGCAAATGTTGACTGAATAAGAAAAGAAAAATATTTTTCTCAACAAAATACAGTAAAAACAATTACTTTAATTATAACGAGAATAAAATAACTCCAGCCGGAGCTATTGCAGCCTGGGGGGAGAGCACAAAGTCAGGTTACGCTGCTTGATCCCTGGGAAGGAGCGACTCAAGCCACTGGCTTCACGCGGGACACAAGGCCGCAGCGTGACGTAACAAACAACAGGCTGTAGTGCACAAATACGCATAATTAGTAAAACTAATACAAAAAGTAACAAGTACTTATCTGAATAGACTCTCCTGTCATGACAGTTCTTGAAAGGAAAAATGGCGCAGAGATCTGTGCGCGGAGTCCTTTATACCCTCGGGGGCAGGCATGACTGTGTCACAGGCTCGGCTGAGCAGCTTTGTTATATCTTATTCAGGTTTTGGGTCTTTAAGAGGTAAATAACCATTCGGTAATGTTTACATTTCGTACTTGAAAGGGAACTTTGTTGAACTGAACCATGTTCATCCTGCTTCGGCAAACAAGACAAAAGTCTGAAGTTGCATTCCGTTTTATATTTGTGATAAACTCTTTCTAAACCAGATTCCTTTGTATTTATAATGAGCCTATGGTTAAATGTATTTGTTACCGCCAGATTCTTAAAAACAAAACACAATACGATCCCACAGGTTTGGGAAAAAAGCACTGAAATGGTCTTTTGATTTCGCCGGCTAGACGTGGGCAGCTGAAGCCTGTAGAGAGGCATTATTGTACATCTTCTTTCTTGTACTTTGCATGACAGTACCACTTTTACCAAAGTTAAACAAAACATTAGGTTTTGTTTGAATCTTCACAACTTTTAAAAAGGTTGGCCTAAATAGTTGATCTAATGTAAACCTTCTATTCTGCCAAACAACTGAACAGGTTATATTGCAAAGTCACCAGGCCATCAGCGCTATGAATTGCCTGTACCACTGCTTCTGGGCAACAATTTTCACCAGCTAACATTTAACAGAAAATAACATTGCATTTGATTTTTTTTACATTTTACAAAAAAAAAAAAAACCTTAATAGAACATCACAATAAAGGTTTATCAGTGTTTCAGCATTAGTATCTGCAATCCAGAATCTTTACCTCAACACTCAAGAGTCTGGCTGAGAAAACAGAACATTCTATTCATGTCACCTCATGTCATTAAGATGAAAATAGAACCACTTAAATAGACCCACATGCACGGATTGCTGTTAAAGAGATCCAACAGTATCAAGCATTCAGCTGAAATCAGTTCATATTTCCCTGTTATTTACAAATATGTAAAGTATGGTAAAAGTACATTGTTTGTTGCTTTGATAAAAACACACTTAAAGATGTTGCATTAGTTGCGTTGTGCATTAGTTCACAAGGTTTCTTTCTTCCCCTCACCAACTGAAAGTGTCCCGATTTTTCACTCTTGCTATCTGGTCACCATACTGGCGTCAATGGGCGTCCTCCATACCGGTTGTCTGGTCAATTGCCTGTCCTTCACCCGGTGGACCAGATGTTGCTTACCAACTGAACCTTGGAAGATAGTCACCCTGATTGCCTTGCCTCAACTGCCACCTGACCAGTAGGGGTTGCTGTGGCGCAGTAAACCAACCTTAACTGATTTTCCTGCCTTAGCCACAGGAGTCCATAGCTAAGATCAGCAAATTCTGATTGCATGACTCACCCAACACTCCACATAGCAGTGTGTTTAATAGGTGAGGCACTAGGGACTTACATTCTCACAAGGCCATCTGGTAAGACCATGAGAATGTTGAGATATTACTAATGTGTTATCACTGATGATGTTGGAAGAAGTCTTATTAGCAATTCCAAAACATTTTAAAACTATTGTTAATAATGCTTATAACATATTTAAAACATTATTACATAACGTAATAACATAACGTTATTAAAGAATGATTGCAGAAACAGAAAATAGAAAAAAAAACAGGAAAATAGTAGTTCAGGCAAAATTTATTAAGTATTCAATTCCACAAAAAAAAACACCTTTTGTTTGTAAGAATTTAACTACATGAAATCCATTTCTTTCGTCTTTCTGAGAAAGAACTTCTTTAAAACCAGATACAGAAAAAAATATCTTATTTCAACAGGCATAAATACTGCAGGTTCATCATAAATGGCATAAAAGACATGTTAATCTCACAGCAAAGCACCATGCACTTTACTTGAAAATTGAAAGCTTTTGAAATACAAAGCTTTACGCCACAAAAGTCGCTGTAACAAAGGTGTACTGCAAAAGAGTATTGTATATATTTATTGTTGCCGTATTATTTGTACTTATAAAGATGTATGTACAGTTAGTTTTTTTGCTGGTCATACTAAAGCGTATTCATAAAATTTTGCATAAAACTATTTCGCAGATTTGCACCATCTATGTGTGATTGTGATTAAGGACCAAAAAATGGAGACTGGTGCTGGGTGATAGAGACTTTATAAAGCAGTGGATTTAATTTACTTAACAGCTTAACAGTTCCGTATAAAAAACACACATACAAAATGCTAGACTACATACAATGTGGTAAGTTCAGGCATTATGACAAGGAGGATGCAAAAACAAAAATAATGGAACTGTAAGGTGCTAAACAGCTTTTCTTCATACACTTTGCTGCCCGCCATAATATTGCACAGAGCACATGACTCACAATACTTTCTTTAACATAATATGTTATACTAGTTAACTACTTTGCTGCAAAGAAAAAGCAAATATGAATGAGTGTGTGTGTGAATATATATATATATATAAATATTTATAATATATATATATATATATATATATATATATATATATATATATATATTTATAATATGATAATTGACAAAGCAAATACTCTAACCAATTGCTAAATGGCACCTTTGCAGCTAATGTTCTTTCCACTCCTTTGAGTAAAAGAAAAAAAAAATAAATGTAAGTCTTAAAATATACTGACAAATGTTACAAAATGTGTTTGGGGAACATTCCAACGCTTTAAATAAGTTTACAAACAACATTTAAAAAAGCTTGAAAGTAATATACTACGTCCAGATTTTGATTGCTAAGGCCCTGTTAAAAAAAAACACACACACACACAAAGAGTGTTCTCATTTAACGAAGCAACTAATATATTCCTCAAGCTAGAAAATAAAATGTATCGGACAAAAGAATCCTACTGCAAGTGCTAAATTTAACACAACAAATTAGTTATTTTAATATAAATGACAGTATTGCTGAGGCCAACCATTGTAATCCACAGTTGTGTTTTTCACATTAAACACCATAATAGATCAGCATATGTCCTTTCGTACTGACCTTTTGGTTTTAAAACTGGGAAATGGGACACTCAAACTAATAGACAAGTTGCAGTATTATAATACAATCTGCCAATGACCCAATGAAAAAGAAAGTTTGTGATTCTGAGGCTTTTCCTCAATCCACTCATGTCTAAAGCCAATTTATGTTCCACATATATAATGCACAGACCGGTGTGTTATGTATTACATGAGCTCATACCAAAGTCCCCTTTCATACATACTGTATATGTAAGGGCTATTTTATATTAAACATATATATAGAAATCTATATATATATATATATATAATTATATTTATCAATTAACTAAATGCAAAGTGAGTGAACAGAAGAAAAATCTAAATCAAATCCATATTTGGTGTGACCACCCTTTGCCTTCAAAACAGCATCAATTCTTCTAGGTACACTTGCACACAGTCAGGGATTTTGTAGGCATATAGTCAGGTGTATGATTAAACAATTATACCAAACAGGTGCTAATGATCATCAATTCAATATGTAGGTTGAAACACAATCATTAACTGAAACAGAAACAGCTGTGTAGGAGGAATAAAACTGGGTGAGGAACAGCCAAACTCAGCTAACAAGGTGAGGTTGTTGAAGACAGTTTACTGTCAAAAAGTCATACACCATGGCAAGACTGAGCACAGCAACAAGACACAAGGTAGTTATACTGCATCAGCAAGGTCTCTCCCAGGCAGAAATTTCAAGGCAGACAGGGGTTTCCAGATGTGCTGTCCAAGCTCTTTTGAAGAAGCACAAAGAAACGGGCAACGTTGAGGACCGGAGACGCAGTGGTCGGCCAAGGAAACTTACTGCAGCAGATGAAAGACACATCATGCTTACTTCCCTTCGCAATCGGAAGATGTCCAGCAGTGCCATCAGCTCAGAACTGGCAGAAAACAGTGGGACCCTGGTACACCCATCTACTGTCCGGAGAAGTCTGGTCAGAAGTGGCCTTCATGGAAGACTTGGCGCCAAAAGCCATACCTCCGACGTGGAAACAAGGCCAAGCAACTCAACTATGCACGAAAACACAGGAACTGGGGTGCAGAAAAATGGCAGCAGGTGCTCTGGACTGATGAGTCAAAATTTGAAATATTTGGCTGTAGCAGAAGGCAGTTTGTTCGCTGAAGGGCTGGAGAGCGTATAACGAATGAGTGTCTGCAGGCAACAGTGAAGCATGGTGGAGGTTCCTTGCAAGTTTGGGGCTGCATTTCTGCAAATGGAGTTGGGGATTTGGTCAGAATTAATGGTCTCCTCAATGCTGAGAAGTACAGGTAGATACTTATCCATCATGCAATACCATCAGGGAGGCATCTGATTGGCCCCAAATTTATTCTGCAGCATGACAACGACCCCAAACATACAGCTGAAAGTCATTAAGAACTATCTTCAGCGTAAAGAAGAACAAGGAGTCCTGGAAGTGATGGTATGGCCCCACAGAGCCCTGATCTCAACATCACAGAGTCTGTCTGGGATTACATGAAGAGAGAGAAGCAACTGAGGCTGCCTAAATCCACAGAAGAACTGTGGTTAGTTCTCCAAGATGTTTGGGCCAACCTATCTGCCGAAGTTCCTTCAAAAACTGTGTGCAAGTGTACCTAGAAGAATTGATGTTTGATGCTGTTTTGAAGGCAAAGGGTGGTCACACCAAATATGGATTTGATTTAGATTTTTCTTCTGTTCACTCACTTTGCATTTAGTTAATTGATAAATATAATCTATTAACATGTCTATTTTTGAAAGCATTCTTATATATATATATATATATATATATGTCCTGTTCCGAAATATCCTAAACTTTGGGTTTTTACAGTCCTCAAAATGACGGAAAGCATAATGCTTGACACTAATAATGTATAACACTGCATACTGGTTACACTTTTATCTTACTTACGGCTTCAGTTTCCATTACTGCCAATAACATCTGAAGCAAAAACTAGAAACCTGTTCTTAGTGTGGTGTGAAGGTATAAAATGTACCTACTCTAATTTGACAAGGTAGTTTATATTGTACCCTGTAACAATCATGAAGGCAAATAGGGCATGTGGAAATAACTTAACGTTGAAATCATTCAGCAAGTCTATATGACGTGGCTTACTGTAGATTTTCTGCACATATGCATCATATTTGTTATTCTCTGCAACCATCATAACTCAGAGAACACCACTGCTAATAAATAACGAGATTAAGTCCTTTGCACAGATAATCAACTGCACAATTCAAAGTTTCCATAGCGTTCTGTTCCACAGACCGAAACAATAACCTTTTTTTCTGTTGTTGTTGAATTATACTGCATTTCTCCCTGGCTACAAGTGGATGAGTGGAATATAAAGCAATAATCACTCAAAACGTTACTGGAATAGGTTTCTATGAAGATGGCTAGTTCTAGCTAAAGGTTATCTTTAGTGTGAAAACACACACATAAAATCTCTGTGGTGTTTTGTTTCCTCTATAACTGTTCATATCCAATGCAGTTGTTGTGCAGAACAGAAATGGTACCACTGATATAAATCAGTAGTATTATAACTGCTTGACATAGTTTCCTGGGAAGGTACCAAAGAACTTGCTTCTTCTAGAAGTTCCTAGAAAAGAAAAATGTAGCATTATTATTTGAACAGGAACATTTGATATAAGTGTGGTACAGATGACACAAAAAAGCTCTGCACAAGCAACAGAAAATAGTGGACAGAGAATATGTTTATTGAAAGAACAAAAACACAAGGGATCAATAAGCTACTAACAACCAAACAAGCAAGATGGGCTGAATGGCCTCCTCTCACTTGTAAACTTTATGTTCTTCATATGTTCTAACTCAAAACTGGCATGGGACTTAGTCTGGCTTTCAATGACTGCAAATGCTGTATATTATTAAATAAAATAAATTATTTATTTTATATTATGCACAACAAGGGTAATTTGTTTTGACAAAATGTTCTAGCTTGTTTGTATTCCTTTCATTATTTAAGTGTGTTTGAATGCTTCCTTAATTGAATTAGACATTTTGCGACCGGATCAAACTTCCTGTAACAACTATTACAAATGTCAGTTTCATTTCAAAGAAAACTTCTTATTAGTCATACCATCAGTGTTATATCCTGGATGACTTTAAGGTAAAAATCCAAAGATCCAAAGAATGTGGCATATCATTAATAGGTGTGGTATAAAACTGTTTTATAGAACAATTACATTGCTTGACCAAGGATCTCAGGATTTGAGGTGCGACCTCCAAGGACCACCAACCCCGAAGAAGGGAGAGACAGAGAGACAGTTACAAAGGAGGCATTTTTAATAAAACCATAGATGTTATACTTACCAACAAACCAACCATCATCGCACTTTTCCATGACATCAACAATATCCCCTTCGTTGAGTTCCAACTCATCTTCATTCCGAGGAGAATAATTGTATAACGCCTGGAACCTGAAAAACAAAGGCGCAATACAATAATCCCTCCGGCAGTACTGATGTGCTTCTCTATACGTCTTAGTTGGTGCTTATCTTGGCGAGAGCCAAGTTCAAATCAGCATGAAGTTTTAACATCTACTCTCATGTAATGGAAATCGTTTAATAATTTAAATTGCTGGAAAACATACAAAATACCCGGATTCTGCACAGTCAACGCCCCGGTTTGAACGATAGTCCCCCCAACTTTTAGCTGAAAGTAATATTTTCACCATTAATTTACGCCGCCTCTGAGTTGATTCGGCAGAATCCGGTAATATCATTTTTGGAGACATATTAATTTGTTGGTGGATTGAAAATGTGCAGGGCAAATTGTAAAAAGTAGAATGTTGGAGTCTAAAAGAAGTAACTAGCTAGAAAAACTCATGCAATTTTAAAGGTCTATAATATTGTATATCAATGCTGCATTTAGGAGCCTTAGCATAAGAGAGTGAGACGGACAGAAGAATGTTTGCACAATTTTTTTTGAATAGATTACCAATCTGCCATTTTAACAACCAAACATTCTTGTGATTTTCTTTTTCAGCTGGTTCTAGTATAACACGATTCATTTTTTAAATATAGACAACAATTAAGAGTTGAAATAAAAAATAAATTACTTACGGTTCTCCCCCACAATGCAAGTTGTCTTGAACTAAGACTGGCAGCTGTGGCTGAAATATGAAATATAAAATATAAATACATATAAACAAAACTGTTACACGTGTCCCCACAAACAGTACATTATAAATAGGGCTTGTAATTTTCTGTTTGAACTGATAATAACTGATAATAAGGTTTTGCAATGGTCCAATCATCATGCGCAGTTGGTAACATTGTGAAGCTACAATGGGGCATAAAACCAAATCAGTTAGCCAGTATGTAAAATGTAAAGGAAAATTAGTATTTAGTTGAAGAAACTGCAGAGTTGTAATTCCTGAGAAAAGTTACACATCCTGTGTGGGATCTGTTTACAGTAGTTCAGTTTGCAATGGGACCTGGGTTTTGTTTCCTCATCCCTACTAGGCAGACATATGTACTTCCACATAGTAAGTTAACCTTTTATCATTATAATTACGTATGATAGATGTGTGTAATAATGTGTGTTAGAAAAAACGAAATGTAGTGTATTTGAGTGGTGTTTATTTTTTTTTTCCCCACAAAAGTAACCGATTTTGCGAAGTAATAATATAACCAGAAAAACACGCCAGGACAAAAAAAAAAGAAAAAATTCAAGCCCTATTTATAAATAATTTTGCAGCATTCCAAAGAAAGGCTACAGCAGTCACACTGCAGGTTTGCAAAAACACAGGAATTTCAAGGCCAAATGTGGGCTAAATGGGTACTCCCCTGTTGTGGAAGAAATTTGGGGGAAAATTCTGCTTGTCTTGACCTTGCAGGCACACCTTTTTTAAGCTGCGTATACACAGAAAACATTATTCAACAATTCTATGAAGAAAAACCATCAAATTGTATTTGTCTACAGTATGCAAGCCAATCCCTCTGCATCAAAATATGTACTGTACATGCATTTCTTTCATAACCGTTCTCTTTTACATAGCAACACACCCAGCTTGCATTATTAAATCAGCATGCTGTGTTTAAATTTGTGTTGTCCTACCCGGTGCTCCCGAGTGGCGCATCCAGTAAAGGCGCTCCACGTGGAGTGCAAGATGCGCCCTATAGCCTGGACATCGCAGGTTCAAATTCAGGCTATGTCATTGCCAACCGTGACTGGGGGTTCCAAGGGGGCAGCGCACAATTGACCGAGCGCCGCACGGGTAGAGAGGGCTTAGGTCGGCAGGGCAATCCACGGTTCAAAGCACACCAGCGACCCCTGTGGCGTATAGGGTGCCTGCAGGTCTGCAGTGGGGCCATTCAGATCTGTGTTGTCCTCTGGCACTATGGGTCTGGTGGCTTCGGCGTGCGAAAAATGACGGATTGGCAGGAACACGTTTCGGAGGACGCGTGTTTCTGCCTCCG
This sequence comes from Acipenser oxyrinchus oxyrinchus, assembly GCA_030684275.1. Classification (NCBI taxonomy): domain Eukaryota; kingdom Metazoa; phylum Chordata; class Actinopteri; order Acipenseriformes; family Acipenseridae; genus Acipenser; species Acipenser oxyrinchus. The sequence continues at coordinate 56,188,533 of CM060248.1, read as the reverse complement.
CTTCCCGAGTGGCCAGGGGGTTGCAGCGGTGAACCGGGATAAAAATAACAATTGGGCATTCCAAATTGGGGAGAAAACCGGGGTAAAAAAACATTGGCGACAACCTAAATTTAAAAACTGTGTTGTCCAAAAAATGTTTTCAGTTGTTTTTCATATACTGTTAATTGCATTTGCACTGAAGAATATACAACAGTATCATGAATTTAATAGGAATTCAATGTTAAATATTGTTGATGTTACTTAATGCACAAACAAATTGTCAATATATCTGGGGACTATTCTGCTAATATATGTATTATATATACAGTACTGTGCAAAAGTTTTAGGCAGGTGTGAAAAAATGCTGTAAAGTAAGAATTCTTTCAAAAATAGACATGTTAATAGATTATATTTATCAATTAACTAAATGCAAAGTGAGTGAACAGAAGAAAAATCTAAATCAAATCCATATTTGGTGTGACCACCCTTTGCCTTCAAAACAGCATCAATTCTTCTAGGTACACTTGCACAAAGTAAGGGATTTTGTAGGCATATAGTCAGGTGTATGATTAAACAATTATACCAAACAGGTGCTAATGATCATCAATTCAATATGTAGGTTGAAACACAATCATTAACTGAAACAGAAACAGCTGTGTAGGAGGAATAAAAATGGGTGAGGAACAGCCAAACTCAGCTAACAAGGTGAGGTTGCTGAAGACAGTGTACTGTCAAAAGTCATACACCATGGCAAGACTGAGCACAGCAACAAGACACAAGGTAGTTATACTGCATCAGCAAGGTCTCTCCCAGGCAGAAATTTCAAGGCAGACAGGGGTTTCCAGATGTGCTGTCCAAGCTCTTTTGAAGAAGCACAAAGAAACGGGCAACGTTGAGGACTGTAGACGCAGTGGTCGGCCAAGGAAACTTACTGCAGCAGATGAAAGACACATCATGCTTACTTCCCTTCGCAATCGGAAGATGTCCAGCAGTGCCATCAGCTCAGAACTGGCAGAAAACAGTGGGACCCTGGTACACCCATCTACTGTCCGGAGAAGTCTGGTCAGAAGTGGCCTTCATGGAAGACTTGCGCCAAAAGCCATACCTCCGGCGTGGAAACAAGGCCAAGCGACTCAACTCTGCACGGAAACACAGGAACTGGGGTGCAGAAAAATGGCAGCAGGTGCTCTGGACTGATGAGTCAAAATTTGAAATATTTGGCTGTAGCAGAAGGCAGTTTGTTCGCGAAGGGCTGGACAGCGCATACGAATGAGTGTCTGCAGGCAACAGTGAAGCATGGTGGAGGTTCCTTGCAAGTTTGGGGCTGCATTTCTGCAAATGGAGTTGGGGATTTGGTCAGAATTAATGGTCTCCTCAATGCTGAGAAGTACAGGCAGATACTTATCCATCATGCAATACCATCAGGGAGGCATCTGATTGGCCCCAAATTTATTCTGCAGCATGACAACGACCCCAAACATACAGCGAAAGTCATTAAGAACTATCTTCAGCGTAAAGAAGAACAAGGAGTCCTGGAAGTGATGGTATGGCCCCCACAGAGCCCTGATCTCAACATCATCGAAGTCTGTCTGGGATTACATCAAGAGAGAGAAGCAACTGAGGCTGCCTAAATCCACAGAAGAACTGTGGTTAGTTCTCCAAGATGTTTGGGCCAACCTACCTGCCGAGTTCCTTCAAAAACTGTGTGCAAGTGTACTTAGAAGAATTGATGCTTGATGCTGTTTTGAAGGCAAAGGGTTGTCACACCAAATATGGATTTGATTTAGATTTTTCTTCTGTTCACTCACTTTGCATTTAGTTAATTGATAAATATAATCTATTAACATGTCTATTTTTGAACGCATTCTTACTTTACAGCATTTTTTCACACCTGCCTAAAACTTTTGCACAGTACTGTATATATATCTAAACTTAAAAACAGCTGATTGGTCCAGTTTAAATGAAATTAGACAGAAAACACTTAAAATATATAACACACGATAAACTGTTTTTCAAAGACCCCCATATTTGAGCTGTTGTCAGTATCACTTAGAAGCTCATGCAAATTTTTTCAAACAAAAAGACACATTTTCACATGAACAACAGACACCACCATACCCACTAATAAAACAGTTTGGAAACATGCATAATATCAAATATATGTTCTTGTTTTGTTTTATTTTATTGTAAATCACAGTGCTGGACTTCAAAGCACACAGAAAGACAGGTCATTAAAGCTAAAGGTATCCCTGAATGAATGCACAATGTTAAGTATAATAACAATTGTTCCCATATGTTGATTTATTGGCTGTTTAGTCTTGAGCATACAGTCGATTAAAACCAAAGCTGCAGAAAGGGATACATGAACTTTAAAGTTTACAAAACAGACGCATTTACCGACAACCACAGCTGCTGAAGTCACACACAGGGTCCACACACCACCCTACCCTGTGAGACGGTGAAAAGCTTTGACCTCTAACCGGTGAGCCGCAGGATCTCCTGGACATCACAGGGCTACGAGGAGGTTTACCAACAACTACAATATCACGTTTTAAAAGAGGCTGAAAGAATCAAAAGACTAAGTAAGCCTTTATCATAGAAAACACCCAAACAGAAACACAGAACTTTCTCATGTTAGAAATATAGTAAACAAGAACAAAAACGTGTGTGTGTGTCCCTAATTAAGACTTTCAAATTTTGTAACAATATCTTTAAAAACAAACAAACATACTGTACATTTTTAAAGGCTGACATACATGGTACTTGAGTGATCCATCTTTGCAGTATACTAGAGGTAGCATACATCAAGCCCAATTGTCTATGTTATATTGTGCATATTTGATGTAATATGGAACATTTTTTTATGCATCAATCAATCATGGAACATTGAAGTGTTTGTTACCTTTCAGTTACAGGAAAGCCTGGCACATTTTGTAAAAAGGCACTACTAACTACTGGACAGCAGATGGCGCTACTTCATTTTTAAATCCAATCCAAGACAAAAAAAAAAAAAAGCTACATTAGCTACATTAAACAATTTGCTGCAGGCTTGTTATTGACAGAACCAATCAAAATAGTTATGTATTATTTTTTTTTCCTTTATTTTCTTTATTAAATAAAAACATAACTATGTACTGATTTCATTTTGCTGCCATGCTCAGATTATAATATACTTGGGTTCCAACGAATGAAAAAAAGCACATTAAAACACCTCAACACCTCAAAGCCTCAAGCAGTTCCTTTTCTTTACCTTCAATTTCGGAGACCTAGACTCCAGTCGGGGAGAGAGTTTTGAGGAGAGAGGGGGGGAGTGCGTGACAGCAGGCTGGGGAGATGCAGAGGGTGAGGACTTTGAAGAGTGTACCAATAATGAAGAAATGAGCGGGAGGTTTGAGGGGGAGGAAGAAAGCGGTGGAGACATGCCTGGAGAGGCGAAGGCCTAGTGAAACAGGTAATGCAGACATTAAAAATAAATGAACAAATAAAATCATTAGATATCAGGAATACATCATTTGCAGAAGAAAAATACGAATTCAAAGTTTTAAATTATTTTTTGATTGAAGGGGTGACAGGTACTGTATGTACTGAAGCACAAGTATATGTGTTAGATAAAATAATATAAAAGATAATATTTATTTTACATTATTAACTAAAATATTACACCAAGCAAATCTGTTATCTATAAGAGCATCCTGTAGTGAGGCTAGATTATTCACAGTATTCACTTGTTTGTTTATACAAAAAGCTATATTTTTATGTTAAAATACCTTATTTACATAACAAAGACCTTTTTTTTTGGCTATACCTCTTTCTGACTATGTCTTGATTTTGAGTCTTCACTAGTCACATGGACTATGCTTTTAGATGGTGTGGATGTCTTTTTGGTTTCTCCAGGTTCTTCCTCTATATAGAGTTTGGGAAGCTCCTCCAATACATCTGCTGCTCGTCTGTAAAACCCTGTGTCTTTCTGCAAGCCCCTGTTTTGGTTTCCTTGGATGATAGACAGCAGCTCTTCGCAAAGCTCCTCCTCCTGGTCTTCCCTGACCTGCGGAGTCGTGTCTGAGGAGCGAGGCTCAGAAGACTCTGAAATGACTAAATTAACAGTTTCCTTGTGCTTGTACGATTCCATGGTGTCAGAGAAACTAACCTCCTTTCTTTCAACATCTATGTCCTTTGTTTTGTTTTCATCAAGGGTCCTGCCACTGCCACACTTGTGGGTGTGCTCGTGTAGCGGCGAGGAGGTGAGGAACGGTGATAATGATCTTGGGACGAGATACTGTGATGAGTGGATGGTTTGAGGTGAGCTGGAGAAGGCTTTGGAAGATGTGATTGGAATGAAATGCCCTTTCTGAACTTGAGATGTGACGGTTCTTGGAGAAGCGGTTCCTAGCGAAGTAGAAGCCAGTGGCGCCAAAGAGTTGAGCTCTTCCAAGCCAGACAGGAGGCTGCTTGGGAAGGGAGGGGGAGTGGGGGCAGGAGTGCTGGTGGGAGACATCCCAACAGTCAGGGAGATCCACTCACTGGTGATAGCTTGAATATCAGGATTTTTTTGTGGAATAAGGGAAGGTGAGGAGTGATGTCTGAGAGTAGGGGATGGAGTACTGAACCTTGGGTGGGAAGAAGTCTTGGGAAAGAAAAGGTGTAACTTAGAAACAGTAGGACATGCAGGAAAAGTAAATAAAGAAAAGAAAGTAGTAGTTTTAAAAGGAAATTATGAAAGAACAAACCCACAAACGTAATTACTTATAGGTAGAAGTAACATTTCTGGCAAATGTAAATTGACCTAATTGTAGATTGAGATCTGCAACAAAATTACAAAACTAAACTTGAATAATCATGAAAGTACTGCTGCTATATTACTTAAAACCCAGTACTAATTTAGTTTAAATCAAATCTCCAATATGAAAAAGACTTCCACATATGAAAAACATTTAACAGGCCCCCTTAGTGCAGGATTGTTACAGTAGACATACTTCACAACACCAACATTTCATTTTGATTAGTTCACAAAGTTTCCCTATACACAAAAGACAAATGATGACAATTGATCTCTCTGAAAAACATGAAACCTCCTCTGTTTTTAGTGTGGGTATGGGTGTTCTAGCATGCCAGCTAATTTCTTCAGCATAATCAAAGCAATTTAAAAAGGAAAAACAAGCTCAGTTTTAAAAACATGTATTGTATAGTTCAATCCACAACTGCCTCTCTTGAGTCACCCTTAGAAACATCATGTGTCCTTGTGATAAAGAGAGAAAGAGTCGATGTTGTAAATCTCCCTCCCGATCGGAAAAGACGCTGTGTAAGGACGGTGGTATGCTGTCTCCTAGATGGACTGCTTTGACGGTAGGCAGAAACCGGAAGGTGACCATATTAGGGGCAGCGCGTAGTTGCATGTACCCGGAAAGACTCCATTGCAATCAGCTGCGGGACGGCCCTCGATTGGAGAAACCATGGCAACGGGTTGTTTGCAGGGAGGGCTTTGTGGGTACAAAGGGGAAGCAGCTACGCCAATACGCTGCCTTGCGCTGATGTGTACAGACAGCCGGAGCCTGTACTGTTTATCTTTTTGGTTTGTTTTGTTTGTTTGTTTGTTTCATTGTAGCGGAGGAGTGAGCCGCGGACCGGCAGACAGGAGCGCGTCTCTGCACAGCACAGCACAGCACAGCACAGCACCGCACCACACTCACCGGCACTCGTCTCCCAGGACTCGAGTCGCACACTGCCGCAGCACGGAGGACAGGGGACGGACAAAGTCGAGTTTTGTTTGTTTTGTTTTGTTTTGGATTGAAAGCCTGCATGTACCCCCAATACCATCGTTGGTAAAGGGTGGATTACTTTGTTGTTATTTTTTATTAAATACACAGACTGTTTTGGGAGAAACGCTGTTTGGACATTCTGTTTATTCACTGTACCACTGCACCTGACGACATCTGGTGTTCAGAAGAGGGATTACAATGGACCCAACTACATTGGCAGCGCTGTTGGAGGCGCAGGAGCGGAGGCATCAGGAATCTTTGATGGCCATGATGGAGAGGATGCATGGCCTGTTCCTGGAGGCTAATCGGGGGAGGGAACCGGTGGCTCAACCAGCAGTACCCCTACCTAGGGTAAGGGTAGTGAAGATGGCGCTGGAGGATGACCCTGAGGCTTACTTGGTTGCCTTTGAAAGGCAGGGAACAGCAGCTCAGTGGCCTCGGGAGTGGTGGGCTACCCATTTGGGGCCCAATTTGATCGGAGAGGCCCAGGCAGCCTACCAAGCCCTGACACATGAGCAAGCCCTGGTGTACGACCAGGTGAAGTAGGCCATTCTCCAGCGGCTTGACATCACAGAGGAGACACACCGCCGCCGGTTCCGGGAGTACCAGCGTCCCCCAGGACTGCGACCCCGTGTGGTGGCCCAGCAATTAGTGGATCATGTGACCCGGTGGCTCTGCCCCGGCACCAACGATGCAGAAAAGATCACTGAGCTGATTGCCATAGAACAGTTCGTGAAGGTGCTGGGGCCGGACACCCAGAACTGGGTCACCAGGCATCAAGACATATTTTGAAACTATGATTAATAAAACGGTAAAGCCAGTCTCCGGTAAGACCATGGGAGCAGCGGGGAAACTATTGGGAAAATCTTCCCGCTGCAAGCGATTTGTTCCATTCCGATTTCACCAAAAAACAAAAAGAGAGCGAAGGGTTGAAAAATGGGAAGGAATGTCAATGAGACAAGGCTGGGGTTTGTTGGGGAAACTTCAGGGTCTGTTAAATGCAAGGGAAAGGGATCGGGACCCAGTGTGACCTGCGGGGCAGGTTACTGAGGCCCCCAGTGCTGAAGCTACTGTAGCTCCGCTCGATATCCCAAAGTTCTGGGACCGAGATGTGGACCTAGCGTTGGAACAAAAACGATCCTTCGCTGGCACACATCTGGGGGCAGGTTCGGTCTATCGAGGGAAGGATGTAGATGACAACCGCCGCTTACATATCCTCACCATATTATTGTTGGGCATTTGCTGTATAGGGTATCCCAAGCCACGCAGCACAAGCCAGATTGTAACACAATTACTCGTTCCTCAGTCTTTTCGACGTGAGATCATGCGGTTGGCTCACGATGTCCCATGTTCGGGCCATTTAGGTAGCGATAAGACTCGGGAACGAATATTGGCTCGATTTTATTGGATGGGAGTCTATAGTGAGGTGACGCGATATGTAGTGGAGTGTCCGGAGTGCCAGCAAGTAGCGCCGGGGCGGGTTCGCCCGGCCCCGCTGGTCCCACTGCCCCTGATCTCAGTTCCCTTTGAACGCATTGCTATGGACATAGTGGGTCCATTGAACCAGTCTGACTCTGGATATACGCACATTTTGGTAGTGGTAGACTACGCGACCAGATATCCAGAGGCAGTACCATTGAGATCCACTAGTGCCCAGTAGTTGCTCGAGAGTTAGTACAGATTATAGCGCGAGTAGTGATTCCAAAAGAAATACTCACTGATCACGGAACGAACTTCATGTCAGAATGTTTGAAAGAGTTGTATAAATTGTTGCAAATTAAGTCCATTCAAACCTCCGTTTACCACCCGCAGACGGATGGTTTGGTGGAACGTTTTAATCAGACTTTAAAACAGATGCTGAAGCGGTTTGTCAACCAAGAGCAGAAACATTGGGCTAAACTCCTCCCTTACCTGATGTTTGCAGTGAGAGAGGTGCCTCAGAGTTCGACCGGTTCTCTCCCTTTGAGCTGCTGTATGGGAGGCAACCACGAGGTATCCTTGATCTTGTGAAGGAAGGGTGGGAGGAGCAAACAAAAACTTCCAAAACATAGTCAAGTATGTAATCATGTTAAGAGACCGCCTAGCATTGGTTGGTCGCTTGGCACAAGAAAATCTAAAACTAGCTCAGCATCGCCAGGAGCAGCAGTACAATAAAAAGCAAGAAGTCGGACTTTTCGCCAGGTGATAAAGTACTGTTGCTCCTTCCTCGTCGGAGTCTAAGTTGTATGCTAAGTGGCAGGGGCCATATGAGGTGATACGGGAATTGGTAATGTGAATTATGAAATTAGACAACCCGATCGCGAAATAAGACCGAAATTTATCACAATAACCTGCTAAAACCCTGGCATGAAAGGGAAGCCCTATTTATAGCTTGTGACAGTTTAGAAGAGGATTTTGGTCCCACTGTCAATCCATTGGCTACAACTAACATTCCAATGGGGAACAGTTACTTCCGGATCAGAAACGTGAGCTCTACCAGTTAGTGGAAAGGTTTAATGATGTTTTCTCTGACTTGCCCGGCACAACTAACGTTATTTCTCATGCCATTATTACTCCGCCAGTTGTCAGGATCTGAGAGAGACCGTACCGGATCCCGGAGAGTCGCAGGGGTCCCGTTCGCAAGGAGGTGGAGGATATGCTCGAGCTTGGAGTCATTGAACCTTCCCGGAGCGAGTGGTGCAGTCCTATCGTGATGGTGGGCAAGAAGGACGGCTCCACTCGGTTCTGTGTGGATTTTAGAAAGGTTAATGCCATCTCCAAGTTCGATGCATATCCAATGCCCCGGGTGGATGAGCTCCTCGACCGACTGGGTAAGGCTCGGTTAATCTCGACCTTGGATCTGACGAAGGGATACTGGCAGATTCCACTCACTCGGAGCTCAAGAGAGAAAACTGCTTTCTCTACCCCAGATGGCTTGTTCCATTTCCAGACCATGCCCTTTGGGTTGCATGGAGCTCCCGCCACCTTTCAGAGACTGATGGACCAGGTCTTGGCTCCCCATAATCAGTATGCAGCTGCGTACATTGATGATGTGGTGATTTTTAGCTCCACCTGGAAGGAGCATATTATTAGGCTTTCTAAGGGAGGCGGGGCTAACAGCCAAACTGGGCAAATGTGCATTTGGCAAACAGGAGACCCAATATCTTGGCTACATTATGGGTAATGGCCGGGTGAAGCCGATCGCCTCTAAAGTCCAGGCGCTGGTGGAGACGGCGATCCCGAGAACCAAGTCACAGGTGAGATCACTATTGGGGTTAGCCGGCTATTATCGCCGTTTTATCCCCGAGTATGCCACCATAGTCAACCCCCTAGTCGATCTCACCCGAAAGGCTGCTCCAAAATTAGTTAAATGGACAGGGCAGTGTCAGGAAGCATTTGATATGATTAAGAAGTGACTCTGTCAAGCCCCCGCTCTGATTTCACCAGATTTCAACAAAGAGTTCATCCTTCAGACTGATGCCTCCCACATTGGTCTGGGGGTGGTTCTGTCCCAACAAGTTGATGGAGTGGAACACCCTATCATTTATTTGAGCAAAAAAATGGCTCCAAGGGAAATTAACTACTCTGTCATTGAGAAGGAGTGTTTAGCCATCAAATGGGCTACTCACGCCCTTCGCTATTATTTGTTGGGGCGTTCTTTCTCTCTTGTCACTGATCATGCTCCTTTAAGGTGGTTACATACGATGAAGGACAATAACGCTCGGATAACTCGGTGGTATCTGGCGCTGCAACCCTTCCACTACACTGTGAAACATCGTATGGGTAAGGAGCATCAAAATGCAGATTTTTTCAAGGGAGGGGGGACCATTGGGGAATGTAGAGTTGGCCGAGTGTTCCTTCGGCATCACTCTGAGGGGTGAGATATGTGATAAAGAGAGAAAGAGTCGATGTTGTAAATCTCCCTCCCGATCGGAAAGGACGCTGTGTAAGGACGGTGGTATGCTGTCTCCTAGATGGACTGCTTTGACGGTAGGCAGAAACCGGAAGGTGACCATATTAGGGGCAGCGCGTAGTTGCATGTACCCGGAAAGACTCCATTGCAATCAGCTGCGGGACGGCCCTCGATTGGAGAAACCATGGCAACGGGTTGTTTGCAGGGAGGGGAAGCAGCTACGTCAATATGCTGCCTTGCGCTGATGTGTACAGACAGCCGGAGCCTGTACTGTTTATCTTTTTGGTTTGTTTTGTTTGTTTGTTTGTTTCATTGTAGCGGAGGAGTGAGCCGCGGACCGGCAGACAGGAGCGCGTCTCTGCACAGCACAGCACAGCACAGCACAGCACAGCACCGCACCACACTCACCGGCACTACGTCTCCCAGGACTCGAGCGCGCACACTGCCGTGCACGGAGGACAGGGGATGGACAAAGTCGAGTTTTGTTTGTTTTTGTTTTTGTTTTGGATTGAAAGCCTGCCGTGTACCCCCCCAATACCATCGTTGGTAAAGGGGTGGATTACTTTTGTTGTTATTTTTTTATTAAATACACGGACTGTTTTTGGGAGAAACGCTGTTTGGACATTCTGTTTATTCACTGTACCACTGCACCTGACGACAGTCCTCCATAGCTTACATTAGAAATGGTGGTAACTACAGTAATGAAAATGATAAGGCCCATTTGACCTGCCTGTGCCTGACCCTGGTTGTATCTAAGGGTTCGGTATTAAAAAAGCCATGTAATTTCTAAGTTTTGGCCCGATTAACATGCTGAGATGACCTGACTGACTGAGGGTTGAGCAGACACATAATTCACTTGCTGTAAAAGACAGGATGACTGTGCCTCCAACATATAATTTAGCAGCAAATACAACATTTAGACAGGAAATATGTTCTAAACTACCACAACCACAGATTAAAACAAAATCAGACCAGACTCAATATTACTGTACATAACAAATGTTGCAAATTGTTTCAAAATTGTGCATCTGAGTAGGTCTTCATTAACACGAATAGAAAAAGAAAGTCATTCCTACCTTTGTAGAAGCTAAGGTGTGTATCGTATCACTGGAATAGCTCTGAGGTATTGATGGATCCGGATAGTCGCCTGGGCTTCTACTTGAGTCCTTCTTAATGACATCCACATAGGACACTGGAAATATTCCTTGTTTACTGGTTCCAGGTATCTTTCCTTCATACCAATTCCTATCCACTTGTCGAAGAAGTACGACTCTCTCTCCCTCAAAATGAAATGCCAGTTTTCAGAATTAAAATCCACAAACCCTCTCGCAAGAAAACATTCACTGCATTTTTCACAAACCAGGGGCTATTTTAGTCAAAGTCTCAACATTTTTTAATCAACATTTTGGGAAATTTAATATCTTATTTAGCATGTTCTGTATGATTCTCTTTTGTTGTTTTTTAACATGCTTACTAACTATTCCTCACTTCCCTTCAAGGCAGTTTGTGCGTATGTTATCATATTAGTGCTGTGTTGTGCACTGATGCCCACTGGCAAAGCATTATGTACTGAAGCCTGTGCAACATTGATATGCTTCCCTTCCTCTCACAATCAGCCTTTCATAAGCATCGCAAGCAATGATCCAAACAGAAACAACAATAGAGAATCATATACAGAGCACATGAAACAGCATATGAAACAGATAATGGTAGTAGTAGGAAAATGTGAATTATATAATGTATCCCATTAATGCAATAACGTGAATTAATGTGAATCGATCTTTATTGGGTTAAAACGTTTTGATTCACATTACATATTATCTTCCAAGAACACTCTCCTTCAACTAAAAAGGAAAGGACACAACATCAGAAATTAGTTAAACACAGCATATTTTTCTGTGAAAGCGCAGAAGGGGCCATCATTTGTGACACAGATCAGTATCTTGCTTAAAATCTGTATAGTACACATAGCTTCTAAATACCCGGAAAATGCTACCTTTCTCAGTGACAGCTCCACATTAGTGTCTGCTGTGAAGGTGTATTTGGCCACAGCCTCTCCTATCTCTCTTATCTGTGCTGGCGGGGGCGGTCTTGCTGGCTGAGATTTTTCTGTCGATGATACTTTCTAAAAAGAGAGAAATTAGGATAAGGGAGTTACACGTTGAGTGGTTTTAGGGACCACTGTACATAAAAAAAAAACAATGAAACAAAAGGGAAGAAGTGCTAGGAAATAACACACCTCAACATATGAAATCGGGAAGATCCCCACTCGCCCATGATGCTCTCCCTCATACCAGTTTTGATCGATCTGCCTGAGGATGTAGACCATATCTCCTTTCTTGAATGTCAGTTCCCTGAAAGGCATTGTTCCCAGGTTAAATCTATCCCTATAGGTCACTGAGATTATCAACCATTTCAGCACTTCCCCCATTTCTGAGTAGCAAGAAGGAAAGACAATGTGTGTGCACATAAGAGAGGCTGTGCTTTGTGTGGTCATTGATTTAGCTAGCAGCAGAATATGCCGTTCTTTTTTTAATTAGAATGGTTGCTTGGCAGCCTTCAAAAGCTACTTTTAATCTTTTTACTGTTCTTACTTTTAAAACTTATTGTCTTTATTTTATATTTATACACTGCATTTATTGTTGTCTCTAATTTTCAGTAAAATTAAGTACAATTTAGCTATAAAAGCTATTTAAGCAACAGGGAATCATAGCATTGCAGACCTGTGTTGTGATAATTCACTAGCAGAGTTAATACAATTACAAAACAGCATGCTCGATTTTTTATTTTTTTATTTAGTAGTCGCCAGTTATTTTTTGTATTTTCTCCCAATTTAGAATATCCAATTATTTTTAGACTCAGCTCACCACTACCACCCCTGCTCTGACTCGGGAGCGGTGAAGAAGAACACACGCTGTCCTCCGAAGCGTGTGCCGTCAGCCGACTGCTTCTTTTCACACTGCAGACTCACCATGCAGCCACCCAAGAGCTACAGCGTCGGAGGACAACGCAGCTCTGGGTAGCTTACAGGCAAGCCCACAGGCACCTGGCCAGACTACAGGGGTCGATGGTGCACGGTGAGCCGAGGACACCCTGGCCGACCTAAACCCCCGCCCGGGCGGCGCTCGGCCAATTGTGTGCCTCCCCCTGGGAGCTCCTGTCCACGGTTGGCAATGGAATAGCTTGGGCTTGAACTGGCGAGAAAAGGGCGCATCCTGCATTCCACGCGGAGCGGTTTTACTGGATGCGCCACTCGGGAGCCCCCAGTATGATTAAATTTTGATCACAATGCATAGTCTTGCTTTAGGTATTAGTGTTTTCATTGTACTTTGCCTATTTGGCCCATATCAAAAAAATGTAAGTTGAAAACTCTACTCACTTTGATGTTTGAGCCTTAAAATCATATATTGCTCTGGCTTGCTGCTGCTGAAAAAAGTCATATATATATATATAAGAGAACATTAATAATAAGTAACCCAGTAATATTTGAGTAAACCTGTTAGAGCATTAGTAAAAGTAACTTCTGTATGTTTCATGTATTATAAGGAGGCACACATTAATACAGCTGATCAACAACAAAGAATAGATTGAAAGTAACTACATTAAGAGGCACAATTAAAAAAAAAAACTGGCTAAAGTTGGCTAAAGAAATTATCATAAAGATGACTGATTTATGTCAGTATTTTGGCTGTGTGTAAAAACTTCAAGGAGTAATCATATGCCATCTGATAACACACAAGCAATAAACTTTGTTTTAACTGTGAATCACTAGGTATAAAATCTTTATATGAATATCACATGGAAGGTTTCATAAATCTATGCCAGGCTAAGGTCCTGGGGATTTTTCATAACAGTACATTTATCTCTCAAATACAATTATTTCTATAAACTGCTGTCTGCACTGGAGGTAGAGTCTGGCAAACATTGCTGTGATTTGTAATCTAACTGACTCATTACCTCTCTATCTGGAGTTCGTCTTGTTGGAGTATATCGACCCACATCAGCATGAGAAGAAAAGACCCTAGAGGATTCCCGAGCTATTCAAAATAAAATGGCACAATGTGAATGGAAATCCAATACATTTAATAGACAGACACCAAGTGCTGTGTTTCATTGGTCATTGTTGACTTGCATATGCTGTACTTAAAACTGCATAACGATGGGGTGTACATTAGGAAAGGAATCATCTTGAATCAGTCTGATAAGCTTCAGCTAAAACTAGAAATAACTACTTTTCTGGTGTCTTGAAATCAAATATATAATATACAAACAATGGGCGACATTAAAATCCCTGTGGTATGGGTTTTAATTAGTTTACATCAACCCTTTAATCAATATTGGGACCACATGGTAACGGCTCATTAGTGTTATTCATGTGTTCAGCATGCAGGGGATTTTAGGATCCTAATGGCCCTTGTAGTGAATATTTAATGATTTTATTTCATTATAACATTGTTTGGATATAAACACATCATTTTCACGAGGTCAGCATAATATTTCTTAGTTCACCTTTACAATTTAGATAGATTTAAGTGTTTTTGCTTCTTTTCGATGTTCTTGTGTTGGCAGCTTTCCAGTGCATAACCGTTCTGCCAAGTCTCAAGGTACTGATGATCTGCAAATTAGAGCTCAGGCTTGTTTCATGACCATGTTTCTAAAATGGCTCACCAGACTTTGAATCTGGACCCATGTGGATAATTGAAAATCCTTTTGGTTTTAAATATATGTGTCATTGGGCCCACACTTAAAACTTGAAACCCTGCTAATGCTACTTTAGAAAGAATGTTAGGGATTCTTTAAAGCATTCTTGGATGCATTGAAAAAGAGTATGGAGTTTGTGATTCAAAACACTCTTTAAACATATACACAGATTGTTAACAAGCAGAGCTACAGTTTTGTGAATAGGGCACACTCTATGTTTATGTGTCCCCTTTTACAATAGTTTCCAATAAAAGTATATACGCACGAATAGTGACGCACACATGTATCTTTAACTGAAAGAGATGAGTAAAAATAGCAGAGGAATATCTATCATTCAGTGCAGGAATCCAGGCCCATTTTAGACTGGCCATCATTTAAAACTCTTCTTCAGCTGCTCCAAACTGCAATTATCATATGTCACTGGCTGCTTCTATTAGCAGATACATTTCATTTTAATAGGCATTCAAAAAAAAACAAAAAACTGAAAAATATTTTTCATAACACTGTATAAAGTGGTTATTTTCTTCTTCATGAATGATGACTCAGCTGTTCAAAAACATGAGAATCCTCATATACTAATACAGTTTCAAACTTCACCTACCAAATTGCTTATCAAATTGTACTGGAAAACATGACCTAAACACGTTGTTAGTAATTTGCTGTTTTCTTTTTGACATGGCAATATCGCCAACCCAAATGTAGAAACCCAAAGATAATTAAACCAAATATGGTTTTGGTCTAACTTTTAGTAACTTCTACTATTAAGTGTTTAATCACTAGAATAAATTGCTTGAGGCAGATTCATTGTACTGCTGATCAAGGCTTTAAAAGAAATAACAACAAATAATAATAATTACTGTACAGTAATATGTTTGTGAATGAATATGAGTGCATGCATTTTATATCAGACACAGATACAATGGAAATTAATTCGACATCAAAACTTCATGACTTAATTTTTTCTCTGTGTTTAAGGCAGCCCTGGAGTATGCTTGAAGAAAAACAAATACCCAAAGAATGCCAAAGACAGGAAAAAAGCAAAGGATAACATCAGTAGGAATGGACATCAAAGTGGTAGTACAATTGAAGTCACTTGCCTAGTGTGTGTATATATATATATATATATATATATATATATATATATATATATATATATATATATATATATATATAGTTGTATTTTGAGTTCAAAGGCAAATATTCTGAGGACTAAAACAATTCTAACAGTGTAAAACTAACTAACTAAGCAAATTCCTTGAGATTCAATTCTACAGTTGACTTTTTATCCTTAGTTTCAGGATTTCTACAAGACACACATGGGAAATGGGTGGGATGAAATTTGTGTGAAGAGTTCAAATAAACAGATGTTAAGCAAAATGGGGGTTTTATAATCCACCTTGATAACACTGTGCATGATCGTTCCCTTGGTTGTTGTTGGTGTCCATATCTTGATTCGAAGAACTGAGGGGTAATCTTCCAGAATCCGTCTGGTATGAAGCATAATTCACAAGGCCATCTTGGGGCTGCTGTTGATAAGGCTGTTTTAAAGGGCTCCTCCTCCTCACGGCTTTGAGGGAGGAGTTTCTTTCAGGAATATCAGGAAGCAGTTCTGCTAGGAGTCTATGTAATATACTGTTATCTGGAAGGCTCCCCCTCCTTTTTTCAGCTTTAATGTGTTCGTAGATGTCCTTTAAAGCCGAGTCCAGTGCTTCATACACTGAGGTCTTTGATTGTGGTTTTTGAGTTCGTTTTTGAGGAGGCAAGCATTTTTTTCTCCTGAAAGGCACTGGGCTGACTAGGAATGCTAACTTTGACAAGCCTGACTCGGCTTCTTCTTTCTTTAGCTGCTGCTTCCTTTCTTGTTTAGCCCTTTCGTGCTTAAGCATAGTGGTGAACCTGGTGTTGGAGGCTGGGCATCTGCCCTTGCAGGAGCTGACCAGGTGTTTGTGATGGTGGTGATGATGATGATGGTGGCCTGATCCATAAAAGCTTTCCGAAGAGGTGAAGGAGAAACGATCAAAGTCACTATCACTGCAAAACGATGAACCCTCGATCTGAACAAAGTCACTGAGGTCGGACACCACTGGGTTATGCTCGCTGCCTGAGTAATCAAATTGGGATGCTGTCCATTGCTGATGTTCATTGGTGACTTCGATGTGGATTGGCACCACAGTTTTTGACTTGTAGAATTGCTCTTGCCCCTCAGTGGGATTTCTGTTTGGATGTTCCTCATCCAGTAACGACTCAATGGAAAAGCGTCGCTTGGGACATGTTCCCCTTTTAGAGGAGTCTAAAGTACCATCAGATAATGTTTCGTCAACAAGATTTGGCATGGATTTGGATTTTTGGATCATTCTTTCAAATTCAGAAATCCTTGTTGGCACCATGTCTCTGGGAACCTCCTCACTGAATTCTTTCCAGCCTGCAAGCATGCATTTGTGCTGTTCTTGTTCATACTGTAATATCCTAGATTTTACTGAGCAAATCACCTCAGAGTTTAACAAGTCTTTTCGGTTGATGTGGTGCATCTTCCTGTACAGCTTTAAGAATCCTGGAGCGTTGTTTGCTGATGTGTGTCGAGCTCTGGGAATGCGGGGCTCTGATCCCTCACAGCGCACCCTAAAATAGGAATCTTTGAGTTCTTCGTCACACATCAGTGACCCTACACTTTCAGACCTTGTCTGTGTTTCAGCTAAACTCTCGTGTTCATCGGTCAGAAGATCGTCGCAGCTGCGAGACTTCAGCTTTGGTGATACTGTTTCTTCTGCGCTACTCCAAGTTTCTGCATCTTGTCGGTTCATTTGCCATCCGTTCTTGAAGCTGATTGACCTCTTTGAGCCCAGTGGAATGACCGGGAAAGTCTGATTGTGATCGTTACTGTAGTCTAACGCATGTGAGGCATTCTGGTTGGGACCTGAACAACTTAAAAGGGGTAAGTACATTTTGCTAATATCCCCACCTTTGAAATCCATGGAGCAGCATGACAAGAGAAAGACATGAGAAGAAATTAACAGGTTCTCAAAGACATTCGGTTATAAGCAGAAGGAAGAAAATGTATGTTTTTGAAAAGGAAAGTAAAAAATAAAAAGACAGATACAGTCATAAGCACTAAATATGCAGCAGATTAATACACACCACTTGATGCTGCAAAGGTCAATTTATAGTCAAAGATTTATTGGTAACATAAAAAAAAAAACCATATACAAACTATTATAATTTGTTAAACACTGTTGGTAAATATTTACGTTCCTTCAAGACATGCACATACAAAACTCAGTCACTAACATATCTACTTTCCTTTAAGACATGCATATACAAAAAACAAAATGACTAACGTACAAACTAGTTCCACTATGCCTTACAAACAACATTATTTCAATATTTTAGGGAAAAACAGTGGAAATAAAATGAGAAGTTAGTCTAAAACAGTTATGGCATAGATAAAAGCTTAAAAGAGACCACAGGAAAAAATCATAGCTTACAGTATATGCATTTTAAAAAGGGTATTTGAAATCCAACGTCAGTTCAGAATCCGAGAATGTATACCTTCTACTTTCAATTTCTTCTGATTTGCAGTTTTTATGGGATACAAGTGATTCACCTAAACAATTTGAGCAGATTCTTACCTTTCACTCTAGATGGAGAAGAGGGAGAGGAACTAGTCAATGGCTTTCTGAGTGTTTTATTCTTCCCCTGTATGTCGGCAGCCCTTGGCGAGGTTTGATTTGCATTTTGATTGCTGTGTGCTCTCTGATCACTTACAGCAGGCTCAGACTTCCGTCTTTTTCTATAGTCACTTGCCGTGCTAAATAAGAGCGAAAATAAATCACTGATGCTTGAAAATTCAGAACCACATTACATTGTTTGCTTCCAGTAGATATTCAGGACATTCTAACCAATTTACCATCTTATTTTGCATCATACATGATGTTACACAGCTACAGTTATACGGTACTGAAATGCTGCTGAGCAGGCCATTCCTTATTAAATCGCAGTGCATGGGTTGTACTGGTGCTTGATAGATTATGATACCCAGGAGATTTCATTGCAAATGCAATGTGCCCTTGGGACACAAACACACACCAAGCTACTGGGGGAGGACAGCTCTGCTCCGGGTAGAGTCACACTGATTAATGCAAGAAAAGACATTGACCTGCTATTCCACAAAGATAGTGTAAGCAGCACAATCGGTACAAAAAGCCATTTACTGTATAACTTCAAAAATGTACTGCAGGGAAGGGAGAAGTAGGGGATGATTTGATTTTTGGGGTTAGCCCCAGCACAGGAATCTATTTTCCTGTTGTTTCTATGTGTCTGTACTGTATGTGCAAGCTGATTTGAACAAAAAGCACTATTCACAAAGATAAAAGGAAAACATATACTGGTAGTACAACATTTAGCCATTTGACTTCATATTTTTAGCAATATATGATTTGAATTGCATGTGTGCCACAGGCGTATGCGAAATAACCAGAGGTTCCTGAAACAAACAGCAGATAAAAAAATAAAAAAATCCTTACCTAGATGGTGTTTCTGGAGTTCTCTCCGCTGAAGGGTGATACAAAGAGATCTGTAAAAAACAAACAAACAGTGAAATAATTAGCTTCCAGTGAATAAGGCAGCTCTCTGAAACAAACCCTTTTTCCCCTGCAGGAGTCTCGGATTCCCTTGATAGTCTATGAAGAGACGAGGCAAAGCTGGCTACAACTCCACCGAATGTGTTATGAGATGTAGAATCTGCATTAAGACATAAAGAGTGCCTCAGTAAACCAGATTTGGCTGCCACGTGAGGAAAGTGGCCCGTTGTTATCTTAACCTGATATCCAGAACAAAATACAGTCTCGGAATGAACTCACTAGTGTCTCAATATCAATTAAAGCAGGAAACTCTTTATAAGCATTGCTGGAATACGCTACTGCCTGCGCCAGCCCAGGGCAGTTCATATTGAGCACTGTTCTAAAAGCACACGGATCTGACTAGTTTTTTTTTTTCTTACTATCTTTATAAGTAGCAGTGATGTTCATCCCCTGGAATGCAGTGTCACTCCAATACACTGGTCACTTGTAACCATAAATTCTGCACTAAGTGACGACAGCCACCTTTACTTTTTTAATTGGTTGCAAGGCTTTAGCTACAATTTTAAACATGTACATCCTGTTTAAACTGAGGGTCCTCTAACTGGTCTATGTGGAAGTTTTTATCTTCTGTATCTTCTATATTTGGTCTTATGTGTAGCACCAGTAAAACTATATTGTTTTTTCAAGAAAAAAAAAACAACCCACAAAGCTAAAAAAGCAATATGAAGTAGGAAAAATGTATCTACAGCACCCAATTCAAATTATTGTATACTAGTTCTCAAGAAGGGAAATACATTACACTGTACTATATTTAGGGCTTCTGTTTTTCTGTTTTTATTAATTTCATTTTTCGTGCTTATTTTTATCTATTTTCGAGATACCTCAAATGTTTTTCTTTTGGGACTTTCGCTTATTATATACTGTATGAAACGATTGGTCATTTTTTTCTGTCACAATATGTATAGTAACTGGACAGTACTTGCACACTTAAGTTGTTTCTTAAATCCTTAACGTCACGGGCACATTCTTCTGGGTTCTTTTTACATTTTGCCACAACCTGCAAATTTGTTTTAAATCCTCCCTATCTAACTGTAATATCCCGCAGTCTCCGTTCCTAATTGTAATCTAGTTTTAAATTTTGAAGCAGAGTCTCCAATAGAAATGTAAGAATTTGCTGCCACTCAGTAGTTGGTGTTGGTTTAAAGTATATTTATTGGCTATACACCGATTTCATTTATTTTTTTTTGTACCAGGGCTGTTTTATCGATTTGTATCAGTTGGATTATGTTCTACAAAAAAAGCATGTTCCTTTCTTCCCATTTTGAGGATTTTTTTTTTTTAAATACAGAAACAGTGTCTCATTCATTTAAAAAAACTTTCCCCGTAAATTTGTGCTTTTTTTATTAATGGTACCAAATTAATTTGATGTGATTTATTTGTGATTATTTCCCACCTGAATTTAGACCACTAATGCAAAACGTCTATTTTGATTCTTGCAGCTTGTTATCTAAGTGCATAATTTCTTATACTTTTGATAGTACAGTTTGATAAACAGTGCACATTTATATCGTAACCTAAATTATTTTAATTTTTTCTCATTATGCAAACCTTCTCATTCAGCAGGAAAATCAGAAAACAGCATGATACTGGAATCAGCACATTAGACAGGACCTTCAGAAGGTCGTTTGTAATACAAACAGTACACACACACACACACACACATATATATATATATTTACACACACACACACATATACACACACACACACACACACACACTCACATATATACACACACACACACACACACACTCATACTCATACTCATAGTAGTAGTGGGTTTATATAAATAGTAGTGGGTTTATATAACGGGACTTTTTCCATAAACGTGACACTACTGTAAGCTGCTGTTTTTATACCAGTATGGCAGACCCAGGTATGCAGTCACTTGAGCAGCCTGAGAATGCTGCACTCAGATATGGGTCATTATTTTCTGATCCGCTGAGAGACTATTTTAAAGTAATTCCTTTACACTGCATGATAAAACACAGTCTTAGAGGCATTTACAAAGAACTTTATGGCGAGTAAAAATGGATATGATATTTTCACTAATTTTCGAACTCGTAGTTGTAAATTCCTATACTAGCGATACAAAATGTCTGTAATGTTTCACTGACCAAACAGCCTGGCATCAAAGGTAATTCAACATTGCCCTATTTTCTACTGTGCATTGTGACAACTTAAAAACAAGTCTGTTTCACTTATTAGAACAACTTGCAATTTGGTAACTGCCAGTAAAAAGATATTGGCTATGTTTATAACAAAATAGAGGTAGCATGGTATAACTGAGGCTAATTCCCTGTTCTTTTACCACGTCATGGGTTTATATCGACTCTAATGTACAGTTTATCAGCAACAGCCTGGACGTGTGTACATTATACACATACATACATTATCTTGACTTTGTATTGTAATTTGTCTTAAAAAAAATGTACATTTTAAACAGAATAACCTGTTTTGAGATTATTCAGACAAGTTTGTGGGAAGCTCTGATGTAGCCCTTTGCCCCCCGCCCCCCCTTTTTTATAAAGTTGATAAACATTTCTTAACACAAATTTTGCAACGGCATTACAGGAGAAAAGTACGTGCATTTCTGTCTCAGTAAGATGATGATTCTTCAATTTGTCCCTTGAATTTGACATATTTTGATCCATGAAACAATTTTAATTATATCAAATTGGCACTGGCCTAACCAGTCCACATTTCCAAAATCTAGGAAAGTACAGTATAGTACGATGATGTTCGTATGACATCAAAATTCTAGAAAAAGAATGTTGCATTCTGGGTGCAAAGGTGTTGTAAACATAACCATTGATGGAATAAGCACTGAGGTTGTGTAACCAAGGGGTACATCTGCCCATGCTCTGTTTTGCCAGTCTCTACCTTCATAATGTACAAGCATTTGATGATAATCACAGGAAACAGGAAGACTATACCTGCAAACTATCACTATTCAGACAAGTGACTTTTCCTGTGAGTAATGTTTATGAAATTATGTGATATAATGAGCTTCTTGAACCATTCAAAGAAGTATTCATTACCTTGGTGGAGACACCCGGAGAGCTTTCTGGCATATAAACCAAAAGCTTTTTAGGAGGCTTGTATCAGAAGCAGCGTATAGGAAGAGGTAGAAAGATGAGGTGAAGGAAAGTCAATGGCATCAAGGGAAAGAACATGTGGAGAAAGTGACATGGTTAGAAGACTGAAGGACACAGAGCAGCAGCACAGCAGAAAGAAAAAAACATGCATGAAAAGGAAAAGTAGAGTGGAAAATTAATCAAGCTGTGATGAATGGTTTAAAGCTTGATGCATGGAAATCCTTTACACACCATTGTAATCCTAACTTGTTGCATCCTATTTCATATTGTATTTTAGTAGTTTTATTTGAATGTACTGTAAACTATACTGTATTTAAATATTAATCTTCATTGTAACCCTGTACTGCCCTGTAACACCTGGAAGTCGCCTTGGATGAAGGCGGCTGCCAAATAAATAAATAAATAAATAATAATAAAAAAGCTGATCCAAGGGCTTTACCTTGAAGAATGATTTCAAACTATTTAATTATCTTTAATTCTTGTGTAATTTTTCATCAGTGTTAACTAATAGCTAACTAATTTGTCCCTTGTACATGTGTAATATTTTGCTACAGTATATGTTCCATTTTTTTATTCTGATATTTAAAACTAAAAGCCCTGATCTGGTATGTATGTTTGCAATTGGCAATTTTGCATTTCAAGGCCTTCAGAACACATCTAAATAAAAGATTTCAAAGCTTTAAATACACTAAAATGTTTTGTTCAAGGGCTTTTAAGTATTATTTAGCTATTTATTACACATTTATCCCAAGTGCTATTAAAAGACTGCCCCCTCCACCCGCCCCTGTGTTTCCATTAATTAAACAAAGCTCAAAACTTTGAAAACAGTTTTCTCTTACTGGTAGTTAAAGTAAAAGTTCAGGAAAACTACAAATATATATATTTTTAAGAGCCGAATTCAACATGGAATCCTGATGAAAATGAAAGTTTCGGCCCCGTCTAACAGACACCCCATTCCTGCAACGTAGGAGGTCCTCTCCCCCTTGATCCTGCACAGCTGGCTGTATTTTACACTTTACACCGGAATTAACTCATGGGTATATCATTTAGCAAAGGTCGACACTAAGGAAATGACAGAGCAGTTAACCTCTCAAACTATCTTTAAATAGCTTTAATAAGACAGCAGGGCTAATTACTCTGTTCTTGTTGCTTCAGTGTGTCACATAAAAGTACCCCTGTCACGCTCACTCTGAGAGTTGTGTGTTATGTCAGTACTGCACTGTGGATGCGCAGCATGTAACAGGATTTGTGGTGGTTTTCATTCTGTTATGCCATAATAAATACTGGTATTGAAAGGGGCTAGGAAAGTGGAAGCCAACACTGCACATGTACAATGCACATCTGTCTGCCTCTCTATTTATAAATCTACCACCCCATGCTGTATTAGAGACTTGAGGTTTAGCAGCTACAGTATTTGCATGCGAAGATTCAAAAGGCCTATACAACTAGCAGAATGCATCTATTCTATTGTAGCATCCATAACAATAGCAGAATTATTTGATACTTTTCTCTTACCCAGTTATTCAAGTCATTAAAAAAAATGAAAATACACTTCACACCACGCAGAAACGCCATTAGGTACGGGTGTGCATACAATTCAGCTTTGATTTCCCCTTCCAATGCTATAGGAATACTCTTCTCGTTCCCAGTTTTTATTTTGTGTTTCAGTAAAATGATTAGATTCCATACTATGGTATTAAAACGCCCTATTGGTATGATAACATCAAATAACCAAAAGAGAGGAGATTTTAGCCAACATGTTCTGATCTTTTGCACATCCATACCTGCAAGCCCCAATGAACACATTTTACAGTGATACTGTAAGTAAGCTTGCTAGACGACTTCCCAATCCAAAAATCATCTATGACAAGCACTATATCATTTGGTCTGTCCGTTACACAAAACAAATACATCACTGAGCATTCTCACAACATGCCAAGCCTCTACCAGAACTGCGGGCAAAGTAGTTCAACAATTTACTTTATAGCGGATGTGCATGTTCGGGTTTCTTGAATGCTTACTGGACTCACTTACCGGACATCCGAATTCCAGTTCAGAAAAGAACTTATACCAGGGTTCATTTTCTAAATCTATCTCATCTGCGTTTATGCCATAAATCTGGAGCAGAAGTGAAGGAAAAAAAGGGAAGGAAAAGCACACTAAGCGAGGTGGAAATGTCATGTCAAACTCACATGTGTTCATGAATTTCAATGGAATTATTATCATATCATGCTAAAAAATGGTCAATGAGGTAAATAATGGACATTCTTGAATATGTTCTCTCACCCAGTGCTCCCTTGACAACACAACCCTCCTACATAAAACCTCTTCTGAGAAAACAGACAGCTGAAGAGAGGATGTAGACATGGTTTTTGTTCACAAAAGTTTCTAATGTACTTTAAGGTGTTTGGACCAGTATCATGATACATGAAAATTATGAAAAGTGACACAAATTAGCATATAATAAAATAAATGTTACTTTCTGAAGGCAAAATATAATTTAAACATTACTTTCCAATTTAAAATAGAAGCTGTACTAAAAGCAGTTGGTCCAAATTATGTTATAATTATTCTTTCTATGCATTTGCACCAGTAATGGAAATTCAATTTGAGTTCAGGCCTAAATATGATCTTAGCATACTGATAAGTATGACTTGAGTACTGGGATTATTTGTAGTGTATATATATATATATATATATATATATATATATATATATATATATATATATATATATATATATATATATATATATAATGTATAGAAAATACTGTACCTCTTTCAATAAACCATTTCCTGTAGCAGACGGCAGAGTACATACAATACATTGGCACATTGTACCATAATTCAAGCATGTACACTTCCTTTCAGATAAAAAAAAAAACATTAGGCATATCTGTGCAAAATAATATTCAGTGACATGCATGTAGAAATACACATAATAATCTACATATGCAGAAAGAAAGTGTTTTGCTATTCTTTTCCTACAGAAAGAACTATGGGCAAAAAAACCCTTTGTCATTTGTGTAATGTTTTGTTTAGTGAACTGCTTATCCGTGAACAAACTACAACCCTGTCACATATCTTATACAAGTGTGTATAAGAAATGCAGACTTCATTCCACTGCAGTATAACTGAAAGGGAGAAAATTTAAAATGTGGTTTTAGTGTTTCCTTGCTTTAGTGCAGTGCAGTTGTTCTCAGTGGAGAAGAATCTCTAATGAAGGTTCTTTTAAAATTGTCCCAGAATCCTGAATGGGACAGATTTATGCTTAGAGATATTTAAACTGTATTTCATACCCAATTATAAAATGCATTTTTTTCAAGGGGTTACATTTTAAAATCCAGTTACATAATAAAGATTTAATTAATTAGAATTCCACTAGAACTGCCTTTAACACAATTTGTGAGTCTCAGAACCAATTAAGGAGATTTAGGTAGGTAGTGGATAGGCTGCATGGTACAATGCAGAAATACTATCTTCTACATGATAATGCAACTACAATGCAACTACCCATTTGTCTTTAATTTGCTGTGAATCTGTATCACTGGACTTTGGAGAGTTAGAAATTCAACAACTGTTTGCCACATTTATTCCTCAGATGTCAGCTCGCCCTAAAATATGAATCCAATCAATCCCGAAACGCCTACATATAACCAGATCATTCTGAAGACAAAACGAGGCTTGTGTTGATTTCAGCAGAGAGGGATTGGAAAATAACAGCTACAAAATCAAAGTGCACGCCGGACTACTTGCTATTAGGTCAGAGGACAGCTGGGGTCAATGTTGCTCTGCCAAGGGCGAAAGCTTCCTGCACAATCAGTACAGGAAATCAGAAATAAAGAACCAATATTAAGTGATGGACATTTTAATTTCAAGATAATTGGTTTAAATCTCTACAAGTTCTAAAAAAAGTGTGCTCTAATATCACTACAATACACAAGGGAGTACTGTTCTCAGCCATTTAAGATTTAAGAAGAATTTACAGACAGCCATTTAAGATGCAACCTTAACCCTCACAGCCTCCATGAGTCCTTGACGCTAACAAGAACTAAATTGGAGCATCCCAGAGTAAGTTCTTTTGTGGCACGTACTGGTAAAACATATGCATAATTCATTCTCATATGTATTTTTTTAAGGTTTGTAGTTGTAGTTTGCAGTCAGTGCTTCACTACGAACAGCTGGTCATAGAGTTAGGAAACCAAGTATGGTTCCACAATAGATAGCTAGAAGTTAGATTCAATGAATTATCAAACTATTGATGTCTTTTGGATATGTTAGAGAACAACTTGACTTTGTTCAAGCTTATTCATTCTGGACTGGTTGCTTAAATACTGTTGCAGATAAGTGCAATGAATTCTGAAACAAGATGTTCCGAAACAGTTGAATCATTTAAATATTTAAATGCCCTAAAATATTAAATGACAATTTACATCAGCTACTACATGTTGACATTTAGGCTCCTTTTTATATTGAATATCCACAGTCCTTCTTGTTCCACTCTTCAATCATTCTGTCCCAGACAATTAGCGTTCATATATTAAGGTTTACATAAGCGCATTACAAAATAAAATACATGCAATAAAGCAAATGATGCTCCAGGCAGTAGTCAAGCTTTATAATGCGCTGTTAATTAACAATGATTTCTGAAAAGCACACACTCCACAGCAGGGAGCTGAATTTAGATCACATAATGTTACTGTTGACATTCTTGTTCATTAAGGGACAAAATGAAATAGAGGACAATCATCAAGCTGCAATTTTATGAAAGGTTTTTATTTTTATTTTTTGGCATCTCCTGATTTGCTACAGCCCTGTAGTTGAGGGTATACAGTATGTCATATCCATTCACGGTTCAGTGGCTCCTTACTTCTCGCTCTGTGGCAGATACAGTACGTGATATTGATTGTGCTTGAAGAAAAGTGGTGCATAAAGCCATCTACCATCGTATCATGAATGCTTTTTATGAAGGAACAAAGAT
Organism: Acipenser oxyrinchus oxyrinchus; assembly: GCA_030684275.1. Taxonomy (NCBI): domain Eukaryota; kingdom Metazoa; phylum Chordata; class Actinopteri; order Acipenseriformes; family Acipenseridae; genus Acipenser; species Acipenser oxyrinchus. The sequence goes on along the minus strand of CM060248.1, from coordinate 56,161,491 downwards.
ACCAAGTAAAACGTACCAAAGAAAAATAATAATTTTATTATTGCTAGATACTGTTATTATACTACAATTATTAATATAGCTCCTACCGGTCTTTCATGCTGTAAAATGGATGATTTCCCTGGCTCGTACTCAAAAATACTCCTGGGTTCAGCACGGTATTTTCGGGTATCAACTTTTCTGTCCGGAGGTCCCCATTCATTCCTTTTGAAAATAAGAATAAAAGCTATATGAAAAGCCAAGCTGCACTGAAGAGCATGTAAAACCTTTAAGCTTACACTTATTCTCAATAGGTTTTAAAGCACTGTACTGTAAAGATATTTTACTATACTGTTTTTAAGAGCTTAACATATCTTACTGAGTTGTGCTTTTCCCCAGTGTGGTTTGCAATTACACCTGAGACACCTCTGCTCGTTAACGCTTCAGTATTCATGAAATATAAATCCTGAAAAATCAACGTAACGCACTGTAGCACAAGAGCTAAATGTTTATCATAAATATACTTTTTATTGTGTTATTTATAAATAAATGTATTTTTTGACAGTAGACACTCAATTGCTCCTCTAGTGAAACATATTGCTGATGATCAGGTCTTTTATCAAGACTGCAAAGAATTTTCCTATATTGTAAATTAAGACATTTGTTGTACATTCTGGATTTTGGATAATCGTGTGGCAGCTGTACATGCACGTTGTCTGTTTCAAGGATTTCGCTTACATTTCAGGCGTGGCTCTCTCCAGTGGTCTCAGCTGGGATACAGATGGCATTGGCGGTGGAGGAGGGGGAAGCAAAGGCGATGAGTCTTTAAAGGTGCTAGTGCTGTTATCGGAGATGCTCTTCGACAAAGGCCGGTACGTGTATGTCTTGGGCGCAGGGTGTGCCTGCATTGGGTTTGATGGGCTGTAATTATCTAACACAAAGATGCATAACGTAAACAACCTTTATTGATACCTCTTTCAAATAGGGTGCATTGTGCTGCCTCAGCAAGACTGGGACCAGGCTTAGGGGTATTTTTATTATTTAAGGGAAGATTTTTTTTCGAAAGTATGACAATCTTCTTTATTTTGTAGATTAACCAGAAAGTACTGGTTATCTTTTCATTTTATTTTTACATGATTCTTTCTCACAATGACCTGATCAAAGAAAGCTCCTCTGAGCTGGAAAAGAGCGAGAGGGCATTGAAGGGAGCCCAGCCCTCTTTGATTGTAGTGAGAAATTAGCTTTGTAATAGTACTGTGTTCTTGGGCATAAGATGCTAAATTGCAACTGGATATTAAAATTAACAGCAGGTTGTACAAACTCTGTAGAGCTGGGAAGAGTGCAGATAACTCTCATCGGATCAATTCCTCAGTGAACTCCTCTTATAGTTTGGGAATGTTTTGGGTTTTACATTCTAATATTTAAATGACAAAAAACTCATCAGGTAAGAACTATTTAAATGACAAAACTCATCAGGTAAGAACTGGGGATCGGTCTGTTTCTGTGAGCCTGTTTTTCATTTTAGGATGTCTTCCAAACCCTCACACCAATGTAACAGAATCTTATATTTGTACTCTGGACTTTTGGCTGTGCTTTTTGACATAGCTCAAACTGTGACATAAGGTGCCAATAAACTGAATTGTGGTATTGACTGGATTTTGGTGGAAGAGGTGTAGAAACAAACAGCATTTTGTTTTACTCACCTTCACAACAGCTGTCATCCACAGCTTGAAACTGTCTCTCCTACACTACTCAACATTTCATACATTTTATATGACTTAACCCCATCTATTAATTAGCCATATCAGCGAAAAGAAACTCAATTAATAACATGCTTATTTATTTTGCAATTTACTCAATTACTGCCGCAACTCAACTGCAAAAGAACATAACCTTCCCTTTACTCCCAGTAATCACCATGACCGGGTGTGTGCCTGTCCTTACATGAACTTTAAAAAGTGTAGAAATAGAGACTTAAAATCATATACAAAACACTCTTACCAGTATTTACAAATGCATAGGTGGCATTGTATGTATCACCATCTGTATCATCTGTGGAGACAACATTAAGACAGTCAAGATTATTTCATACAGTGCTTGCTTTGCCTACTGGAAATCTTAAGGGAAGCATTTCACAAATACTCACAATCAGTGCTCCAGATAAGCTGCATACTGGGTGTTTTACACATTGAAAAAACATGAATTCCGCATGATATTTACATGCAATGCGTAAAGAAAACATATAGCAATTTTGCTGCACAGTTTGAGTTTGCATGTTATCAAGCTTCTTGCATTTCGTTGAATCCTGGCATTTCCATGGTCAATTGTGAATAAACTACATGCAAATGCTACTGTGCCAAAACAATTAATCAATTTGTGCAGATTCATACATTAATTGGTCAATTCGTCCATCGATTCATAAATTAATTCTGCAATTTATTATTTCATTTAGCAATTCATGCAGCAATTCATAAATTAATTAGTCAATTCATCCACACAAAAGGCTAGATGAGCTTCTGGGTGAATCGATTGCTCTACAATTGACCTGTGAATTTACAAATGAAAAGATGAATTGCCAACTGTCAATCTCGTACTGTGCCAAAAAGGTATAACTATTTCTAGTCAATTGGAGCAGGTATTAAAATTTAAATCCAGTCTCAAGCAAAACTGCTTCAGCCAAACCTTGAAGCTTACTAGAAAAGGCATTTCAATCACATCAGCCACCAGCAAAAAAAACAAAAAAACTTTGATGGTGTATACGGAAGCCCTGAACTGCAGATGAAAAAAACAAAAAACACAGAATCTGGCTCATAATAAAAATTATTATTATGTATTATTATTTCATATAACAGATGCTAATATCCAAGGTGACTTACAGTTTTACTATGCAGTGATAAATACAATAAATAAAACACATATGGTAGAATTATAATCAATTAATAAAAAAGCAGTCTTATAATAAGAAGAATGCAATAATCTTGTGGGGTGGCAGGATATACAGTAGCTAGTGATGCAGTGCTGGAACCCAGTGTTAGAGTGAGATCTATGGGGGTTCGTTGAGGCCATCAGAAAAAACTAAACTCATTCACTGTTATGTCGAGATAGGGTTGCCACCTTTTCCACAGAGCAAACCAGGACATATTTTTCAGTCAGCCTAGGTCTATCAGAACTGCAGTATACTGTAATACAGTTTAACGCAATACCACCATATCTCCCCCTGTAATAAATATTAACAAACATTATTAATACACGTTAAAAACTACAAAACAACGCCATTATCAGTTGCGTGTCTGTAAAAAGAAACAAAATGAGTCCAAATGTACTCAGATTTGGTTTCGGTTTTTCAATGTTACAAATAGCTGAGCTACAGCTAAATATGTAAAACATATTATACACACACACACATATATAAATGGCTTAATAGCCATTATATATTGTAATTAAACCATGCTTCATGGATTTTTTATTTACTGTAAAGGTTATGCATTTAATCACATGCAGATCAATGTAATGTAAAACATCCAGAGATGATGAATAATGAAAGCAATATAAACATTACGATTAAATATCAATAAAAAATGCAACAATATGTTTTGGTTTTTACTCTGTTGACTCTTAATTGCAAAACTGAATTTATGACTACAGTGGGGGGCGAAATGTGGCAAGGAGGCGACATTTGCCATGACACTTGGATTTCAGGGTGAAGGATCCTCAGACCTAAATTCCAGCCAGTCCTGAATCACACATCACCATACTGTATTTAGGTTTTCATGTAACGTCATAACAGCACGGAGTGGCCATACTGGCGGTCAAAAAGCATTGGCGAGCAATAACAATTTAACTAAGCTTGTTAAACTTTCGATTTTACAACAGCCAGATGTGTGTTGTGCGTGTTGGGTTCACCAACAGAACAGGAGAACAACTTTGCCCAGGGTAACGTGGATTTCAGCCATTAGCAGGGCAGCAAAAACGAATCCTGGAAGAAGACCAACTGGACTCAACTCAGTCACACGTTTGTGTAGTGAGCACTTCATAAAAGGTTAGTATCAGCAATATATTGGTAGTTAGCTCTGGTCTTACGTTATTATTATTATTATTATTATTATTATTATTATTATTATTATTATTAAGTGTAACACGCTTAATTGTATAACCAAATTTACACTTAAAGTTAGCAGAGATTACACTTAAGTGGGTTGATGATTCCTAGTCTTTACATAAAATATCACTTTTCCATTAACAGAATGCATTATACTACATTAATTATTTTATTGAACTTCAAAATGAAATTACAAAACCATCATAATGATAACTGCATTCATCTACATGTCACTTTAGGCTATTTGAAAACTGAACAGAAACCATTCTGCACGTACCTTAACATATTGTAAATGCTGTGGTCATGTTTGCGCAGCATTGAGTCCTAATACAGACTCTTAACTTAACCGTTTAGCTGTCACTCACTGAAGTTGATTTTACAGGAACAAAAAAATTAGATTCCAGTTACTGACGCTTCGTAGAACAATTTTTTTTAAATACTCTATTTAACGAAAGATGTAAAACATTTACATACAAATATATAAATACTGTATATAATTAATATTAGTACCATATTTTTGAACATTTCTATTTTCTTAACTGGTAACATGTAAGTAAAGTTTTCTCAAAAGGAATAAAGAAACTCATTTATCGCTGTCTTTCATGGTAGTAAAAAGCACCAGGGATGTACAGTAGGGGTCACAAATTCCAAGTATCTGGCATTTATCATTTTACATTTCTAATTCCTGTGGCCATTCATCTTTTAATTTGTAAATTCACAGATCAATCGTGGAACAATCAATTCATCCAGAAGCCCCTCTAGCCTTTCGTAATGGATGAATTGACTAATTAATTTGTGAATTGATCCACGAATTGATGAATTGACAAATTCATTTACTAATTTCTGCACAAATTGATAAATTAATTAATGAATTGAAAATTAATTGATGAATTGTTTTGGCACAAACGGCGCTCCATACGAGAGAATTGATCATGTTGGTACAGCTAATTGTATCCTACCTGGGAATTGTCAGAAACACCAGTATAAAAAAAAAAAACGTACGGTTGAATCCTCTTACGTGCAATGCAAGTTTGTGACTCGTGAATAAGCCTTAGGATTTCTCGGTGACGTCTTTATCCCCCTGTACCTAACCTACCAATACACCTACAGTGCCTTGCGAAAGTATTCGGCCCCCTTGAACTTTGCGACCTTTTGCCACATTTCAGGCTTCAAACATAAAGATATGAAACTGTAATTTTTTGTGAAGAATCAACAACAAGTGGGACACAATCATGAAGTGGAACGAAATTTATTGGATATTTCAAACTTTTTAACAAATAAAAACTGAAAAATTGGGTGCAAAATTATTCAGCCCCTTTACTTTCAGTGCAGCAAACTCTCTCCAGAAGTTCAGTGAGGATCTCTGAATGATCCAATGTTGACCTAAATGACTAATGATGATAAATAGAATCCACCTGTGTGTAATCAAGTCTCCATATAAATGCACCTGCACTGTGATAGTCTCAGAGGTCCGTTTAAAGCGCAGAGAGCATCATGAAGAACAAGGAACACACCAGGCAGGTCCGAGATACTGTTGTGGAGAAGTTTAAAGCCGGATTTGGATACAAAAGATTTCCCAAGCTTTAAACATCCCAAGGAGCACTGTGCAAGCGATAATATTGAAATGGAAGGAGTATCAGACCACTGCAAATCTACCAAGACCTGGCCGTCCCTCTAAACTTTCAGCTCATACAAGGAGAAGACTGATCAGAGATGCAGCCAAGAGGCCCATGATCACTCTGGATGAACTGCAGAGATCTACAGCTGAGGTGGGAGACTCTGTCCATAGGACAACAATCAGTCGTATACTGCACAAATCTGGCCTTTATGGAAGAGTGGCAAGAAGAAAGCCATTTCTTAAAGATATCCATAAAAAGTGTCGTTTACAGTTTGCCACAAGCCACCTGGGAGACACACCAAACATGTGGAAGAAGGTGCTCTGGTCAGATGAAACCAAAATCGAACTTTTGGCAACAATGCAAAACGTTATGTTTGGCGTAAAAGCAACACAGCTCATCACCCTGAACACACCATCCCCACTGTCAAACATGGTGGTGGCAGCATCATGGTTTGGGCCTGCTTTTCTTCAGCAGGGACAGGAAGATGGTTAAAATTGATGGGAAGATGGATGGAGCCAAATACAGGACCATTCTGGAAGAAAACCTGATGGAGTCTGCAAAAGACCTGAGACTGGGACGGAGATTTGTCTTCCAACAAGACAATGATCCAAAACATAAAGCAAAATCTACAATGGAATGGTTCACAAATAAACATATCCAGGTGTTAGAATGGCCAAGTCAAAGTCCAGACCTGAATCCAATCGAGAATCTGTGGAAAGAACTGAAAACTGCTGTTCACAAATGCTCTCCATCCAACCTCACTGAGCTCGAGCTGTTTTGCAAGGAGGAATGGGCAAAAATTTCAGTCTCTCGATGTGCAAAACTGATAGAGACATACCCCAAGCGACTTACAGCTGTAATCGCAGCAAAAGGTGGCGCTACAAAGTATTAACTTAAGGGGCTGAATAATTTTGCACCCAATTTTTCAGTTTTTATTTGTTAAAAAGTTTGAAATATCCAATAAATTTCGTTCCACTTCATGATTGTGTCCCACTTGTTGTTGATTCTTCACAAAAAATTACAGTTTCATATCTTTATGTTTGAAGCCTGAAATGTGGCAAAAGGTCGCAAAGTTCAAGGGGGCCGAATACTTTCGCAAGGCACTGTATCTGTCAACTGAATTTTTGAAAGGTAAATCTTTAAAATAAATACAATATTCTGTGTTTGGAGAGAGTCGGGATGCTTTATATTGCTATAGCAAGGCGATCACTAAGGAATACAATATTGTTGTTTCTTTATTTGCATTGGTGCAGTATTGGTTCTTTTTTTATATTTGTGGACCTTTTTTGTTTATAAATGTTTGGGAGCATGGCTGTGCACTTGGAAAGGGAGATTACAAGAAAGCTTTTATTTGTTTTAGTTTAAATCACTGGAAATACAGTACGTCGTCAAGATGTCCGACCCTTGTGGACTGCGGTATAGTCGGATATGTGAAAAAGTCAGATTTGCGAACATCTATAGAAAATGACATTTACACATGCATAAATAGGTTAGTGAACAAAAACAACACGCAAACTGCTTTAAACATGGGGACATTTTTTACTTTAAAAGTAAGCAAGTGTAAACAAGATTAATTAGGCTACAAATACACAGTGTCGCTATGCGGTTTGCTGTAAGCCATCTCCACGCAAAGCTTTTAAAAAAAAAAAAAAAAAAATTAAATGTACAGTAACCTAAAACTGATGGCTTCTTTCTTAACTCTAGAAGTCCCTGCCTCCCAGATTCTGCTTTATTAATATCTCTGTCACAGTACTTTGCGCTCTTTCTTGATATTGCCAACAGCCAATAAGCAGCTCAGTTTGAATATTGCTTCAGCTATTTTAAACAAACGGCCGGTAAGTATTGCGTTTATGAAGCTTGCTTTTTTAATTCAAATGCATTTAAAAGCTACAACAACACGCTGCCAATATCTACATGCGTGCACTCCATTATATAAACATTGCACAAAAAAAAAGCTTTCTCGACTGGTGTATTGCAATGTCACTGCTACACGCAGCTGACTGACACACGCACACAGCCCACCTCTCTTAAAGGGGAATGCACCAAAAGGCTGATTGCTATAATGCTTTCTGTTTCCATCACGGAGGCTGCATTTGCTGCCAATGCCATTACTCTCGTAGCCTACTTTTAATATTTATTTATTTATTTATTTATTTATTTAGCGAGGCGTTAATTGATCCGGGCAGCTATGTGACGGTCGGATATGCGACGTTCCACTGTATATAGAATGTGCGTGCAGGCCTTTGGAATTAAAAAAAAAAAGTTATGTTTCTGTATTTATTTGCTTCATAGCCATATTGTTTGTGGTCAATAAAGCAAATAAGAATAATTGTTGTTTTTGGTTTTATTGTAAGACCAAGTTTGTGTACAGCAGTTCAAAGTAACATTACAGTTCAAATGGAAGGCTGTAGTTAATGCATACCTGTGGCGGAGTGTCCCCCTATGTATTATTATTTGTATTTTTGTTTGCGGCGCGGGTAAAAGCGCCGCCTTTTATATTTATATTTAAAACCCCGTGAGGATGCATGACTGATCAGCTACTGATTATTTAACTAGCTGACAGTCATGCATCCTTACCAAACGCTGCAGACTGTGGCCGAGGGGTAATAAGATAAACAGCTAGTTAACCCCTCGGCCAGAGTATAAGAACCGACAGCTGTCTGTGCTGCGGTGTTGAGTGTTGGATGCAGAGAGGAAGTACGGGGAGATAGAGAGGTACAAGAAAACAATTGCTAAAACGTGCTGGTTTAGCCAGCACGCCACTTACTTGTTTGTCTGTTTATTTGTTTGGCCAACGCCTTTTTGTTTTCTGTTTTGTTTAAATCTTTTGTTTTGTTTATTTTGATTAATAAAATTAACTGAACGCCGCTATGCTCAGTTTCGCCCGCCCATCCATTGTTGTGGTTTCAGTTACTTCCTGGTCCGTGACGTCACCACTGCAAGCCAGCCTGCCACATATGGTGTCCTGCGTGGGACAAACAACGCCTCCAACAGCCGGACCAGGAATACAAAGGGCGTTTTTATTTTTTCGAAAAGTGTTTTTGTGTTTGAAAAAAAAAAAAAAAAAAATGGGAAGAAGCGGCCAAGAAAGCAGCAACAGCAGCAGGTGGTGCATCAAGAGCAGCGGGCCCGGTCACAGGTCCCGTCGCGCCTCTACTACGCCGGATGTTTGCCTTGCCTGTCTGGATGAGGAAGGGTGGTGCTTCCTGTGTGGCGAGGTAAGGTATCTTCCACTCAGCCAGAGCCACGCATGGCATAAGATGGAGGAGCCTGAGCGTCCGGCGTCAGGGGAGAGGGCCCGCTGGCTAAGACGAGTTCACTCTCCTCTGAGGGAATCTGGGGCTGGCTGGTGGAGCCTGGGAGGAATGCTGAAGAGGCCCTCCCCGATGTGATCAACCTCCTGTGGGCCAGAGATGGAGAGCGATGGGAAGCCTGGGAAAAGCAACACTGCCCAGTGTCCCTCGCGGAGGTTGCGGACATGGTAATCCACTACCTGGCTGCAGATATGGCAGGGCTACCGCTATCTCCAGCTCCATCGGGAAAAGCCCAGCCGCTGCCATCTCCAGCGCCAGAGGGAGAGGAGTCGCCGCTGCCTTCTCCAGCCAGAGGGAGAGGAGTCGCCGCTGCCTTCTCCAGCCAGAGGGAGAGGAGTCGCCGCTGCCTTCTCCAGCGCCAGAGGGAGAGGAGTCGCCGCTGCCTTCTCCAGCGCAGAGGGAGAGGAGTCGCCGCTGCCTTCTCCAGCCAGAGGGAGAGGAGTCGCCGCTGCCTTCTCCAGCCAGAGGGAGAGGAGTCGCCGCTGCCTTCTCCAGCGCAGAGGGAGAGGAGTCGCCGCTGCCTTCTCCAGCCAGAGGGAGAGGAGTCGCCGCTGCCGTCTCCAGCGCCAGAGGGAGAGGAGCCGCCGCTGCCGTCTCCAGCGCCAGAGGGAGAGGAGCCGCCGCTGCCGTCTCCAGCGCCAGAGGGAGAGGAGCCTGCCTCTGTCTCCACCACCACCAGAGCAGAGCAGCAGGAGCTGCCTCTGTCTCCACCACCACCAGGAGCAGAGCAGCAGGAGCTGCCTCTGTCTCCACCACCACCACCAGCAGCAGAGCAGCAGGAGCTGCCTCTGTCTCCACCACCACCAGCAGCAGAGCAGCAGGAGCTGCCTCTGTCTCCACCAGGAGCAGAGCAGCAGGAGCTGCCTCTGTCTCCACCACCACCAGGAGCAGAGCAGCAGGAGCTGCCTCTGTCTCCACCACCACCAGGAGCAGAGCAGCAGGAGCTGCCTCTGTCTCCACCACCGCCAGGAGCAGAGCAGCAAGAGCTGCCTCTGCCTCCGCCACCTCCACCAGCAGAGGGTGAATGCCTGCTGGTTCCGCCTCAAGCGCCGTGGGAGTACTGCTTAACGCTCCCAGCTCCACCAGCAGAGGGTGAATGCCTGCTGGTTCTGCCTCAACCGCCGTGGGAGGACTGCTTGCCCTCCCACCTCCACCAGCAGAGGGTGAATACCTGCTGGTTCCGCCTCAACCGCCATGGGAGGACTGCTTGCCTCTCCCAGCTCCACCAGCAGAGGGTGAATGCCTGCTGGTTCCGCCTCAGCCGCCGTGGGAGGACTGCTTGCCCCTCCCCATACACCAGCAGAGGGTGAATACCTGCTGGTTCCGCCTCAAGCGCCGTGGGAGGACTGCTTACCGCTCCCAGCTCCACCAGCAGAGGGTGAATTCCTGCTGGTTCCGCCTCAACCGCTGTGGGAGGATTGCTTGCCCTCCCACCTCCACCAGCAGAGGGTGAATACCTGCTGGTTCCACAACCACCGCCCTGGGAAGGACTGCTCTTGCCCTGCTTCGCACCGCCCAAGGATGCCTGCTACGCAACGCCCAAGGATGCCTGCTCCGCGATCGCCTGGGCTGCCTGTTGCTCCGCATCGCCTGGGGCTGCCTGTTGCTCCGCATCGCCTGGGCTGCCTGTTGCTCCGCGACGCCTGGGGCTGCCTGTTGCGCCGCGACGCCTGGAGAGCCACCAGTTACAGGGAACGAGGGAGAAGTGGAGCTCCCGCTGCCGCCTCCATGGCCAGGGGCTCCCCTCCCGAAGTTCGCCTCTGGAGGGTCCGCTACTGCTGCTGCTGCCGCTGCCTCCCGAGGGTCCGCTGCTGCTGCCGCCGCCTCCCGAGGGTCCGCTACTGCTGCCATCGCCTCCCGAGGGTCCTGTTTTGCCTGGGTTCGCTACCAGTACTGCCATGCGGCAGGAAATACTGTGGCTGGAGCCCCATGAACGGGAGCTGCCGGCCACGGAAAAGGGGGAGGTCAGGAGACCAGCTCCCCAGCCGCACTTCGCGGCAGGAAATACTGTGGCTGGAGCCCCATGAAGGGGAGCTGCCGGCCACGGAAAAGGGGGAGGTCAGGAGACCAGCTCCCCAGCCGCACTTTCGCGGCAGGAAATATTGTGGCTGGAGCCCCATGAAGGGCAGCTGCCGCCACGAAGAAGGGGGAGGTCAGAAGACCAGCTCCCCAGCCGCACTTTCGCTGCAGGAAATACTGTGGCTGGAGCCCCATGAAGGGCAGCTGCCAGCCATGAAGAAGGGGGAGGTCAGGAGACCAGCTCCCCGCAGCAATTTCGCTGCAGGAGAGGGTGGCCGGAGCCCCACGGAGGGGAGCTGCCGGCCATGAAGAAGGGGGGCAGGTCTGGAGACCACCCCAAAAATTTTTGGCCAAAGGAGCCGCCTGTGCGCTGGCCATTGGAACGCTACGGCTGTTTGGGTGGGAGGAGGACATCCCACCGTGGCCGCCACCTTTGGCCCGTTGCTGCCCCTGTTCCTGCGCCGGGACTGCTAGCCGGGACTTTAGGGAATAAGGGGGAGGTGGCCGAAAGGCCATGTGTGCTGCGCATGGGGCATGTGTGGCGGAGTGTCCCGCCTCTATGTATTATTATTTGTATTTTTGTTTGCGGCGCTGGGTAAAAGCGCCGCCTTTTTATATTTATATTTAAAACCCGTGAGGATGCATGACTGATCAGCTACTGATTATTTAACTAGCTGACAGTCATGCATCCTTACCAAACGCTGCAGACTGTGGCCGAGGGGTAATAAGATAAACAGCTAGTTAACCCTCGGCCAGAGTATAAGAACCGACAGCTGTCTGTGCTGCGGTGTTGAGTGTTGGATGCAGAGAGGAAGTACGGGAGATAGAGAGGTACAAGAAAACATTGCTAAAACGTGCTGGTTTAGCCAGCACGCCACTTACTTGTTTGTCTGTTTATTTGTTTGGCCAACGCCTTTTTGTTTTCTGTTTTGTTTAAATCTTTTGTTTTGTTTATTTTGATTAATAAAATTAACTGAACGCCGTTGCGTTCAGTTTCGCCCGCCCATCCATTGTTGTGGTTTCAGTTACTTCCTGGTCCGTGACGTCACCACTGCAAGCCAGCCTGCCACAATACCCCATAAGTTAGTATTAAAGTATGTACAATATTTATTGAAAGTACTCATGACTTCAAGGTAATGTTGCATTTTTCTAACACAAAATACATTTTACTCACATAGTGTCTAGATTGGAGAGTAAATTACCCCAAATCTTATCTGGAACGCTGATCACAATAATGACACCCTTTGTAATGCAATACACAGTTTTTATGATTCATGACATCCATAGCACAGCCCCACTGGCATGGCAAGTTTGTTGTAAACCCATGTCAAAATAAAAAAGGCCAGGGTCAAGTGAATTTGTTTCAGGAATAATAACGCTACTCTTATAGTGTGCTATGTCTATATATGATGTAAACATAGCCAGCGTGTGTACAATATTTAAGTATAAAATTCACAAGCTAAAAAATTATCTGAAGAACTGAAAAACAAACAAACATTTGATGCACTTTGTTACTGTAATTGATAAAAAAAATACCTACCTGGTTTGTGCACCATATGAATTTGCTTGAACATGGTCTTATACCAATCCTTTGGCCTGTCCACAGTCTAGATTATAAAACACAATTTAGTCAATTTCTGGAGAGTTACATGTTTCAAATAAGTTAAAAGTGCAGAGCTATTGGCTGCTTGCCAGAAAATGGAAAAGGGACTGTGCTTTACTTCCAAAATAAAATCACAAGGACAGAATTTCTCTGGGGGCTACGGTTTGTTCAGAGATTAGTACAAGTACTTATCAATTCTGAGGGAGGTGCAATTTGTCTATAGTGGTAGGATTCACTGAACCCACTGCTGCACTTCAATTACAATTAGAGCCACAGTTATTCAATTTGAAAGAACAATAAACCTAGCAACAGTAGTTGAAGAGAGCACAAATATAAATCTGTACAGTAGGCCTATACATTATACAGTACAGTAGTAAAATCAAATTAATACCTAGCGCACTTTCTTTTTTACTTTTGCCTATAGGCTACCGGTAACACAAAATAAATCCTGCTGCCGCATTGTACACATTACTGTACAATGTGAAAATAAAATAAAATACCATAACACACTTAGTACACAATTAACACAAAACAGATCACAGTGCCGCATTGACAGGTTATGATACTATACATTACCTTAAATATACGTCACACACAAATAAATCATTTTGAACTTAGATAGAACATTTTACAGTGTACGTGTGGCTGCAAGTAAAACACATCGCCTACCTGCTACTTCTTTTCTGTTGGTATGAGTTAGACTTTCTTTTCTTTGCAAAAAGCAATTGAAGACTTCAAATTCAGCCCTTTTCCAACCAATCAATGTCAGTTTGTTTAAACTCTGTAGAGTTTGTTTCTATGCCCTCTTTTAATCATGTTCTTAATTTTAGAGATTTAGTAGCTACTTGTATTTGTTCTTCCGTTTATTTTGTCCTGCCTTTGGGTCATGCAATTCACAGTGACCTAGCGTCACACTAAATTGGTTATTATTGGGGGACATATGTTGTGTCTGGCACACCCGAATGAATGATATAACAGTGTTTGTATTAGCGAGTGACTACTGTAACTGTATTAACAGTTACTCAGAGGGTTGTTTCAGCAAAGTTCTATACAGTATATATTAAATGTTGATGCATTAACAACAGCTTTAAGATGAAAAAAGTTAGTACTTTACATTCAAAAGGAGAAAGTAAAAAAGGGGGTTTGAATTTTATTCACTATAAAAATATGTAAACCCTTAAACAGACTAAATTAAAAAAGAATTCTTGGCAGAAAAAGACTTGAAATGCTCTTACCGTTCTCATAGCAATTGGAATTCCAGATTCATCAACTGGCCCAATCCCTGAATAATGAGGTGCTTTAATAATAGACACTCTCTTCTCCTCTTCAGACGTCCTACAGATTGGTACTGGGCTCACTGCAGTGTAGCCATGAGAATAGGGTTCCTGTGTCATGGTTTCAGACAATTCTGTATACATCAGTAAGATGGCACATTACACACAAATTCAGTGATGGCACAATGAAGACCAAACTTTGCGAGCTAAACTCAAATGCTACGTAACAAAACAAAAACAATGCCAGCTGCTGCAGGGACTTGCTTCACTTGCTTGGAATGCCTGTTTTTGTTATGCTGATAATTACAGAACTGCTAAAACGAGAAAAGTGAACATTTTATAAGACAATAGAGAGGCAGGACAGCGGGTGGCATAATTTTCTATTCTTTAGCAGCCAAGTCCAATTTGATCTGATTCATATTTGTAATCCCTAAATGACTAATCTTCAGATACAGCTCTGCATGAATGATCCAAAATGCATTGATTTGGGCTTTATAAACTTTATAAAGTAAACATATTATTAATATTGTGTTGTATATAATTGATTTATACACATATTGATACATGATAAATAATAACAATTATTCTTTCACTGTTTTAAAGATTATAATCTTTCCTATAAAGTTTAAAGAAATGGAACAACATTCAAGGAATTAGAAACAATCATGTTTTAAAAATGTTTTTAATAATAACTTAGCAAGGATTCAATGACGGTTGTAATGCTTTTAATTTAACTATTTAATCTTATATTGTGAAGCTCACTCCTGAAATGAATGATCTAATTTTAATAATAACATACCACAATCATTTGTGAACTATATAGGGCTGTAATCCAGTAGAAACAAATAGAATTGAATGCATCCTTTTTTAATGATCATATTTTATTGATGAATAGGTATATGTTGTTTATTGTTTTACTTAAACCCATTGTGGCAGGGCAAAAGCCCTGCACGTGTAAATAATGTATTGTTGTGTATATGTATAATTTTTAAAAAAAATATTGAATGTAAGTGTGCACTAGATATGGCAGGCTTTTGTAGTTGTACATAAAGTTTTAAATTTTTGTAGTTGTAAGAAAGTTTTGAATTTTTGAATTTAAGTTTGGCAAGGATGGGGTTAATTCCAACTCTGTGCGGAATGTGGCTGGGGCTTAATTGACTAATTGATGATGAGTTAAGTCCAGCCACATGGTATAAAAAAAGGAGCTGGAAAGCCAGTTCTTTTGTTCTAGTTCCAGCAAGCTTGCAGCCTCACTACTGTGTGGAGAGCCAGGGTGAGTGAATTGTGTAGGGATTAAATTTAGGGGATTTTGACCCCACAACAGTTTATTTTTAGTGTGTCAGAGTAGGTTCCGGAGCGGGACCTTCCTTTTAGTGGGAGCAGCACTAAGCCAGTGTTTGGCAAACTTTTGTTTTTAGCTGTTTTCTCATTATATTTTGTTTTGCATTTTTGGAGTTCTTATTTTGATTACGCTCTGTCTGTGTATGTCCTTGTGCACTAGGGCTATCATTGCTGGTACCCTAGTGGTGGCCACCTGTCCCTGCAACTTTTTTTGTTTACTTGAATAAAACCTGGACACCTGAGTGCGTTGTCAACTGCACTGTACACCCACAACTAACGTAGCACTGTTACATGTGGTGTCAACTGCCATGACCGGGAAGAGGATGCAGACACAGACCTAGAGTGGGAGGAGCTTGAGGTCCAGAGCGAGGCAGAAGAGCTGCTGTCCCAGAACCATTGCCACGGCAATTTACAGGGGGGGATGATCCCCTGATGGAGGAGCTAAGGCCTCACTCCCCCAAAAATTTTTTGGGGGGGACGAGGGCGAGTAGTGGATGACCGTAGAATCAACAGGAAGTGCTGCTGAGATAAGGGGAGGAGCCCCTGCCGCCTTCGCAGCCAGAAGGGGAGGAGCCTCTGCCGCCTTCGCAGCCAGAAGGGGAGGAGCCCATGCCGTCTTCGCAGCCAGAAGGGGAGGAGCCACTGCCGCCTTCGCAGCCAGAAGGGGAGGAGCCCCTGCCGCCTTCGCAGACAGAAGGGGAGGAGCCCCTGCCGCCTTCGCAGACAGAAGGGGAGAAGCCCCTGCCGCCTTCGCAGCCAGAAGGGGAGGAGCCCCTGCCGCCTTCGTAGCCAGAAGGGGAGGGGCCACTGCCACCTTCACAACCAGCATCACCACCAGGGGGAGAAGTGGAGCTCCGATTGTCTACTTCTTGGCCGGGGGCTCCCCTCCCGGCATTGCCTCCTGAGGGTCAGCTGCTGCCGTCGCCTGGAGTTGCCCGCTCGCCGTAGTCTGGGTTCGGCTGCTCTTCACTGCCAGAGGGTCCTGCGTGCTGCCAGCGGGGACCCACAAATGGACAAAGGGGACACTGGGGTTAAGGGGTAGGCCAGGGGTTAAACGGGCACCCTTTTATAGAAGCCCAGGGGTCACTGTGGGGATTAAATGGGCACCCCTTTATAGAAGCCCAGGGGTCACTGTGGGGGTTAAACAGGCACCCCTTTATAGAAGCCCAGGGTTCACTGAGGGGGTTAAATGGGCACCCCTTTATAGAAGTCCAGGGGTCACTGTGGGGGTAAAACCATACAGAAACACAGTAAATAGTAGGGAGATAATGTTGGGGCCAGCTGGCATCAGACAGCAGGGTATGCAAATTGTTGAGAGCAACCCTGGCTGTCTGGTATTTGATAGAGGCCGGCTGAGCCCCAATGTTCCCTCCCACTCACCCATGCATTTATTATGGGGAGCGGGTTAGTTGTCGAATGGACCCTAGGGGTTCCATTATGAGGGTGGGAGGGTATGTGGCAGGGCAAAAGCCCTGCATGTGTAAATAATCTATTGTATTGTATATTTATAGTTAAAAAAATATTGAATATAAGTGTGCACTAGATATGGCAGGTTTGTACAGTTGTATTCATGGGGATGTGCACACTTATCCTAAGATGTTTGTGAATTTAATAATTGGTCCGCAGGTGACGTGAGAGCAGTTGGGTTTGTGTCCTCGATTGCCAGTGCCTGTAGTTCTGGGACAGGACTGCGAGCAGTTTAAAGATTGGTTGGCTGCTGTGATGGCTCCGTCCTCCCTATTGGCTAAGAAAGAGGAAGTAATTGGAGAGTCCCCTTTCATGACCCGGACTGCTATTCCATAGATTTAGACGCCACAAAACTAAACAGGAACTCCAGACCGCTAAGAATGAGGGCTGGTAATGGAGGTCCGAGAAGTTTCAGGTGGGGGCGATTAGTGAAGAGTCTGGGGGGGAGGCCAGGGAGCCAGTGCAGTGGTCTGGCTCGGCTGCCTCCGCTCAGGCCCAGCCTGCTCTCGAGCTGGAAGCCATGGGAGCTGATTTTTTAGCTTGTTCCTGTGACTTCCAATTCGAGCGAGGGTGTGACGACGTGCTGGGCAGGCTTTTTGACCAAGCAGCTGTGGTTAATGGTTGGGTGGTGGAGCACAGACGCGCCGCCACGTACCCTCACTTTGAAATTAATCGAGACCTGTTGTACTGTGTTGAAAAATTACCCCAGACAGGGGAAGTGCGTCACCAGTTGCTCATTCCTCAGCCCTTTAAAGAGGATTTGTTGCAGCTTGCTCACGTTATTCCCCTGTCTGGTCATTTGGGAAGGGACAAGACCAAAGCGAGGCTCGTGACACGGTTCTATTGGCTGGGGCTGGGTGGTGATGTCAGGCGTTTTTGCACTGTGGGGAATGTCAGAAAGCTAGCCCTAGAGCCATCCCACGAGCTCCACTGGTGCCGTTGCCCCTAGTGGAAGTTCCATTTGAGCGTATTGGAATAGATATAGTGGGACCGATAGAAAGGAGTGCGGCCGGATACACACACCTATTGGTCATTTTGGATTATGCTATGCGTTATCCAGAGGCCATTCCCCTCCGATCTGCATCTGCTAAGTCTGTTGCCAACGACCTTGTGAAGGTTTTCTCCTGGGTGGGGATCCCCAAGGAATACTTACCGACCAAGGCACCAACTTTATGTCCCGGCTAGTCCGCAGAACATGTAAGCTTTTGGGGATTAAAACCTCAGCCTTTCACCCCCAGACTGATGGTCTTGTGGAGAGTTTTAATAAGACCCTCAAAAACATGTTGCGCATATTTATTGACAGTGACGTGCGCTACTGGGACCAGCTGATTCCTCCCCTTCTCTTTGCTATCAGAGAGGTACCTCAGGCGCCTACGGGGTTTTCACCATTCGAGCTGCTGTATAGGCGGAGACCCCGGGGCGTGCTCGATCTGGTCAGAGAGATGTGGGAGGAACAGCAGGACAATTTGACCAATACTGTCCGGTATGTGTTGGACCTGCGCAAACGTCTTGAGTCTGTGGGAAAATGGGCGCATGACAATTTGCAGCAGGCTCAGCACAGACAGGAGACCCAATATAATAGGGGGGCCAGTTACGCACGTTTCAGCTGGGGGATAAGGTGCTTCTATTGTTACCCAGCTCTGAGTCCAAACTTCTGGCGAAGTGGCAAGAACCTTTTGAGGTTACATGCCGGGTTGGGACGGTGGATTATGAGATCAGCCAGCCGGAGCGATGGAGAGAAAAGCACATTTATCATGTAAACCTCATTGAAGCCTTGGTTGCAACAGGAGGCTTTGTTAGTGGCACAAGCAGATGACGTCACAGACCTGGGACCTGATCTTTCTGTGTTGGTGAAAAAGGGGTTGGTACACCAACACAGAAATTTCAGGCTTGGGTGCTGGTGGCAATGTTTCCTGATGTTTTTTCTCCCGTCCCGGGGCAGACTCGAGTAGCCCACCATCACATTGAGATTGAGCCGGGGGCGCCAGTTAGCCAGAGGCCGTACCGCATACCTGAGCGCAAAAGGCAGGTAATAAAGGCGGAGATTGATTAGATGCTCAAACTGGATGTAATAGAGGAGTCTCAAAGTGACTGGAACAGTCCGATTGTTTTAGTGGATAAGCCGGATGGATCAACTCGATTTTGCATTGACTTCAGGCGAGTTAATGAAAAATTGAAGTTTGAAGCTTATCCCATGCCCTGGGTAGATGAGTTGCTGGAGCGTCTAGTCACGGCTCATTTTATGACGACACTGGATTTAAAGAAGGGGTACTGGCAGATACCCCTGACCCTGGAATCCAGAGAGAGGACAGCGTTTTCTACTCCCTTTGGGTTGTACCAATTTAGGACCATGCCCTTTGGGTTCCATGAAGCACCAGCCACTTTCCAGCGGATGATGGATCTCATTTTGCGACCCCATCAGCAGTACGCCGTTGCTTACATAGATGATGTGGTTATCCACAGTGAGGACTGGCCGAGTCATCTGTGTAAAGTAGCGATGGTGCTGCAATCATTGTGGGAGGCTGGGTTCACTGCTAAACCTTTGGGAAGAGTGAGTCGGAGTATTTGGGGTATCGTGTAGGGAGCGGCCAGATCAGACAGCTGATTGCTAAGGTGAAAGACTTGGTTAACTGGCCAGTCCCTACGACCAAAACCCAGGTGCGCTCTTTCTTGGGACTAGCGGGCTATTATAGGAAGTTCATCCCGAACTTCGCCAGGCTCGCTGCTCCCTTGACAGACCTCACCCGGAAGGCTGCCCCAAATACTGTTAAGTGGACGGAGCCGTGACAAAGAGCGTTTCTCGCTTTGAAGTGAAGGCTGTGTAGCAAGCCAGTGCTATGCAGTCCTGATTTTAGTAGGAGGTTCACCCTGCAGACGGATGCGTCAGAGACAGGTCTCGGGGCAGTGTTGTCTCAGGAGGTCCGGGGGAGTGAGCACCCGGTCCTGTACATCAGCAGGAAGCTCCTTCCCCATGAGATAAACTATAGCACCATTGAGAAGGAGTGTCTCGCAGTACAATAGGCAGTTGAGTCACTCCGGTACTACCTCCTGGGGCGACACTTCACCCTGATTACAGATCATGCCCCCTTAGCATGCCTTCACCGGATGAAGGATAACAACGCCAGAATCACGTGGTGGTATTTGGCCCTGCAGCCCTATGCCTTCAGGGTAGTCCTCTGAGCAGGGAAACTGCATCAAAACACAGACTTTTTCTCTCGGGAAGGCATGGGGATGTAGGATTTTCGAACGGACCGGTGGTGCCATTCTGGGAAGGAAGATGTGTAACAGGAGAGATCTGTGCTGACTATCTGGTGAATCCGTGGTTCTGCAGGAAGAGGGCAGCAGCCTCGTAAGATCTGCCTGTCAGTCATGGCGATGACACCGAGAGGTGGGGAAGAGGGTGTGTTGGCTTTCCCACTCTCTGAGTGGCTGAGAGACGGGCCTTGGGGATTGCTCGCCCATAAGAACTGCGCTTGGTTGTGCATTCGGGTGGCCGGAGAGAGAATACCCAGTGACGCTGGCGGAAGACACCAGTATAAACAAAGAACTGGCAAGCACGGCTGAGTGAGATAGCCTGCCTTAAAAGAAACTAAAAAGTAAAAGAAATAATTACATACCCGATGGGACGTGTGTAGTTGTACGGGGAACTCTGGCCACCCCAGTGTATAGGAATTAACTTTTGTTTTGTAGTTTTATTACTGTGTTTTATTTTCCCTTTTTCTTTCGCCTTTTGTTTTCATTATTATTTTTGAGCACTTGTATGTGCACTGGACTGTATAACAGCATTGGTAAACCTGTGGTCCTGTTTACTGTTGCCAGTATTCAGGCCACGGCCAACAGCACCCTCTGCGAGTAAAGATAAATCAGTGCGTCTGAGCGGCGTTACAAATAAAACTTCTGTCTCCCGTGTGTGTCAGTGAATTGCCCACCACCCGTCCACACCCCCATAAATGTTTTTTGCAATAAAATCTTTTAATTCATAATTGATAGGGAAATTACATTTCATTACAAACACTAACTGCAGTACTTTACTGAGACGATTCCCATTATAAAACAGGGTTAGCTGTTAACACTGCTTGTTCTGATGTGACACATCTTGGCCAACACATTCTCTGCGGAAGGCAGGGATTTCATTTGTACTTGCGTTGTTCATTTTAATAAAATCTGAGTGGGGTACGTCATCCTTAAGGTACACATTTTGCACAGAATAACTTACCCATACTGCGGCTGTGTTGCATGACAAGGCTGTTTGGATTGAGAGGTGGTGGAGGAGGGTAATCTGAAGGAGGGGAGAAGGGTCTTTGTAAATAACTCAGAGGGCTGCTAGCAATGCCTGGATTCCCATTCACTGTCATCTGGCCCTGAGAAAAACCAAGCAAGGAATCAGTAAAACTACACAAAAATGCTTTATGACCACTAGCCAATAAAAGAAGGAGCTGGGATGAGGTAACACTGTCAGCTGTCAGGACAAAATTAGTATGCAATGAAAACAGAATGGTGATAGGGAAGAATGTCGGGTGTTTGGTTATTGTTCTGACATTCCATTTGGTTTACCACTTATGTAACAAAAACAAATATAGCAGTATACCATGACAAAACATTCCATTAATAGTGCTGCCCAAAAGACAGATATGCATTTATTTATGAAGGGATTGACACATCCAGTGTTTGCTATTAAAGAAACACATACTGCACAACATAATTTTATACATGTAATTGGTAAGATATTTTCTCTTTTTTAGCATGTATGTCAGTGCATTAAAGGGTACCTTAATACAAAGAGCAAGAATCAACATCAAAAATAGGGTACAAGAAAACATAGTTCTGTAAACTTAAAGAGGCTCTTTAAGGACAGTAGTAGCAGAAATATTTCAAAATCAAAATCTTGTGATCTAGACAAAAGAGTGTCTAAATCTGACCATGTTTTTAAATTATAAATCATATGGAAGCCAGCAAGAGATGTTTGGTAGCGATATTGAACAATTACTGCAATAACCCTTATAGGTGTCAAGTATTAGCTCATATGACCTATGTTAGTAGTCCTACAATCTTGTTGTCCATCTTCTAGTGTCTCCATAAATGTATATACAGTAGTCTCCGGCTAAGAGAACACCCCTCAGGAGGCAGGCGAAGTGTTCTTATAGCCGAAGTGTTCTCTAAGACGGAGTTAGACACCAGACATAATATGAATCAATATATAAATAGATATGTGTTACTTGTCATGACGCACGTGCATCAACATATGAAATGAACTGAATAAGTATGTGTATGTTAATAAACTATAATAATAAAAAGTAACAGACAAACTAACGTCAATAAACTAACTGTCAAACTAAATTAACACAGCACCCCTACACACGTTAAAAAATGCAGCAGCAATATGCAAGGCATGCACATTATTTAACAGAATGGTGAAGCAACTCCCAGAACGGAATTGCTCAGCGACTTGTATCTGATTCTGTTTTTTTTCAAGAGCTCGAACAATTTCAAACTTTTTGTACCAAGAGAAACAGCGGTGCATTTCACCGTTTTGTTTCCATGCCATTTTTTAGCAATGAGGTGCACTCGTGAAAATCAGAATACATAATGAGTGAATGATATGACGGTGGTTCTGGAAAGATTTAATAACCCAATCAATGTGCCTCAAGACACTCTCGTGATGACAAGTCAGGCAGGCCCGCAGGCACCTGGCCAGTCTACAGGGGTCGCTGGTGCACGGCGAGCCGAGGACACCCTGGCCGACCTAGGCCTTCCCCACCTGGGCGGCGCTCGGCCAACTGTGCGCCGCCCCCCTGGGAACTCCCATCCACAGTCGGCAGTGGAATAGCCTGGACCTGAACCGGCAATCTCCACGCACTCCACACTCCACGCTGAGTGCCTTAACCGGATGCGCCACTTGGGAGCCCCAAGAAGGTATTCTTTTAAGCAAACTCCCTGTTCCTTTAGCTGGAGCATTTACAATCTGTTTCACCACAAAAGTATTCCCTTAGGTGAAGTGTTCTCTTAGGTTCCTATACGCAGAGACTACTATATATGTTATGCTTTTGTTTGGACTCAAGATTCTCTGTGTGGACTACCTTATAGCACAAATTATCTTGCTGACAGCAAAGATATAGTTTGATACTTTTTTGCATTTACATATTTAAGATGGTTATGGGTCCAACTCCATAGGCATTGTCAATAAAATGTTATTAGAATTTTTTTCTAGGAGGGAAATTACTCACACACTATTCCAAATTTTCTTTTGCAGTTTTAAAGTTACAAATATTAAACACCACATTATGCAAATGCTTATTAAATTAAATATTATGGTATGCTTGAATAGTGCTAAATATCTGTTTTGCTTCCTGAGATACAAAAAGTCTTGAGTCTCTAAGTTATAATAACCTACTGCTGAAAAAAGCAGAGGAGCCACTGGCTCACAGAGAGACGGATATGGTGGCAAGCATGGTCTCTGAAAAAAAGTAGTGTGCAAAAGAAGACTACAGAACTGTATGGAGGAATGTTGTACAAAGACAACAACAATTGTATTTTAGTGTAAACCTGAACATAACTTAGGAACACCAATTTCAGATGTATATTCAGAGAGGACAGCTTCTTACCCCACCACTTAGGACAGTCCTCTGTGCAACCTAGGCTTGAAGTTTCAAACCTTCTGCTATCGACAGTGCCTCTGGCACACAGAAAATGTTGTGCTACAACACTGGCACACTGCTCTTAGATAAGAAAAGGCACAGTTTACAGCAAACAAAGTAATTAGTATTAAGAGTGTGAGATAACAGAAAAGTAAAATTAGTGACCCACATGCTAACACCAGCACACGGTTGAACAATTTAAGTTAGTGTCTGTTGACCGAAATCCTGCTTTACACAACAATAAAAAAAGAAAAAGGAAGAATAATTACATTAGTGACTGTGGCAGTGGAGGTTAAGGTGGAGTCATCAGTTACAGCAGACATCTGACTCAAAGCCGGGGAAGGTGTTTCAGAACTTTCAGTGGTGTCAAAGCCACAGATTTGAAGCTCATCTAGAATGGCTGAGGAGGACTCGCTTAATGTGCAAGATGAATATTCACTGAAAATGGAATCTGTGGCAGTGGATGCTGTTTCATTCAAGTGCAGTGGGTTTTCAGGACTCGGGGAGCAGAAGTATGGGGCTGGGGTTAAGGTCTTCCGGAGACGTGCAGGGACAAAGTAATCTACTTTCAGCAAGCTAATTGGCTCTACACTGGTGTAGCTGTCAGGTGAGAAACATGATCTGTTAATGGGTACCAGTGGAGGAGGCAGGGAGGCTTCTGGTGAGGTTTGTCTGCCTGTCTGAGCGGCTTTTGCAGAAAATGTCTGGCTTTCAAGCTGAGGGTGAAAAAAAAAGTTAAAAAATAAAATAAAACCTTTAACAAAAATGGCAAGATGGGAACTAATATAATATTTGAAACATGTACATGTTAGTCATATAATGTGTTTACACAGTTAAGAAAGGAAGCCTGAGATCTGCAGTGGTACCTGTGCATTTAATAAATAAGACTAGTACACTGTCTTATATTACTGAAAAAAAATCTAAATGGGTTAGTTTTTCAGTGGCACTAAAGATGAAATGAACAAGCACACCAGGAATATGGCTGCTTATTTGGGAGAAAAGAATCCTTTATAAAGGTTTTGAATACAGAAACTACTGCAACATGAGAAGCATTGCTGTACATAAAAAAATGTCGTAGATAGAAAGCCTGGTCAGAAAATTAGTGCGTTTAGTTTTTGTTTTTAGGTGGAGCTCTTCTGTGGTTAACTGTTGTAACCATGGAAACTTAATCTGTTTTTAGTGATGTACCACAGGCACACATTTAAATGAATTAGCTACACCCAGAAACAAAATAGCTTAGAATACAGTATATACAATTAGAAAACAAACTGCTGCATAATGGATGCTCCCAGCTATAAACATTGGAAACATTATACCACTGATTAAATTCTGATCTTACTAGTGTCCTGAGAAATGCTGGAACTTTTTGTTTTACTTGTTTTTCTGAATTTTCTTATTTGTCTTGCAGTAATATTTGAAGTTTGTGTGTAATTTCTAACCCCATAAAAGATTATCCTTCTATTTTGGAGTTAATTATGTCTTTGGTTAATCTGGATTTCTCTGAGAAAAGTTCAAGCAAGCCAATTTCTTTTACTAGCTGTTTGTGTTAAAGGTTGGAGGTTAGGTAGGGGTGTCAGGTATTTTTTCGGTCGATGGGAGCTTTGTTTAGAAAGTGAAATGGCAAGATGGAAACTTGGATTTTATACCACTTGACTCCTTGCTGAAGATGAGAATGAAGATGTCTGTCTTGCGTCCGTAGATGTCATCCTTTTGGTTTCTGTAGAACGAACTGGTGACTGCCCCTGAGCAACCACAGGCCCAGGTTCTGTGTTATGAACAATGGTTGGGGCAATCTGAATGGAAAGAGAAGCTGTGTGTCTCTCAAGCTGGCTTTTAGGATCTTGAGGTGACAAGGAGGAGTGCTCTTTAAGTTTTACTTCTGCAGTGTGGTTAAACTTCTGCGGTGCACTGGGAATATTAGTGGCATCTTGACCTTCTGATAAGGTTAATTTGAGGGCAGAAACTTTGCGTTCTTGAGTCTGGCTGTTACTGGCTTGAGGAGAGACAGTAGTGCCATCTGCTGAAAAATGAGAGGTTGCTGTCTTAGATTTAAAGGAGGTCTTCTCTCTATAAGAAAAAGATGTACTGGTACTGGTGTTTCTGGAATCTTCTTGCATAGCCTCCTCATTTGTTAAATATTGAACATCTAACTGGGCAACGTCAAAGGGTGGTTCATGCATTTGACTATAACTAGAACTAGAAGTAGGTGCTTTATTTTGCTTATTGCAAAGAGGGGACAAATGAAAGCTGTCTTTCCTAGGGGGTGGGGGTGGTGCCTTTATGAGCCATAGAGATCCACACAGCACACAATCAAGAAAGAAACAAAGAAAACAAAATAAAACATGTGTTAGTGATGACATTTCTCTTACATTGGTATCGGAAAAAAACCCAAAAACTTTTATCTTTTCGATGGGCTTCAATTTATATGTTAAGATTGATAGCTTTTAACTTTTAAGACAAATGTAAGCCATAAGAAAACAGCATCATACCCAATTAAAAATAACTATAAAAATGTATCCTAATACAATACCTTTTATAATGTTTGACTCAACAATATTCTTCTATATGTTTTAATATACAGTGTTTACTGTACTAATATAATTCTATTTTTTTATCAAAGGATTCAAGTTTAAAAATGATTTTGTTTGAGCTCTCCTGTACCACATAGTACGGTGCAGGAGGGCTAAGGGAGTATCCAAAGGCTTACAATGCACCTCAACCCTAGGTATGGAAAATTCGTTTTGCTCTTGAATGTCCCTTCATTTAAGTTAAACAGCTCAATCATTAAGCAGGGCTTACTGAAACTGGCCTTTACAGAACAGCATAAAATAGGGCTCAATATAGCTGTATCATTGTATTAATATTTACACATATCATGTGTTAAAAAGCAAGTTACAAAAGGGGTACAAAAATAGTGTTATAATTTCTCCCATGTTGTATTACTCACATTGCTCATTGTATTACATAATACAGCAACACAAATCAACCTGTGTATATATATATATATATATATATATATATATATATATATATATATATATATATATATATATATATATATATATATATATATATATGTGTACAGTATAAGACACATGAACCATCATAATCGCATGTGAGTTGAAAATGCTTTTTAATTTTATTTACCAGTGTTGGAGAATTCTTGTCTTGTAGATTCGGCCTAACGCTTCTGAAGCCTTTGGCTGCGAGAGATGAACTGCTTGCATCACCATTTCTAAACCCGTCATTAGCACTGCAAGATCTCCAGACATCTGTAGAGCATAAAGTAAATATAGTTTAAGGGATTAATATGTTTGACTCAAGAATAGATTTAAGTGTTTACATTGGTGCTGCTGAGGCAACCAATGAACACATAACACTTTAACTTGGCCCTTTTTTGTAGATATCGTATGTACTGTACAGGCACCGTTTTTCACAGCCATTTATTACAGAGAATGCTTAAATACACACTACATGCAGTATTATATTCAAACAATTACATTTAATTACCTGAATCTGATGACTGGGGGTCATTACCTAAGAAAAAATGAAAATAAAAATATTATTTTTGATGTAAAAAACAAAACAAAAAAACAGTAATGCTTTATTTTAAGGGCCACTTTTTTAGTTTATTAACTGTTAACAAACATTGTTCATTTTGAGCTGAGGGTTACACATCAAGATCTTTATAAACTAATGTAACGAGCAGTGTTGCCGTTAGGGATTGAGATTGAGAGTTAAAAGCTCTATAACCACAAATGCAGACAAGCCTGACTCTTCTGTATTGACTGGGAATTGATAATCCATAGGGATCTGATGTTTGCAGTTTTAGCTGGCTGGCCTATTATATATTTCAAAACAACTAACAGATAGATAATTAATGAATATTAACATATTTATTAGCTGGTTGTTAATAGTTAATTATTATTATTTGTTTATTTAGCAGACACCTTTATCCAAGGCGATTTATAGAGACTAGGGTGTGTGAACTATGCATCAGATACAGAGTCACTTACAACTACGTCTCACCCGAAAGACAGAGCACAAGGAGGTTAAGTGACTTGCTCAGGGTCACACAATGAGTCAGTGGCTGAGATGGGATTTGAACCGGGGACCTCCTGGTTACAAGCTGTTTTCTTTAACCACTGGACCACACAGCCTTCTATAGACAGTTAATAGGCAGCCTTTTTTTAACCTGGTTTTCATATTCCATCATATTAATAGATATTTGATGCCGAATGCACTTATATGAATTCCTGATTAAAACCGAAAAGAAAAGATTACGAATGCCAGTTATGTCCAATATTTAAACTCTAGTCTGAAAATAACATATGCTCCAGAAAAGAAGATAGTACCACTGCATACATTTTGAGTGTGGATGGTGGAGGATGGGAAGGTGGGTTGAATATATTGTTGTGTGTGAGATTCGGAGAAGTGGATCTGTTACTTCACCTGTAGTGGATCTGTTCTGGCTAGCTTATTAAATGGACAGAGATGGGAGATTGTGGGAAAATTCCAATGGCTTTGTTTATCCCAAACACTGATCTTGGGAATGCAAAGAGGTGGGAAACTGGGACACTGCCAGAAGTGGGTAACAGACATAAAAGCTCTAAACAAGAAAAGTAATTAATGTGTCTCTGATGGGGTCAGCTCTTTAATCTCAGCTGATTTGAACAGGAAGAGCAAAAACCTTGTTCACGATGTTTTAAAGAAAATCTGATTTTTTCTTTTAATCTAAAATGGTATTTTTTATTTTATTTTGTTTTTATTATTAAATATCCCAAATATGCCATAATATAGATGCAAGATTGTTCAAGTTCTTATGGATCAGAGAACATCGGTTTCAAAAGGATAATTGTATGACAGCACAAAAAGGCAGTACAAGAACATTATAATGTACTTGGTGCAATAGTAGTATTCAAACCTAATACATAAATAAAATGGTCAACAATGTCCTTGATTAATAGAACCATATAGCCTTATATTTCCATTAATGAAACAAAACAAGGGTTGTTTAATATTTAGTTAATATTATTTCCCATGTGGTAATAAGTAACGTATTTAGTCTTTATATATAGTAACTATTACTATATATAAAGATTAAAGATTTTCATCGTAACTGCTTACAAATCATTGAACCCTTTTTCCTCTTTGCATATAACCAAAACAACAATCCAACTATGGGTGTGTGTCGTTTCATATTAGATACTTTAGTACAGTATGCCAACAACCAACATTTTACAAACTGGAAGGTGAACTGAACAAAACACAAGTGTACATCAACACTGCATGAAAGATAAAACACAAACTATCCCACCTTGCTGTTCCGAATGTATTTGGTCATTGTATAATAATCTGTATGCGCCCAAACATCTGTATAATGCCACACTGCTATGTCCAAAATCACTGTTCTTGAGCATCTCTTCTGAGCCAAAAAACATGACTTCCGCATGTACCCTCACATGTGCTCTGAAACGTACTGGTGCATGCCCAATGAAGCGTTGTATAAGCTATATTACCTCCGTGTGGAAACACACTAGTCTGTGTGACAAACATGGTCCGTCTAATTTTCCATAAGGAAGGAACTTGTACCTGCTTTCGTTTTGTATAGTAGATATCTTTCACATTGTACATGTTTCCTTTGCATTTTGTATTTTGATGTATTGTTATGATTAATGTTGCATTCAACAACAAAAAAAAACCCAAAACGTCTGTGCTGTGTAAGTGATTGCAGGGAAAAAAAAAACAAGACAGAGTTGTTCTCATTTTCAACGAATGAAGGGACCTACCCACAATTATAGCAGCACTGTGTTATATCAATATACACCCCCAAAGTCTTAGATATAGCTCCAGCTGATTCGGAATGTTTGCAGACTGGACACAAATCAAATAAACTAGCAAATGAGATTCGGAAACAATGTATTTTCTTTTGGAATGAGGTCTTTGAGGATGATCCGACATATTTGGTTTTAATTTGCATTTCCTGACCCAACACATGCACACACCGTTGAGTGGGAAAGTCGAATTCGGCCACAAATTCCATCTCCTTAACAGTTTCTGAAAAATCTGATGTTGAAATATTGTCTGGCATTATTTCGGACGTTCCCTTTGCACAGTCACACTGTGTTGCTGAGGAAAATTTGAATTTAAACTGTTAATGACACCTATCCAATCAATATGTGAAGTAAAACAGCCTGATTGAGCTGGCTGGGCCATCCTGGTAAGCAACTGCAGTAAGAAGTAAATGGTGTGGAAAAAGTCGCATAAATATCACTGTCTGTCAATCAATTGAAGAGCTGATTATATTAGAATATGGCAAAACATTATTTTTCACACTATCCTGTATCTATTCTGGACCACAATATAAAAGGAGTAAAGAAATAGCATACAGGGCCCTGTACACTATTCAAATGATAATTCATGTCCAGGGCTTGTGTTACCTTTAACTGGTTTCTTTAGTTTATATGCTCAGATTTGTAAAGAAAAGGATTTGATATCTGATACAATGACAACCCAGGAGCTATAAGACAAAAAACACTGGAGGAAAAGATGGCAACATTTGCTCAGAAGCCATGAGAAAAAAAAAAGAAAGTTTATGATAAACTGCAAAATAAGAATGAGTGACAGAAAATAATACAACTACTGTATCTTATATTCAAGTACAAAATATACAGACGATACTCAAACAAGATTGAACTTTTGAGTCAAACTTTTTCTGAATTCCCATATTACACAACAGTGGTTTCATTTTGCAGAGGTCAGGGTCTTTAAGACCAATAGAACAAGCAAAGCTCCAGATAAGAAGTATGGTCAGGCAGAAATACTAATCACACATGGTTGCTGTCTTTGTATCAGTAGAAGCAGATGAGCTATTACACCTGGGTCCTTTGCTTTCAGAAATAGTACATATTATTTTGCTGCATCACTAAAATTCTTCTCTGATCTTGTTTAACTGGAAACACATATAAAATGTGAAATATATACATCCAAGTATTTTTTCGACCCTATTTACAAAGCTTTAATTTATATTGAAAAAAAAATAAATCTATGTACATTTTTCTTTTGCAGTCATGCATGTTATTTGATTGGAGTTAATACCTGAAACCGTATATAGGTTTGGAGAACTCTGGACTCTCTTCATAGCTCTTAATGTGACAGACATGGCAGCACGTTTGCGAGCACATCCACTGCTATCTGGAACGCACAGCACCACACAGACACATGCCCAACACATAGGAGGTAAGCACATGCATCGTTAGGACTTGTATGCAGGAATTTGGGCCCACTTCCATAAAACACAAATTACAAACATGCTTCAAAATGTAAAATGCTTTAACATTTAAAAAGCTCAGTATAATTGCAAATCTTACTACATGCAAAGCATTATGCCAGGGTTAAGCAGCATATTAATGTGCGTGTATGCATTACAAATGTATTATATAGCTTTTCAGATGCATCCTGGATTTCTGATGCTGCATTGAATCAAAATATTAACTCAAAAAGTAGAAAAAAATGTAACACATGAATATTTAAGGAATACATTTGAGGCAAAGCATTAGGAGCCTCACACAACCTTACCAAGCAGCGTGAAAATGCATGACACATTTTCTTTATAACCTTAAATAGTTGGCATTGGTAAATCAGAAATTACAGACCACATAAAAATGTCATAAAAAGACAATATTATTACTAGAGGTTATTTAAAACAAGCTGCTGTTTATTTGAACATGCTTTATAAGCTGTCTAAAGTTTGCCAAATTAGATTTACCAGCTAATGCAAGCCACCACGGTATTTTCTAACACACCATTTCTGTACCAAAACAGTATTTTACTGTTGAAAAATCACTGTAATTAGCTTACTTTTAACTTATTTACCAAACAATTTTGTTCACAAGCAAAAGTGAGTCCTATACTTACTACTGGCCTCTTAACATCCAGATTTGACTAGCAGATGCATCATCAAATTATTTTTATTTTGAATTAGGTATACTCCCTGTGTATAACACCTGTTCTTGATATTTATAAGCTGGAACAGTATTTTATTACAGCAGCAATTGCACACACACATATAGTATTCATTGCTGCTGAAGCAGCAACAGCCAAACTTTTTCTGTTAACATGTTTAGCATGTAAAATGAATACTTAACTGTGTAATCCTTTAACAAGCTGTTTTAGCGATGCAATGCAAATAAGTCTCACATTTCATTCTAAGTAACTGTTAATTAGGTAGCTTCAAATTTCATTTAATATTTTTGTCTCCTTACCTTTTTATGATGGTTTATTTTCTGTGTTAAGAATACTTTTATATGAGCTCAGGAACTTCTCTTCACTTTGTTGCCTTCCAAGATACATGTACCACAGACATGTGCATTTATAGAAGTAAGAGCCATGCTCTAGGCTAGGGCTTCCCAACCCTGGTCCTGGGCCTCATTTACTAAAGGTTCTTAAAAGTAGCCATAAGACGCGTGTTAACACAATCCCGTAACATGCATCTTAAAACTATAAATAAGTTGGTATTTACTAATGTGAATGCCACTTATTAAGACACGTGCTATGGAAATCATTAGCATATTAAGACATGCCTTATCACAGAAGATAAGGTATGTCTTAATGCAATGACGACACAGGGGCCAAAGGCATAAAGGAATGAGCAGAGATTGAGATATACAGTTGTCAGTTCTTGACTTTTACTAAATATATGTATTAAATACTCTGTACAGCATTTGAAAGGCAGGATCGCAAAAATAAATAAATAAAAGGTTATAAACAATCCTACCTAGACACCGTCATGGCTGTACAGTATATGTAAAAAACATTTCGCTTATACAGTATAGTAGCCTATTCTTTTTTTCCATCATTGAATAGATCAGTCTGCAGCCCTTAGGCTACATTAATGAAACTGTGAATACAATGAAGTATGGAGTTGGCATTTAGACCAGATGGCATATTTCAGCGATCAACGCATTTCTGTACTTCTCTCGCAGACAAAAGCCGTACGTCAGCTGCAGACACTTCTATGGGTAAGCCAGAAGGACTGAAGCACCCCAGAGTTCGCAGACTTTGTGACGCAGCAAAGTGATCGTAGCTGTCGGTCATACTTTCAGCCAGTCTGCGTTATTGCCGGTGTCGACTTGTGACTAGGGTTGCCAACAGGCTCCACAATCCCGCAACACTTTGACACAGGATTTTAAAATTGCCCGTCTCATGAATGAAGAGAATGTGTAAATTGGCTCATATATTTTTTTATGAGCAGCAAACAAGTAAAACTGATCCGCTGTTCTCAACACTGTCTCCGTTCAGACGTATTGAACAGTGGAGCAACGTTACTGATTTGATGGGGAAAGTAATTGCATACAGAAAATAAATAGCGACGTCAACCTATTAGTGACTCAAATATATATATATATAAAAGAATAACAATAATACAAATAAAAATACATTGTATTCATTATTATTATACAAGTGGTTGCTGCGCATGGTAGCCTATGTAAGCACCAATATTCATTTTAGCAAAGGTTCATTTATGCTTTAATTTCATTCAGTACAGAGGCAAGTTTAAAGTTCATGTTTATTGGGTTCCTCAAAAACTTGCTCTATTGCGCTTCACTGGTTTGCGACCATGCGACAAATGTTGGATTTTTTCATCATCCGACCCTCTGTGTTTTGCAGTCGCAGACACACAAGAAAAGCCGTATGACTTTTCAAAAAAAGATGCAGCTCGCGGCAGTGCGGATGATGTCATTCTGATCATCGGAGACCACCGACTGAGACAAAAAATGGGGTCACAGTCGGAAGTATAAACCAGCCTTTACTCACGTCTTATGACCATAAGAACATAAGAAAGTTTACAAACGAGAGGAGGCCATTCAGCCCATCTTGCTCGTTTGGTTGTTAGTAGCTTATTGTTCCCAGAATCTCATCAAGCAGCTTCTTGAAGGATCCCAGGGTGTCAGCTTCAACAACATTACTGGGGAGTTGGTTCCAGACCCTCACAATTCTCTGTGTAAAAAAGTGCCTCCTATTTTCTGTTCTGAATGCCCCTTTATCTAATCTCCATTTGTGACCCCTGGTCCTTGTTTCTTTTTTCAAGTCAAAAAAATCCCCTGGGTCGACATTGTCTATACCTTTTAGAATTTTGAATGTCTGAATCAGATCACCACATTTTACTTGTTTGCTGCTCATAAAAATATATATGAGCCAATTTACACATTGACTTCATTCATGAGACGGGCAATTTTAAAACCCTGTCTCAAAGTGTCGCGGGATTGTGGACACTGTTGGCAACCCTAATCACAAGTCGACATCGGCAGTAACGCAGACTGGCTGAAAGTATGACCGACAGCTATGACCACTTTGCTGTGTCAAAAAGTCTGCAAACTCAGGGGTGCTTCAGTCCTTCTGGCGCACCCGTAGAAGTGTCTGCAGCTGATGTACGGATTTTGTCTGCGAGAGAAGTATAAACCAACCTTTACTTGTTTTCAGCTCTTAAACAGCTGCAGATTTCAAGTTAGCTATAACATTTTATAAGTAACTTGAACTCTGCAACTTTTTAGCAGCTGAGAACAATTAAAAAGGTCTAATTAAGCAAATGATTAGTTCAATTTGTGGTTTAGTTAAGTAACTGAGAGCTTAGTTGGAATGAAAACCAGAAGACACAGGGGGTCCCCAGGACCAGGGCTGGCACTTATCAATACAAAGATATTTGGCTACTTTATATACAACTATGACAGGCAAATAGAACTAAAGAATAGCTCCTAAACTCATAGGCATCTTAACACAGACTATCCATATTTGAGTAATTGTAATAATTGCAAAAAACAAACAAACCAAAAAAAAACACAGTACTTTATTCCTACTTCCCTGAATATAACACGGTTGGTTTAAACCTTTGGCTTCCCTGCTATATATGTGGTAAACTCCAGAACTCCTGTGCATTAAGCAAAAACTGCATCACTGTGCATTACTGTAGTGGTCATGGATATGTACCAAGTTGCTTTCTTTTCTCTTTGCTGCAGGCAACCACTAAATCCATCACCCAGATAACTTCCTTGGAAAAGTCCTATTTGTATCCAAGTCACACCAAGCAAGATTTGAACTTAAGAGCCTTCCGATTAACAAACTTGTCATCAGCCAGTGTGCATGAAATTAATCAGCCTCTGGAGCTTTACTTGAATTATGTGTGGAGTTGAATAGCTCTTGTTAACAAGAGTTCTGTAAAACACATTGAAATAGAGCATTTACTCTATTTTTAATTAACTCCTATTTTTTTTAAGGAGAAGTTTCATGCTAACAATATGAGAACCTTGAGAGGGTTAAGAGACATGGGATTGTATTATTCAATATGAAAACCTTGAGAGGGTTAAGAGACATGGGATTGTATTATTCAATATGAAAACCTTGAGAGGGTTAAGAGACATGGGATTGTATTATTCAATTGTTAAGTTTAAGTTTTGAAACAATGCTGAAAATATATCCCTCTGTGTTACAATGCGTTGACATTTCCATTCAAAATAAATGCTAGCACTGCAACAACCAAATATAAAACACATAGCAAATACATTAAATGTTAACATACCTGTATTCATGTTGAAGGTCTCTCTTAATTTCCCAAAAGTAAATCGTCAGGTTATCCTGTAAACAGAACAGAATGGTTTACAAAGTGCGGCTTTTATCATAATTACACTGTAATTTAATGTTCAGGTTAAAAATGTACCAATAACATAACTACATTATGCTTTTTGTACATTTGTCATAAAATGGCATTGGACTTTAAAGTTGAATGCAGTACGTACTTTATTTAAACTAAATGCTATTGCCTAACAAGCCATTGTCTATGTCTGTTGCATAACACAAGCTTTATAAACTGGATTTTAGTCTACCTGCAGTACAATCCTGATATTTTATTTAAATGGAGAGGGTTCCAAGTATACCTGCTGCCTATAAATGCAAAACATGAGTGATTTATTGATTTGGCACTCATCTAGGGTTCAAACCCTGTGAAGAAGTTTGTGAAACACGATACCAGAGATACCAGTCTGAATTTCAGCACAGATACACGCAGCCTGGATTGAATATACACCAGGGTATTAAAAACACTTGCTGTACAAGACACCTCGAGTGGAGATATGTAAGCAGGGTCTAATCCATTACCTTCATCTGCATGTTAGAGCCTAATGAGTTATGACAGAGCAGTTAAATTAAGAATGACCAGCAGAGTCATTGCCTCACCCTTGAGACTGCCACTAATCCTCAGGAAAAAAAAAAAAAAAGATTTGAAACTGAAGTAAATTAAGAAATTATTAGGTCATGTCAATTGTGAGTGATATTCATTTTTAGTGCTTTTTAAAATATATATATATATATATATATATATATATATATATATATATATATATATATATATATATATATATATATGTATAGCAAAGAACACAAATAGCACAGTCTTGTAACCGGGGAGACTTACAGTTGTTACAAGATAGCACATTATTTTTACATACAATTACCCATTTATACAGTTGGGTTTTTACTGGAGCAATCTAGGTAAAGTACCTTGCCCAAGGGTACAGCAGCAGTGTCCCCCACCTGGGATCGAACCCACGACCCTCCGGAGTCCAGAACCCTAACCAGTACTCCACACTGCTGCCCCTTGTATATATTTTCACCCAAATAAAAATAAAAATCCACCTCTCTTGTCTGCCAAAGTTAATTTAAATCTAATTTTGGACCCAAACATTTCACCTGCATACAGTGGCTCTCAAAAGTATTCACCCCCCTTGGACTCTTCCTAATTTTATTGTGTTACAACATGGAATCAAAATTGATCAACACAAAAAAAGTCCAGAATGTCAAAGTGAAAAATAAAAATCTTCATATTGTTCTAAATTAATTGCAAATACAAAACAGAAAATAATTGATTGCAAAAGTATTCACCCCCTTGAGAAAATATTCGGTAGAGGCACCTTTGGCAGCAATTACAGCCATGAGTCTATTTGGATAAGTCTCTACCAGCTTTGCACATCTGGACACTGTAATTTTTGCCCATTCTTCTTTGCAAAATTGCTCAAGCTCTGTCAAGTTGGATGGGGACCTTTGGTGAACAGCAATTTTCAACTCTTTCCACATATTCTCAATTGGATTGAGGTCCGGGCTTTGACTAGGCCACTCCAGGACATTGACCTTTTTGTTTTTAAGCCACTTCAGTGCGGCTTTGGCTGTATGTTTGGGGTCATTATCCTGCTGGAAGATTAATCTTCTGCCAAGTGCCAGGTCACTTGCAGCCTTCAGCAGGTTTTCCTCCAGGATTTAACTGTACTTTGCTGCATCCATTTCGTCCTCTATCTTCACAAGTTTTCCAGGGCCCAATGCAGAGAAGCAGCCGCGTAGCATGATGCTGCCACCACCATGCTTCACGGTAGGGATGGCGTTCTCAGGATGATGTGCGGTGTTAGGCTTGCGCCAAACATAGCGCTTAGCGTTGAGGCCAAAAAGCTCTATTTTGGTCTCATCAGACCATAGAATCTTCTTCCACTTGGTCTCAAGAGTCTCCCACATGCCTTCTGGCAAACTCTAGCCGATTTGATGAGTTTTTTTCAACAATGGCTTTCTTTTTGCCACTCTTCCATAAAGGCCAGTTTTGTGAAGCACCCAGGCTATTGTTGCCGTATGCACAGTGTCTCCCAGCTCAGCCGTGGAAGACTGTAACTCCTTTAGAGCTGCCATAGGCCTCTTGGTGGCCTCCCTGACTAGTGCCCTTCTCGCCCGGATACTCCGTTTTTGAGGACAGCCTGTTCTAGACAGATTCACAGTTGTGCCATATTCTCTCCATTTCTTAATAATGGACTTGCTCCGGGGGATATTCAATGCCTTGGAAATGTTCTTATATCCTACCCCTGATTGGTGCTTTTGAAGAACCTTATTCCAGATTTGCTTTGAATATTCTTTCGTCTTCATGATGTAGTTTTTGTTAGGAAATGTACTAACCAACTGTGGGACCTCCCAGAGACAGGTGTATTTAACCTGAAATCAGGTGAAACACCTTAATTGCACACAGGTGGACTCCATTCAACTAATATGTGACTTCTAAAGACAATTGGTTGCACCAGAGCTTATTTAGCAAAGGGGGTGAATACTTATGCAATCAATTATTTTCTGTTTTATATTTGTAATTAATTTAGAACAATTTGTAGATTTTATTTTTCACTTTGACATTATGGACTTTTTTTGTGTTGATCAGTGGCAAAAACTCCACATTAAATCCATTTTGATTCCATGTTGTAACACAATAAAATGTGGAAAAGTCCAAGGGGGGTGAATACTTTTGAGAGCCACTGTATCTGAGCTATGGGTCTTTTACAGGCTTCATAAAACAGGCCCATAAATTACATACCATGATATTATACATCATAATGTAACTATAATGATGCTGATGTTAAATAGGGCAGATTGTCAAATGAGTAAAGAAATCAAATTATAGTGCTTCATGGCTACAGTTTATGCTATGAATCCAGCCAACAGATCAGTTGATCAGGTGTAAACTTTTTGTTAAAATATTTAAGGTAATAAAGCTGTAGCATTATGCAAGTCGGATTCTACTTTCCTTTACATGATATAAAAGTACTACAGGTATAGTTAGTATACAAATGTACAGTTGCAGTACTGATGATGAATTATTTTACTATTGTCGTGGTATACCTGCTGATATGTTTTATTATTCTCTTGGAATACCATTGGTAAATCATGCAGGTTTAGAATCCATTCAGTATTACAGCAGTGTGGGGTTTTTTTCCATCAGACTCACTGATGGTGTTTACATGGACAAGGCATGACAGTTTTCCTCACAATGTTTTTGCTGTAGTTTTCAGGAAATGTGTTGCTATGCTGTTCTGATTTATGAAAAAAAGTCGGCCGTACCAATGCAGATGACTCAATTCACAGTAATTTAGGGGAGGGGATATTTAAATGTCCGTGTCTGCCTAGTAATTAGGAAAAGAACGACTCTGACTATCGTGAGGAGAGCTTCATGTGCATGTAAACCCAGCCGACATTATAATCTATAAAATCTTTCCATTCAGAGAAATCTTCAGTTTTGCACAGTAGAGCCACAGAACTGTGTTTAACCACAAATCGATAGAGAGATGGAGGGATGCATATTGTGATTTAATTAAGTACATTGACTGATGAGTTGCCTGTCAATGTGAACTCCAAATTAATGTCCATCAAGGGAAAGCAGCTGGTTTCTTAGGGGGGAAAACCACCAAAGATTCAGAAAAATATATAAGAACCAAAAATTCTATTTTAGCATCATAATAATACCATATACAGGTTTAATTACAGATATAAAAGTTTATTTCAATTTCTTATAACATAAACTAAACAACTGGGAAAATGACAGGGTTGTAGATAGGTTTGTGTGTGTGGGGTGGGGGTTATGTAACATATTGTTCATGTTGAGCAATTCATGTAACTAAAACTAAAAATCAGCCCCTAACAGCCAGGTATCAGGAATTATAGTGATTATAAATCTGTCTTTGTTTTAGAGTGCAAGTCAATGATTTAATTTGGGTGTATCGACAATTCTTCATCACCAGGAAACAAAAAAAAAAGAAACTGTATCAGGCAAGTAAATCAGTACCAAGATGAATCTGTCAGGGGCAGACTTTAGTAAAAAGCCAAACAGTTTGATTGCAGGAGCTTCAGTAAATTAAACCATTCATTGTACATCTGTGCGAGTACAGAGTGACACAATGAGGTACAGAGGTACAAATGTTAGACAGACCAGTCAGGCAGCCTACGTGTTTCCTTAGAATGTGAACAATGAAAATGTATTTGCACACACTTTTGTGATTTACTCTGAAAGGCACACAAGGTATATCTTAGTGAATATTACTAGCTGGCTTGCAATAACGTATATCATCTAAAATAAAAGCCCCTGGCAGATGACTTTGCAGTGGGTTAGATTTAGTGTGATAAACTGAATGGAGGAAGATATAGATTCATATATATGTGCCAATAAGTTAAATGGAACAGAAGATTGTGATTACAAGGGTGTTATTTACATTACAGCATGGCGCATACCGTAACAATCTATCAGACTGAATAAACAGAAAAGGAGTATCTTGTGGTTGTCAATATCTTGCTTCCCCGCATTCATTAACCTTGTATATAGTGTCTAAACATTTTTTGTTTCACTGTGCTATACACGTAATGCATTTATCATAAATTGAAAAGTAGGGCTAAATTCAAATGTATATTTATTTTTGGCTAACATTAATAACTGCCATGATTTGCACTCCTGGTTCAAGACACCCATGTTTCTTGATTAGCCTCACCCTGAGGTAAGTTCTCCTTCCAGCCTTAGTCAAAACTTGTTTTTAAAGAAGGGAATTGAAATACAGTAGTTATTGTGTCCCCATTCTATAAATAAAGCTCACAAGCAATGCAGGGTGATGAGCAGAGAATGATTTAGAAATTGAATACTAAATATTGATTAGGGCATTATTTATCATCTCATTGGCTTTAACAAGTTAACAGGAAAATATATTTGACTTTCAAATTGAAAAAAAAATGCACTCAACAAAATATTGATTTCTAGCATCTTGTAAATAGCAGCGTATTGCTCAATAGTGGACTCAGGCAGTGTGACTTGTACTGTGTCCTATTTAATTAATAAGATCAATTGCCAGTGCTGTTACACTACGTCTGTCAGCTAGCTACCTCCTGACAAATACTATTCTTCCAAAATTATGAATTGGACTCTGATCCCTCAAGACTAAGAAATCTCAAGGAATGTAAAAATAAATCCTGTGTGACCTACATTATTGGAAAGTTTAAGCTTTTTATTGAACAGACAGATAGAGGAACCACTGACCTAGGATCATAACAAGCATCTGCATGAAAGGGTTGTTCAACTTACACCAGTACAAAGAACTGCATACCATAGCAAACAATAATGAAAAGCGACAATAGCAAAAAGGCACATATCATTGAAACACTGACATGTTCCCTCAAAAAACTGTAGCAAAACCCCTTGTTTCAGTCTGTTTCACTATAACAACCAGCATCACACATTATAGAGAAGTACTCATGCTAATTGTGACAGAGACAGAATGATTCTTGGTGATAAATCTCTCTCCCGACCTGTGAGGGTGTTGTATGGACTGGATGGCCTGACAATTAATTCCCAGGGTTAGGTGGAAGTCGGCCATCTAGAAAGGGGGCACAGCTGCGGTACATTAAGTCATCGTCCCAAAGCGAAAGCTATGTGGCAACCACGGATTGGAGGAAAAACGGCTGCACTCGCTAACCAAGGGGGCGTGACTGAAGGTACAAATAGGGGACGTGGCTAGGTGATCTGTTCCTTTGTTTATGGTTAAGAGAACCGCTGAAGGATGAGTACAAAATAACCGTGAGTGTTTTGTTTGTTTGTATCATCTAATTGTACTGCTTGTTATTTATTAGACGGCTAACATGATCCGGAGCTGTCGCTTAAGGCCAGCACAAACCCGGACAACACTGCACCTTTGTTCACGGATTAAAATTGTAATTCACCACAAGCACTACAGCACTCACTTTGGACTTGTGACCGTGTCTGTGTTTTGTGTGTGTAGTTAACTGTGTCTATTATTTCGGGACTGCAACCCGTTGTTTAATGAACTGTGCAATACACATCGCTGTGTATTGCCAGCCCTCTATTTCTTTACTGTTGTCATCAGATTTTGGATTATAAATAAGCCACCATTTCACCAGTACTTTCTTGTTTGTCATTGTCTTGAGCACGGCATCACCTCTACACCTGCGCACTGCAAACCACCTTGCCACACTAATACATTTTGAAATCTTTAGATTTGTTCCTGTGAATTGTCCGTAAACAACACAACCATTTACAATATTTTTTACATTATATAAAAAAGAAAAAAAGAAAAGGATCATCATGTGCATATTTTTTATTTTACTGTATTGATTCTCGGGAAGCCAGGTGACCTTGCCTAAGGAGGAAGCCAATTTGATTTTAAATCTACATTTTTAAAGCTAATTTTGTGATGTATTACTGCTGTTAATGATGTCCAGTAGTAGTACTGTATACTGTGTATATGAGAAACTTTCTGTGAAAAGATAGGAGACCTCTATTTTAAAAA
This sequence comes from Acipenser oxyrinchus oxyrinchus, assembly GCA_030684275.1. Classification (NCBI taxonomy): domain Eukaryota; kingdom Metazoa; phylum Chordata; class Actinopteri; order Acipenseriformes; family Acipenseridae; genus Acipenser; species Acipenser oxyrinchus. Next base: position 56,120,007 of record CM060248.1, on the reverse strand, counting down.
ACAGTAATCTTTTCCTAGAAACCTTTTGACATTTTTCCATTGGCAGAGCCCTGTGGAATGACAAGTTGATCTAAACTTTATTCTCTAAGATCAAACGCAGAAGGAGCTGGCAACACATTGATGTTTTTAGCTTTGTTTTTGTAACCATTCTGAGTCCTTTCATGTTTCACGTGGCTGATTTCTGTTACTTTTTAATGCTTACCTCTCATCTCCGACAAGCTGTGATCAGTGTCCAAGCATACCCAATGGGCTTAGCATCTCACTTGGGTTGTCAGCTTTGTCTCACTGTAAATCTAGAGCAGAGTAGTGGGGAGGTGGGTCGAGCAAAGAGACTGTATCCTTCAAAATCAAAATGTCCGGTAGAGCTGGGGAAATTAAAAGAACATGCATTTTAACGTGAGAATTAATTCAAAGCTAAATTTTATTTGTGGGGAAAAAAGCAAAATGCATTTACTACATGATATTACTGTTTCTATAGAAAAATGCAATATATTATCAACACCTTTTAAATGTAGCAGTTTCTGCATTTTTAAATATTCCCAAAGGAAAGTATTCTTCCAAGACTTGAGGTTTGATAATGTTGTGGTTATTGGAGAAATGTTAAATAGTATAAAACAATACATAGCCAAGCAAAGACCAGGTGTCTACAATATTATTAGGCAAATATTAGACTTTATATTATATAAAAATGCTTTTGTTAGTGTTTGACCAAATATAACTTTATTTCTGTGACTTTGAAAAAAAGTAGTTAGGACTATTATTCAAGTTTAAAGTAAATGTGCTAGAAATAAGAACATGTTTTGTTTGATGGATGCATGTCACTTTAATAATACAGTAATCTTCCAAGGGGAGTTTGCAGCAAACAAATAACAAAAACAGAGGCTTGAGGCAAGGACACTAGGAAGTGAGCATTTTGGAGTGTGTCTAACTCCCTCCATGTTGAGTTTATGGATCCTGCACCTCCTTACCCCCTAAAAGGGTTGCCAGTGAGGTCGAGGTGTTTGTCAAAATAAACAATGACGGCTATTTTTGCATTGACCTTGAAATACCTCAGATATTGACCAGGCTGCATCTGTTCACGCAGATTGCTTTATTGGCGACAAAGCAGTAATCAGCATCGACAGTGAGTAGTTGCTGCCATTGAGTTGCGCTTTTGAAATACTCATTAAACTAATACAATTAATTCAAACTGGCCATACAAAGTATGAACATACAGTACTATACACATCTGCTATGACTGCATACATACCTTCTCGTATCTCCACATTCTGATAATCATAACTATGTCTCATTTTCAAGCTAATGTGTTTTTCAGCTTTACAAATCGAATCAAATGTATTTGTTATTCTGATTAATTAGAGGAGTATTATGAGGATTGTTCAATTATTACCTTAATAGTGTAAAATGAGTGTAAAATAACCATGTGCAAATGTGGCAGGTGCTATTGCAGGTCACACAAGAATAAGCACAAGAGCACTTATTGTGGTATCTTAAAAATACTGAGAATCCAACGGCACCATGAAAATAAATCTTACATACTTTATAGTTACTCAATAAATCTTGAACATACACACTCTACACTACTTGGTTACGCAAAATGTACTTAAATAAATCATAATTGTAATGGCCTGTCAGCATTAAATGAGAGATTATGATATTATATTTCAGGGGAGCAGACATGCGGCGACAGAACAGCTGTAGTGGACAGGGGAAAATCTCAGCTCCCTTACTGAAGCTGAGAAAGACTGCAGGTTACTATGTCCTTCTAGGTAAGGAGCTAAGGACATTTTGAGAAATAAAAAGTGGGAGAAGAATACAGAGGCCTCAGTCATTCATTTACATTTGAACTTTTAGATTCCATCAGCTCTTCAAAGACATGCTACAATTAGCAGCAGACGTAAATCCTCTCTGCGAAATATTCTGAATGATTTATTTTTGAACTGCAACACTATGTTTGTGAAGCATTTGCTGTCAAGACCTGATATGTTGCCAGTCAGGCAGCTCGGACGATCAATACCACAATCATGTATAGAACAGATGCTAATTAAGAGAGTGTCCTTACAAAGACAGCAGTGGGAATGCTAGAATATTATTTTAAATAAATGTGAGACTGGTCTCTAAAAGTATATATTGGCTAACTTAAAGATGCCACTTCATTGGTCATAATGTGTTTGAATACACAATATTCAGATACCAAATAATACGCTTTATGATTAAGAGCAGCACACTCACTGATTTTAATCTTGTACTGTGTATATTGTTTCAGTACTTCTGTTATAATTAAGCTGAGTAATATTTTTTATTGATGCAGCTGCACTAGCAGCTTTATTAACATTTACAAAATTGTGACTCATCCTGAGTATCAGGACTAAAAAAATATGCAAATCCATAAGGCTTTCTCATGAGAAAAACTATGGGTTAAATTCTCATATTACTTCATATTAGCACATTTTTTTTGCCTGAAAGAAAACACAATATAAATTGTATTTATGAAACAAATAGTAAACAATTTTAGAGTGATCACAACCCCCTAAATTATATGTCTGACTTGCTTATTTCTGATTTGGTAACTTTGCTCATGACAATTTGGAGCTTTAAGAATCCTGTATCTCTTGGGTTGAAATGCAAGTTTAAGATGATTAAATATTTTTAAACAGTAAATGCAGGTGTATTTTAATACCAGTTGGTAATATCAATGTATTTAATACCATACATATCTATGCCCCTTGAGACATCTTGGAAAAAAGGGGGAAGCTTTCCAATGAGCTGTAGGTGTTAACATTTTAAGTGCAACTTTTTTATATAAAAACGAATTGAATAATATAGAAGAAAATACAGTTACCTTTAAAGGTAAATCAAAATTCAAAGCATGAGCCTTTATTAAAAAAAAGAGTAAAGTAACCCAGCATACACTATATTAAAAACAAATATTATCAAATAAACATTCAATTTTTGGTCAGAATAATAACATTGTATGGATTAAAAATGAAATAAAATAAAGCCAATATTAACACATTTTTACCTACAAGATTTTTATTTTTTATTCATAAGCCTTATGTAAAAGCATTGAAAGTGTCATCGGGTTTAACTTTGGAAAGATTTGACACTTGTCTGTCGCCTCTTTAATGTTTACTGTGGCTGCCTCTTGTAAACGTTCCCTTGGTAACCTGCTTGTTTATGCCTGTTTTATTTCTGGATTAAATGGGTGTCGAGACCAAGCTACTCTTATACCCCCGAAATGGATGACACAGCTCTTACATGCAGGCTCGGTGTTAGGGGTAGGTGACATACATGGCTGCCAAGGGACCAAATAATGGGGGCACAAAAACAAATTGTCCTGCGATAGTGCTATATAGCTAAAGACTAATCAATCAATAAACCCTGTCGTTGGCATTTTGTGTTACTACAGTTTGGATACAATGTTGAAATAATTCAAGCACTCTTTTCTTGTTCACTGGGCGATGTGAATGGACTCATTGGTGGCAGCTGCAGGGCGCATTCTGGCCCACCAGAATTTTTAAGTTTTTTTTGCTAAGTCTAAAGTGCCTTTTTCAATGTGGAAGACCGGTGGTGGGTGCGGAGTTCTACACTTGTTTGGATAGTGTGTATGTATTCTGTACAGTACTACTCGTAGAACGTGTGAAGTGTAGGGTCTGTGTAATGCCTCCGCAACACAAGGTGGGAAGTGAAGCATTTACAAATCAGTCGGAGATTCATAAAAGATAGATAGAGAGAGAAAAACAGGTCTTCCATGCACGGTGGGCATATGATTTTTTTAAAGAAAAAGGAAGTAATCCCAATGCCTTGTACTGTATCTCCAAGTCATGGCAGTGCCAATGGAATATAGCCTAACTTGAACCACAGGTTTCACTCTGAGTGCCTGGCAAGATACCAAAACGAAGAAAACAAAAATAAGAAAGATTTTTTATTTCGATCCATTATTAATGCCCTACACTTCTGCACTCTGAAAACATGTATATGTATATATTTTTTTAATGAAAAGGTTATTTGTGGGGGCTCCCGAGTGGCACATCTTGTAAAGGCTATTCCACTGCCGACCGTGGACGGGAGCTCCCAGGGGGCGGTGCACAATTGGGTGGAGAGCTTAGGTCGGCCAGGGTGTGCTTGGCTCACCGCGCACCAGCGACCCCTGTAGACTGGCCTGGCGCCTGCAGGCTTGCCTGTAAGTTGCCCAGAGCTGCATGGTCCTCCGACGCTGTAGCTCTGAGGTGACTGCATGGCGGGCCTGCAGTGTGAAAAGAAGCGGACGGCTGACGGTACACGTTTCGGAGGACGCGTGTGTCTGTCTTCGTCCCTCCCGAGTCAGCGCGGGGGTGGCAGCGGTGAGCCAGGTTGAAATAAACAATAATTGGGCTTACCAAATTCCGGAGAAAATAAGAAAAATAATAATAAAAAAGGTTATTTGCTATGAAGGACATTTGTAGTTTTACACTGTTAGTACGTGGTTAATTGTTGGTTGACTTGCAACACTCATTGTAACAAATATTTCTCAGTTATGCATTATGTAGCCCATTAAAAATAAATGCATGGCCCACCAAAGGTTTTCAGTGTTTTTTGTGGCCCTCTACTAGTATTACCTCATAGTTGCCCATCCCAGATCGTTACATGCTGTTACTGAACTTCTGCACTGTTGGAAGATGTTTGAACTTCTTTATTGAGAATATATACAGTGCTACCCCGCTATTGAGAATAGATGTATTTCCTGAAACAGGACTGTTTGCTGCCTTGTATTATTTTGGGGTAACATTTTTGATATATTTCCAGACACTGATACGGTAGCCCAACTATGAATGTAAAAATAACCCTATGGAGCCATCAGTATTAATAAAAAGGGGGGTTACTGTTTTAAAATTATCACTTATCAGTTTACAGAATCCACTTTTTTTTTTTTTTGGGCTGGACAGTAGGAACGATTGCATTGTTTTTTGTGTAGATGGGTTTTATTTAAAGGTAAATAGGGTAAATGAGGGTGGGATTGAAATGCGTCTTTGAGTGTAGGGAAATTACATTAAATCTACTGGAAGAATTATTATGGGAAATGTTTAGGGTGTTAATTAATAGGCTCCTAGTTAAATCATATTACACTTACAACTTTAAAGTCTGTTTCAAAGCTCTTTTCAAAATGTCCGCTCTAGTGCACTGATAGTGTAAGGATTATTGCCCACAATATGAAACAGGTAACACCACAATAATGATCCATGATGTGATACAGAACAGAAAAGCCAGAGCACTTTCTGTTATGTTTGTTTGTTTTTTTAATTGCTGATTGCTGATTTTTAATTGTGATTTAGAGGACAGATCTCAAACCCCAGTGCACTACAGTGACCATAGAAAGTTATAAGTGTTAAAAGTTGTCAGGATGTTAACAATGAAAAGAAAAATTACAGACACATTATTTAAATAGTTGTAGCAACACATGGGGACATATAACGCTATATTTTAACTGAACTGTAACTGAACACCCATGTATACAGATAATCATGTTTTTTATTTCATATTTTTTTATCCCATACTGTAAAAGCATTTTAGTTTCTTAAATATACAGAGAACTCTATCCCTGGTAAAATGTATAACATAGTTTCCCTTCTGTGAGACAAGAACAGTACCATCCATCACTAGATACATTTTTGAATTAAAGCGTCTTTGAAGGATCCTAATAGAATGGCCTAAGTTATTGATCAATTCTGTTTTGTAGAAACCCTAGTAAAAAAACATCTTATATTTACCTTTCTAACAGTACAGTAGTCTGGTAATGTTTTGATCTCTACTTCAAAACATTGTTCTTCTTTCATTGTTCTTCATCGTGATGGAGTTAGGCTTTTACTTTGTTTTGTGTTTGTAAAAACAAATAAATATACAGCCACCGACCTGTTTTCATAAATTGTTGTGGAGGTACTTATTTTATGCACAATCAGACAGTGAAAAGTTCCCGAACGTGGCAAGACAAACCCCACTTTGCCACAACGCCTTGATCTAAACCTTTCAAAAAAACAACAACTATACAACTCTTGATGTCTTCGGATTCAGTTCACGATCTACTTTCAATGATAAGAAATACAACGATATTGTACTTTGTCTCAACATTCAACGTGCTTTATGTGACATTTGCCAGCAGTTTACTAAAACTGTAATTTATATTCCTGGTCATTCAACCCTGGATTACTGCCTCTTAATTATTACTGCGCCAGGACTCTTACCATAGATCTCTTTCCCCTCCACACACTGCATCGACAAAACCTTGGGAGACCTCAACGTATGACATATACTCATCACCATACTGTTAAACTGACTTGAAATATAGTCATAGTTCATCAAAGGTTTAAACATTCTCTTGAGACTTGACTTCCTTCCTGGTTAGGTCAATGGATCGAAATGTCAAGAGGTTAAATCGAACAACTGCATAGAAAAACTGTGTCTGTAGTATGAGGTACTATACAGTATTTACATACACTAAGACAAATCAGAACTTGTGAACAGTTCTTTATTGAAATGTCACAGAGTCCAAGTGGAACTTTGTGCCCCATGCTGGTGCTGTGGATTATATGGTGTAATATGGCTTGAAGGGTTGTTTTTCATCTACCTCTCTCTCTAATGTGTCATGCAAATAATGCTGACCATACAGTGCATTTTCTAGCTGTCGAATAACCACAATGGTATCAGGTAACAATGGTAGCATTATTCCAGCAGCCACAAAGCAAAGGGCATCAGAAGGAAAAATAACTGTGTGGACTTCTCTTTCACAGATGTGATACAGTAGCATACATTTTTAATAATGACCTACTTATTAGAGCATGTAAAGCAGGAACAGGTTTCATTCTAGTAGTGTTTGATAACAAGTAAAACAAATACATAACTTTGAAGGGTCATGCCTGAGCACAATACATTTGCTATCTGAACAAGCGACCTGGTGCTGTCATGTGACATACTGAGATAAGGAATGTACAAGAACCAGCTGCTGCATGTTTTGATGAATGGCTAAGCTATGAAAAATATGTAACTAGCTATACTCAAAATGAAACAGCATATTCAAATGTATACTGTACAGGAAATGAGACTAGAGGGTATACCAAAAGCCTGGGTGCTTCAATCATAGATGCATTTTCTGACATCATTAGAAAAAGGTTGTACTTTTTAAAAAGTAAATAGGGCAAATGAGAGTTGGGGGGGTTGAAATGCGTCCTTGAGCGTAGGGAAATTACATTAAAGTCACTGTAAGAATTATTATGGGAAATGTTTAGTGTTTTAATTAATAGGCTCCTAGTTTTCCTTCACCCCAAGAATGTACTGATACAAAGAGATTTCATTTTTAAAATGTTTCTATACTCCAAGCATGAATTAAATATAACTACTGATCAAAACAAAACAAAACTGTCAACTGACCAAAAGCCTAACAAGGATATCTATATATATATATATATATATATATATATATATATATATATATATATATATATATATATATATATATATATCTTTTAAAACAGACTCATATTTCAGAGCTGCATATAACGTAGAGACTGCTCAATTTTATTTACAAACAAACATTTCCCTTACACTGGACTTTAAATGAAACAAACAAACAAATCTTTGACAGATTCTACCTGGTGGGTTGTGACGAGGTATTCCCCGCCCCTGTGCACATTATGATTTGTATTTTGTTTTGATGTATTATTATGTATTGTTGGGCAGGGCGAGCGAGGTGCCGTCCACCATTACTTGTTATTGGTTTGTTTTAGTTTTTAGAAACACCTCGTGAGAATGCATGACTGATCAGCTACTGATTTATATAATTAGCTGACAGTCACGCATATGTAATAAACCTGTGTAAAATGTGACAGCGGGATAATAAATGAATAGCTATCCCTCGTCACCACTATAAGACCTGCCGCTGGTTGCTGTTGAGTGTTCGTGAGTGGAGAACGAGAGTAGGAGGTAGAGAGAAATAATAAATAGAAATAACAATTGCTACTCATGCTGGAGGACCAGCACGATACTTGTTGGAATTATTGATTGTTTGTTTGTTTTGGCCCACGTGCCTTTTTGTTTTGAGTTTGTTTAAATCTTTATTTTTGTTAAATAAAACACTGAGCGCCGTAGCGTCTCAGTTTTGCCCTGCAGTTGCTGTCTGTTGTGGTTTCTGTTTCTGGTCTGACGTCACCCCTACAGTCATCCTGTTCACAGTTGGTGTCAGAACCAGGACAACAGTGCCTCCAAGACTCAATTTTTTTTACTTCTTTACTTTCGCCGTCGCCTGGGGAGGCCTGCTCACCGTCGCCTGGGGCCAGTTCGCCGTCGCCTGGGGAGGCCAGCGTCATCACTATGCACTGACAGTGTAAGGATTATTGCCCATATTGCCAACAGGTAACCCAGCAAAAACGATCCATGAGCACCTGTTATGGTTTAAATCGCTCTTCCTGCAGTGTATTTTTTTCTACTAATAGCGAACAGCAGGCGCTAAAACGTAGCAAGGGAGTCTTGGCGGACTGTCAATCAAAGCAGAAATAAACAAATCACAGCTAACAGATTGCCTACCTGTAGGCGGGATATAAAGCGAGAGCTCTGACAATAGGGCAGTGTTGAGGTCATGTGATCGCTCTGCTGGGAGATGTAAACAATGTGTTAAGTATTTTATAAATTACAATATGTCGAATCTGCTGCCAAAGAATAAGTTTTGCAAAGTATAAACAACAAAAAAGGCAGCTACAGGAGTGTGAATGCATTTGTACCATGGGCTCAGTTTTGAGGTGCTGGAATGGGTTTTTTCTTTTGCAGAAATGTTTTCATACTAACTTTTGTAACTTGATAACATTCATTTAAAAATTCAATTGATGCCTAGAATGAATACGTTTTTGTGACTAATTCGCTATTAACATTTAATATATTGAGTACTTTGATATATGTTTCAATAGTAACTAAATGAAGTTATTAATCAAACTCATAAATCTTGTTACATACCGGTAATTGATATTAAAATGTTTGGATATACTGCTATTTTATTCATTACTGGCTTGTTCACAGTCGTCTTAAAATAACGCTAGAATATGTTTTGTTGGAAAAATAATAATAATTAAAAAAAAAAAGTTTTTTGTCTTCAAATTTCGCTGTCATAAGTTTTCTTTTGGTTAAGTGGTGCAGCTGTGCTCTGATATATATATATATATATATATATATATATATTTGGGGGGGAGATGTTGCAAGCCAACTGAATGTGATTTTGCAAGTTGTATTTGGTTGTACAGAGCAGTAGTGAAAAAAACAACTTCTGCAAGGCTCTCGTTTCCCTCTGTATTGTGCGCATTCGTCTTTTTTGTGCATGACACAGTGTTTTAATTACACAGTGTTCAGAAATTAGGATTTAAGAGTTATGTTTCTGTGCACGTTGTACAGGTTTTACTCAAAGTGATTCCTGTCCAGGTATTTATGAATGGGAATAATAAGAGACAGGCACTTCTTTCTTGTTTGATGACCAAGAAAAATAACTGCATTTCTAAAAAGTTCAATTATACAAAGGTATCTAATTTAAAGGTTTGATAAAAAATGTCTGTTTAGTTTTAGCTAATGCAGCTGAACAGGTGGGCCTCGGGTAAAAAAAAGTTTGGGAACCCCTGATTTACAGAACAGACCTCAAATCCCAGTGCACTAGAGCGGCCATTTTAAAAATAGCTTTGAAACAGACTTTAAAGTTATAAGTGAATTGTCAGGATGTTAACAATGAAAAGAGAAATTACAGGTACATTATTTAAACAGTTGTAGCAACATGTGGGGAAGTATAACGTTATATTTTTTGGAACCCCGCTACTTACTCTTTGACACTCTAATAAAAAGCATATATTTTAAACTAATGTCTGACAGCTGAACATGCTCCTGTGTGTCTGCTTTTAAGTGTATATTTCAGGGCTGCGTTTTAAGTTCTGTTTAAAGTTCAAAATCAGATACACAGCCCAAAGACAATCCTGGATTATGACTGTCTCACATTTCATAAAACCGCAGACTGAAATGCGCTAATAGTTTGTCAGCATTTCAGTCTGAAAAGCTTCTAGTGGGGAGAACTTGACCCACTGACAGCAATAAGCTGAGTCTTAATCCTGACAGCCAGACTCATTAGCAGTAGCAAAATAACATGTTGCTTTATTTTATTAATGCTGATCATTAAATCAACCTTCAAGTCGTACCTTGATTGTATATTGAAAGGAAACAGATTTGATCATGTACCAGTAATTCGTTATTTTCTTTTTCTTAATGTCACCTTGGAAAACCCCCAGAAATGAATACACATTGTTAATTCATTTGCGTTCCTTGACTAAAATGATGATACACAAAATATATCACAAATAAGCAAATTCATCACACCTATTAACCTAAGTTAATTTTCAACTGAATTACAAAATGCATTGTGGCAATGTGCCCCGCCCCTGTGTGCATTTCTGTGTTAGATGTTGCGTGTGGTGTGTTAATGTTGGTGTATAAATATTGCTGCACGGGATATAAATGGGTGTGTGTAGCACAAGTTATTTAAAATGTGTAATTGTATTTAGGCACGGGGATTGCACTTCACTTCACGTGCATTTAAAGTATGTAATAATACGTGAGCACGGGGTTGCACAGAATTAGTTCACGTGCTGGGATTCAAGTGAATAATTAATTAGTAATTGAATCCCGGCACAACAGAATATATAGATGCACAAAGCACTCACTCGGGGTTGTGTGTTCGGTGAGTGGAGAACGGGTGTGGAGAAGGAGAAAAAGTAAAGTATTAAGTTAAGAAAATTACAGCAAAGCATACAATTGCTATTTCGTGCTGGAAGGACCAGCACGATACTTTTGTGTTTGCTCGGACTCACCGTGTTTGTTTGTTTGTCTGTTCGTCCACTGTTTGTTTAGTGTTAATCCATTGTGTTTGTCGATTTATTTTGGCCTCAAGTGCCGTGTCCTGTTTTCTGCTTAAACCTTTTATTTTACAATAAAACACTGAGCGCCACAGTGTCTCAGTTTCAACCCGAGTACTGACTGTCTGTGTGTGTTTCTTTCTGGCCTGACGTCACCCCTACAGCCCAGCCTGTTCACATGTATATATATATATATATATATATATATATATATATATATATATATATATATATATATATATATATATATATATATATATATACTATCTATCTATCTATCTATCTATCTATCTATCTATCTATCTATATATATATATATATATATATATATATATATATATATATATATATATATATGTTTGTTTAAATTATAATTGCCTATGCTCTACTGCACTTGAAAATCTCTGCAGTCACTGGTAACATTTTCCATTAAACAAACCATGATATATGGCTTAAACAACAAACTTATTTTAAAAATGATAGCAGGAAGAAAAAAAATCCAGCTGGCAGGACATTGCTATTTGTTTTCAGACTCCAATCACCTTTAGACTTCTGTATCATTAAGGTTAGTATCATGCACATTCATTCTTCTAACTAACTACAACAGGAACAACACATAACAATCACATGCAAATACAATTATTTGCATGAATGCAGGGATCTTGAGTCATATTTGACTACTTTTTGGTATTTTCTATTTTTTGTAATGCGCTTTACTGTTACATGCTTCATGCATTGGCCAATACAAGAACATAAAAGCAAATATTACAAAATAAACATGGTGTGCCGACTTAACTAACCATGCATACTTCACGTGTTTTGGTACAGCACATTAACTTAAAACAATCCTTCAAATGCAGCCACACATTCCTTTTAACAATAAGAGCTTGATTAGGTTTTGATAATAATTGGAAGTAATTAGTGCTCAGCTTTCTACAGTGGTATCCTTGAGTAGGACAGATAAAGCTTCATTGCGAGAGGCAAGACTAATTCTAAGAAGCTACTGTGACAACACTTAGAAAGCAAAAATGTTCCTGTAGAGAAAGAATAAACTGTTATGAACAGCAATTAGGAATCATTGGCTCATTCTAAGGCCTCATTTTACTCTCAGTCATATCCTATCAGCCAAGAACTGCTTTGTATACAACATAACCAGATAAACATATTTTCAAAGCATTTACTCCAGTCTTCAATTAAATCCTATTTTTTGACATGATGAAAATTCAACAATAATGTATAAAACTGAGAAATAACTTGAGAGTACTTAAAAGATCTCCAACTACATTACTTATGTGTTTGATACTGTTTTTAAAAAAAAATAGGGAAAAAAGGGGTAATTAAAGACTGGTATGAACGCTTTGAAAATATGGCCCACTGTAATTTCAAATTGTTCAATGCATTATTTGCCCAGCTGTTAAAAGGTTGCTAACCAACTGTCCTACCACGTATTATGTTTAATAAAGTTATTAGTGGGCTGGTAATTGTGCTAATTATGGTTCTTCACTTGTTTATATGTTTATTTAGGACATGCAAATATTTCAAATACAGTTGTATAGATAAACTACTCCACTGTGGTACTGGTGCAGTCGGTCACAATGAAAGTGGTTGGACTACAAGACCTGAAGGAATAAGGTACTGTACAATCTAGAGCATTGTATATGAAATACATGTTTCAAAATACCAAAATAATAAAATAAAAGCAAGATTGTCAACAGAAAAAAGCAATCCTTAATAAGGGTTATTGGGAACAATATACATTTGTTAGCCTTTTTGGTATATGTTAGAAATTCTAGATCTCTGGGTTTTTTTTTAAACCATAGGCCGCAGAGCGGGGAGGGGGCCTCCCGGGCCATGGCCTGACCACTTTTAAGCAGTTAAAAAAAAAAAAAAGTGCTCAAAAGTATATAACTTTTTATTTAATTTATTTAAAAAAATATATAAATATTCTCCTAAGGTCCTTGGCCGTGATGTCTCCATTTAGGCCCACAGATATCATGTATTACATCTATGTTCAGTCCCCTTCTACGTCATTACGTCATTTGTTCGCGCCAGTCACTCGCTGTACGTAATTCAATAAAATAATTTTGACCGAACGAGACATATATGAAGCGTGGTGGAAATAAATCAATTACTGCCAAGCTACCCAAAACACCTATCGATACAGCACCAGCAGATGACAAGGATACAGCAACTACACAAAATGCAACTGAAGAAACTGAAACAGAACCAGTCATGGTGACTTCCACAGTTCACGCTGTGTGTTCCTTCGAATGCTGTCTTGATCTTACCAGGCCATGCCAACCAGTCGACCCTGCTATACTGGAAACAACAAAGAGGGTACAAGGAAAGGGACCGTCTCAGTGAACAAGAACGGTGCAGTCTAACTGGTTTAAAGACTACAACTGGCTAACACTCTGTACAGTAAGGGGGAAAGCTTTTTTGTACATGTTGGTTCTGCACAGCTAAGGGTTTAAACATTAACAAAAACACAGAGGGGGCATTCACAATGCTGTCGAATCCTTTAGGCAACATGAAAAAACTAAATCTCACAGGGAGGCTACAACACAATTCCAAACGCAGAGCGTCAAAACATATCAGCAGAAAGGTGCGTTTCGTCTCTTCGTCGCATAAAAAAATATTTACGATAAAAAATGACACAGAAGAGACTTAATGACTTGATGTGTTGGTACTGCCATAAGGCAACCCTCGCCATGAGAGACATGATCTCAATTGCATCGGAATTTGCACAGAGAAATACCAACAGGCAGAATTTCTTTGGAAAGTCTGGCCCTTAACTTGCTATCTGGGTGCACTTTCATTCTATTGTATTCCAAATAACCATGTTAAGTATAGTGATAAGTAACCTCTCAGATATTATTTACATTTTCCATTTAAATTATCTTCGGTAAACCTTTTCAGTAATCTTTTTACTTCTGCCCTCACATAACGCAACTTTATTTTACGCAATGCAGTTTAAGGTAGCCTGGCTTTAAAACGGTAATTTTTTTAAAAATTAATATTACGAAATGTTTTGTTAAATACAAATGTAATAAATTAAACATAAAGCAACACAACATACTTTAAACTAAACAAAATTGTTAAACTAAACTTAAACCAGAATTTACCATCTAATAATGTAATCCAGTCGTACCACCTTAAACATGGTCTTTGGTTGAGCAGTAATTCTGCTAGTTCCTTGATGGGAAAGAGCTGCCCAGAGCTTTTTCATCTGCTCTGAGTCTGTCGATCGTTTGGAACGACGACTTCCTGCGTGGGCTACTTTCCCGGGTGCGTCGTCCGGTCTCCCTTGGCACAGAGCCATGGGGTGAGGCTGCAGCCACCTCTCTAACAGAGAGTGATGGGGAAGAGCGCTGAGCAGGAGTAAGGGATGCAGAGCACTCTGTCGAGCTGTGGGAGAGACGTTTCTCCAGCATGCGCTTAGAGAAATGTGCACAAAACTCATAGAAACTGTGGTTCACCAGTTCCTCCTTGGTGTGCTCTGGTCCCAGGCAGGAAGAGCATCTGCTGTGCTTGTGGCCTTGCATGTCTCGCAGGGATAAAACCCAGGCATTATACAAGAAGAAAGCAATGCAGTGTACAGTATACAGATGTACAGGTGCTGCCTCAATCTGCTTATAGACTGCAACCGGGTGAGTTAAGACCCAAATAAGACCGGTTTGGTGCCGGGCCGGGGGCGTGAGTACCGGTCGATAGCGGGCTGTGTAGGACCGGGTAGAAACCTGGTCGGGACGGTACAGGGTTGGTTCAGTACCGGTTCGAGGACTTTAGCACGGGCCAATATGGTACGGTACGGTATTAGGTCAGAACCGGAATGGTACCAGGGCGGTTCGGTACCGGTTTGGTGACTTTAGCACCGGGTCGGTACTGTCTGAATCGGGATGGTACTGGGTCGGTTCGGTTGCTTTAGCGCTAGGTCGGTACAGTAAGGTACAGGGACGGTGCGGGCACGGTACCAGTTCAGCACCAATGTGGTACCGGTGCGGTAACCTCGGCACTGGTTCAGTACCAGGTCAGGAAGAGAGCAGATCGGTGACCCTGGTACCGTACGCTACGGGTCCACTGGTTCGCAGTCACCGTGGGTAGCAATGTACAGGGATGCCCACCTGTACAAGCCACTGGCAAAACCACTCAGTATACATATGAAACTGAGGGAAGTGTGCTTGTTAGTTGGTACTAACAGCCTTCGCAATGATGATGCTAAAAGTAGTCACCAAAACAGCATCAAGATACTGTGAGACTGCAAGCAATCGACACCTGAAGCGCGTATCTTAGTCCTGCGCAGTGCTGCTGAGCTGCAGTCAGCTGCTCTCACTGTACGTGTGCAAAGCACCATGTTGCAGATCAGCCTGCACGTAGTCTCTGTAAACGAAACAGAAAACATAAGAGAAGCTTCTAAAATAATAGTACAGTAAATATTGTCTTGTAATAAAACAAGAATAAAATGTCCCATAACAAAAAAAAAAGAGAAATAAGAACTCCAGCTGGAGCTATAGCAGCCTGGAGGGAGAGCACAAGTCAGCTGACTTACGTTGCTGGATCCCTGGGAAGGAGTGACTAAGCCACAAGCTTCATACGGGGCACAAGGCCGCAGTGGTAGGTAACAAGCAACAGGCTGTAGTGCACAAATTACATGTAATTTGTGAAAAGTATTACAGTGGTTATTTTAATATCACATACATTTAGTGTAAAACACAATAAATGCCAAATATATAGCAGATAGAGGTAACAAGTACTTTTTTGAACAAGGCTCGTCCGTCAGGTCAGTCTTAAAAGGAAAAATGGGTCAGAGCTCTGTGAGTGCTGTCCTTTTATGCCCTTGAGGACAGGCCATGACTGCGTCACAGGCTCTGCGAGCAGCTTTGATATTTCTTATTCAGCTTTCGGTGTCTAGGAGGTAAATAACCATAAGGTAAGGTTACATTTCGTACTTAAAAGGGAGCTTAATACCTCTTTAAAGATATCAGAGGAGCAATACTCTTGAAGGTCACAAGCATTTACAGAATTATAACTTCTGAATTCTGTCAAAAGAATGATTTGCAGGCGACTAAAAACCAGGTGTCCTCAGAGTTGATCACAAGCAGAGGACGTCTAGTAACCTCCCAGACGTGGATTAATTTTCATTAAGGAAAGTCAGTAAATTGAAAATGCAATGCGATGTTGTGGCCAGAGAAGGCACTTTTGTGCATGATTTGTAAACAATGAACCAGATTTAAATAATTAATTTCATTGTACCTTCTTTTCCAAAGGCTAGAATAGCAATTAAAAGCATTTTTTCGGCAATTATGTTTTCTATTTTTGCCTGTCCCCAATTTGGCTATGCCAAATCGTTGTGTTACTGAACTATAGAATCTCAGGGCAGATTGTACCAATTTTAATATTATATTATATGGTTTATTGCGAAGGCTGATATTGCTTTGTGGTGAATACCTTGCAAATGGTATATCAATTCTATCATAACAATGACACGGTCGATTTGCACGGGTGTAAAAAGACACAGGATGCCTGATTTTGAAATTTTACAGAAGGTCCCGATGTCCTATAAAATAATCAGAGGACCTCTGAGAAAATTATCACTAAAGGACTACATTTCACAGAACCAAAACCACCTGTTTATGTGGCGATTTTTAGTCCTGTGCAAATCGGGCTTATCACTACTCTCCCTTCATTTCCAGTGTCCATATGTGGTGGGGTGCCCCCTCCCCTGTGCGTATTTTGTGTTACATATTGTATGTGGCGTGTTATTGTTGGTGTAGGTATTGGTACACTGAGTGTGGGTTCTGTAGCACAGGTGATGTAAAGTTTATAATTGTATTTAGCCACAGGGATTGCACAATCACTTCACCTGCAGATTAAAATGGGTATTAGTATGGAAGCACAGGGAGCACAATTAGTTTACGTGCAGATGTACCGAGATTCCAGTTGAACAATTGAATAGCAATCGAGTCTCGGTACAGCTGCATAAAAGGGTGAGTGCTTCACGCTCACAGGGTTGTGTGTTCGAGAGTGGAGAACGGGTATGGAGAGGAGAGAATTAATTACGAATAAAATAAATAAATCAGCACGATACTTTTAAACCAGCACAATACTTGTTTGTTCGTCCGCTGTTTGTTTGGTGTTAGTCCATTTTGTTTGTCTATTTTGCCTCAAAGTGCAGTGTGCTGTTTTGTTCAACTGTTTTATTTTCTGTGTATTATTAAAACGCGCAAGCAAGCGCATTCACATTTCACTCACAGTGCTGTGTGTGTTTATCCTGGGTCTGACGTCACCCATACAGCCAGCCTGTTCACACCATATCATGCATATTCTTTAACTTTATATACTGTTGTGCTTTTTTTCATTCGTGAATGAAGTGATCAAATATACAGTTCTACACAACATCTGTTTTTACTGTTTATCTGTTTTCAGAGCTTGGAAGTGTTAGGGTTATGTAGTAATGCTAAGATATTATCCTCATTGCCCAATGCTATACTGATGGAGTTATTCACAAACATCTACACGCACACTCCTTCCCTTATTATTCTTACTATTATTTGTTTATTTAGCAGACGCCTTTATCCAAAGCGACTTACAGAGCGTGTGAACTATGCATCAGCTGCCGAGTCACTTACAACAATGTCTCACCCGAAAGATGGACCACAAGGTTAAGTGACTTGCTCAAGGTCACACAGTGAGTCAGTGAGTGAGCCGGGATTTTGAACGGGGACCTCCTGGTTACAAGCACTTTTCTTTATCCACACAGCCTCCTATGCAAGGCCATGTGCAATTAGCATGCTATGTGGAAACTTTCACATGGTTAAGCCTAATGAGCCGAAATTGCATCTGCATGCTCCTTTTTAAAAAAAGATGCCCGGCAATTGTTACCAAAGTTCAATTTGAGGTTAAACATGAATACAGAGAAAGGTCAACGGTTCAAATGAAGTTTAAGAACCAACCCTTCCTTCTTCTCATTGTAGGTTTTAAGGTGCACAAAAAAGTTTCTTAAATTGCCATAAAAAATAAAAATAACAGTAGCCTTATTTTTTCATTTACATTTTGCAGTTTTATGTTAAGCTGATTCAATTCTATTTTTATCACACTGAGGCCACACAGTATGCTGTTCTTTGCTGTTCCTTTACTTATCCTTCAGCCTCTGCAAAAAACAGCTAGTGTAGAATACATGTACCTCAGATTGAATTCCTGAGGGAAAACAGTACCATTTAAAGAAGTACAGTAAACATGTTAATGTGTATAATTTCAACAGGGTGTTTTTAACCTGTGCCTGAATCAATGTACAATATAGAAGAATTGTTGTAATCACAAAGAAAAACAAAACAAAACAGTAAACCCCAGTAAATCACAGTAAATTCATTGTAAGTATTTTTGGAAAAACATAACAATTCTAAATTACAATGCAAATGTACCACAGTAAATTTTGCATAGGGTATCCTTGAGATACACACAATGCATATGGTCAATGCAGGCAAAATGCAAAACTGTCATATACCAAAAAGAGCTACTAAGAGGTACTTTGTTAATTCATAATTTTTCCGGTGGATTTGTACCTACAGTGTAGTGTATGGTTGAATATCCCTGAGATAGTGTCATAACATACTTACATGACATATTCCATAACAAGTACCTCTTAAGCATACCGGTACATTATTATTATTATTATTTATTTCTTAGCAGACACCCTTATCCAGGGCGACTTACAATTGTTACAAGATGTCACATTATTTTGACATACAATTACATTATTTTTTTACACATTATTTTTACATATAATTACTCATTTATACAGTTGGGTTTTTATTGGCGCAATCTAGGTAAAGTACCTTGCTCAAGGGTACAGCAGCAGTGTCCCCCACCTGCGATTGAACCCACAACCCTCTAGTCAAGAGTCCAGAGCCCTAACCACTACTCCACACTGCACTACATTAAGCAATATACGCCAACCAAAGAATGCAGGTTTATACAAAGACACATCCGTTTTGTTTCCCTCTGAGCATAGCATTTTAAGACTTAAATCTGTTTCAGTAACCTGATAATCCTCATGTGTAAAGTACTTTCCTTTCTGGGAGAATTAGCATTTTGTTTTATATGTGACCAAGCAAAGGGATTGCAAAAAATATTCATCAATCAATTTTCAGTTCAGAACAAGTTACACCAGCCTTGCTTAGTATAAATCACAATAAAACAAATCAGGATATTTACCTAAACTGAAGGATTAATTACACGTGGGTATCGAGCTTGTTCTGACTCATTTAGACATTGAGATATCAAATGAGCATAAAATCAATTACCAATTCAGCTAATATATTGTACCTAGAGGCAATATGTTTCTGTTTGCTTGATCTTGTTTCTTTATATACAGTACAGTTATTGAATGTCACTGTGATCTCAACTCACCAAATTCATTTAACAGAACTCTGAAGATTGCTCTTCTACAAAAGGTTCATTTTAAATGTGCTCAAAATGTATGCTGATCTGGCAGTAAAACACAACAATAAAAAATAACAAAACTCACATAACAAGCTAAAATTATTTTGTGTTATGAATTTATCAATTTGGGTAAAAACATAATCTAAAAGTCCAGAAATGAATAGTTTGTGATACCGCAGCAGGTAACAAATATGTGAGTTTCTCAGTGGTACGTAGAGCACTCAGGTCTCCACTGCAGAAGGTTGCAGAATCATATCTGTTTATTTAATACCTCAAGCCACCTTAATGTTAAACGGTTAACATTACATTCCCCACATGTCAATGCCCCTTTATACTCAGTGAATGTTAGATTTAACATTAACAGCCTATAAAAGATACACCAAATTCTCCAGGAACGTTCTGTGTAAACAAAGCTGCAGAGATTTATGTTGTTTCAACAAAAAAAAAAGTACTATCTCATTCACAGCAAACACAAAGATGTACTGTTAAAGTAGAAAGAAAAAACCTGCACACAGTGTTACTGTTTGTGGCTCAGGCAACACAGGGGTGTATGAAAGGACAAGGTGAAATTCCACACGTGACCTCTGGGATCTCTCTGATTCAGTGTAATTATGTGCAAAATACAATAAAACAATGGGAACCAGGAAGCTGGGATAATAACGGTGACGTATGCTGGTTTTATATCCAGTATTCAGAGTATTCAATGGGCTAAAATCATTTACTCATTATTCTGCTACTGTTTTTTTTTCAGTGTGGGAATTCAGGGCCATTTATCCTGAACCATGTCTAAATTAATTAATTTGTTATTTATAATGTAAAAAAAAAGAAATGCAATGAAGCACACAAATCGATAACGTCTTCATCAGTGACATACAACAGTAATAGCTTCAGATAGTTTTACCTGGCCTATGAATGATTGAAAATCCAAGGACAGTGGTCAAACAGCTTTAGATGTTTGTATTGGGAATAGTGTGTAAACAACATTTATCAAGAAAGGTACAGCAGAAGATAGACTAAAGGCAGGACATGTTAAGGGAACACAGTGTTTACAGTATTCTATAGACCATCTAGACCCAATGGGGATTTCTCATATTTCATATTAAAATAGTATACAAGCTTGCCAATTCTTTCTTCTGATCAGCTGACATTCACTATCTCTGTGGTTATGGATTACCCATCAGTAACTGTTTTACCCCTTTCATATTGCCCATATTCAGATTCCAGCATGCCAAGTTTTAAAACTTAAGACCTGATGCAAGTGGTTGTACAGTAGGTTGAAAGCCATGTGCAGTTATATTTGGTTTAAAATTGTAAAAGCATGGTGAAGTGAAGTGTTTAACAAGCATTGACAGGTACAGTACATCTCAAAGAAGTTATGGTAACCCATGGTAAAAAAAACAACAACATGCTACAGCAAAGTAAACAGTGTAACAAACTGCAAAAACATAATGCAAATCTTCAATGTTGACTTAAAAGTGAAAACATTCATAACAATTGACCCAAAGAAATATTTACATGTCTGCAACTAATACGAAATTGTGATACCAAGATTGAATAATGTTCCATGGAGCCAGTTGTTTATACTGTTATCAAGGGTTTACAGTAATATAAATAAACATGCATTTATGTGTTATTTAAAGTTTCATAAAATATATATGATTTGTACTGTATACTGAATGCTCAGTTCTACTGTGTATAATAGCTTAAACAACTGCCAAAAGCATTATGAAAATTATTAATCACAAAAAAATATTAGTACCTCATGATTTAGTGTCTTAAAATTAAAAACCCTCCATTTTATTATTATTAATGTCAGTAATCAAGGCATTCTTTGCTTGTACAGTCTGCTTATTTTAGTTGAAGTTGGGTTGCAACCACCAAAATAATATAGTAAGCATATAGAAAAATAAATACATTGTACATTTAAACTATAGGTAGATAGTTTCAGGTTTGTTAGTGTCTATTGACAATTGTAGGAGTTAATTCACATTATTAGAAATCTACAGCTGTTGTTAACTGTTAGTTCTTAGTCCAGTTTCAAGTATTACTGTACAGTATTTGCTAAACAACACCAAAATAAAAAGAAACAGAAACAGCATACATGTCTTACCGGAGAAAATGGTCAGGAAGGCAAATTTAACTGACAGAAAGTGGGCATCTGTTATTTTGTAGATCCAACTCTTTCCTTATTCTTTTGTCAAAATGTTTTGAAGTGTTTTTCAGAATTTTTATCCAAGCCCGATTCCAACCTCTGCTGGCAAAGAAAGAACATTAGATATTCAGCTCAGGCTCCTGTTGTAGTGCTGTTTGAGCTATTTTCAGATGTAGACCCGTATGTCTAGGGGCTGGAAAGTCACTCAAGAGCTCAGAGGAGAAGTGACAACACATACTGTTCACAGAACTTTGTGTGAAGTACGTGAACATTTCAAATATGTGACTACTAGCAAGCATTTTGTAATGTTAAAGTCACTAGAAACCATTAAAGATAACTGGCAGTACATTATAAACATGTTTTTATTTTAGTCAGCTAAATGTTGAATCTGAAAAGTTAGCAAGCATTCCCTGCTTTCTTCCTCATAAGAGAACTTTTCCCCATGCTGAAAATAAAAGTATTGCATGAAAAATAAATTTGCTCTGGTTAAAATAATGTAGCTTCTACTCAACCAAGGTTACTTTATGTAGGGCAGTGATATCTTAGTCAGCACAATTTCTTAACCAAAGCTTCGATCTGGAAAACACAGAAGTGTGTTGGAAGAAAGTATAGACAGTTTAGAACAGAATTCAAAACCTAGTAATTTTATTAAATTGGAAAAATCTTTATGGCTTTTTTGAAACTGCCAGAAATATGTCCCAAACTGTTCCTTTTTTTAAAACTAGAAATGTGTTTGTTATGTTTAAGGATACAGATCCATAAAATAAGAGGCATACACCCATGAACAGAATACAATACACAAGTATAAATATATATAAATATTCAGTATATGACAGCTGAGGCCAGTCGTGGTCCTGGAGAGCGGCAGGGTCTCCTGGCTTTCGTTCTACCCGAGTTCTCAATTACTTAATTGAACCAATTGTTTTCTTAATTGGTCAACACTAACATGCATCCTAGGTCTTTGGCCATTGATGATTTAAAGAGACCCAGAAAACCTGCAGGATTTTGGCTCTCCAGGCCCAGGATTGTCCACCCCTGGTATATGAGATTGTGACAGTCCAAATTAAACAGGGGACCCCAGTGCCCAACTTATGTTGTAAATGGCTCCAAAACCTCCAAGGGTACAGTATAGGTTTTGTTTTATTGTACTTCAAATATGGAACACTTAATACCTTCATTGAATTTTATGGATTTATTTCATTTAAACTACAGGAAGCACAAGCGTAAGATTATGCTCTGGTTTTATTCAGACTGAGAAGGTAGATTCCCAATAAATGCAATGCCTGTACAGTATATTATGATACACACTAGTGTAGATAATTGGGCATGCAACTGAAGTCATGTTAAAAACACATATTCTTTGATCTTGTTTTTTTATGAACAAATATTTGTCTAAATTACATGTAAAAACACGTATTAGATTTTGAAAATGACAGTGTGAACGTTTGCCTTCCACAATGAGATTGTATCACCTGCAATGACTCAGATATTCTACACTGTGGGCTCTCCCTTTAAGAACAAAAATAATCATGTCTGTGTCTGGGTGTCAATCTAAACTGAATGGTTCAATAATCAGCCAAACAAGGAACAAATGCTGTGCTACTTTTCTTCCACCAAAAAACTATTTTTACGAAGAGGGCACATTCCCCAACAGTTCCCCAGCAGGAGGTAGAGGCCTACCACATTATCTTACAGACTTGGTTTCAATATCCAATCATTTCTGTTATATTAACTGTTAGCTAGGATATCATCTCATTAACTTGTGGGCTAAATCATAAATAACAAGTTAGCAAAAGTAATGACCCTAGAAACACTAGTAACAATACCAAGAATGTATCTGTAGTCAATGAAGAGTGCTCATTATTTAATTTTGTTTTTTTTTGACGTTTTATATTGTAGACCTCACCTCGCTCACACATAAGAATTACAAATAGTCACTCTATATATTTAGTATATACTATACAGTATATATGTTATTGGCAAATCTTACGATTTACTGGTAAATGTCGACATTTACCAAGCAAAATGGTAAATGTCAGAAATAAACATGGTAACACTTTAATTCGAAAATGTAATGGTAAATCTCAAGAATAAGCAAGTGCCTTTATATTGTTGTGCATTGTTGTCTGACTTCCTTCTCCAGTTTTCCGTGGAGGAAGTATGGCTGCAGACAAGTGGAAACACATGCTAAAAAGTGATCATGGTGTTGAGTCACTGTATATGTGAAGACACATGAATATTGGGAATTAGAGGTTATTTTCAGAAAATTACCAGCAGACAAAAATACAAAACTGCATAATCTGTAAATGCAGTATTTTGCTGGGAGAAGGATGAATCAGATATTGAAACCAAGAGAACAACATATTTTATATAGAGCTTCTATATAGCCTATTTTCCTGTAAAATCTGTTGCTTTTGTGTCTGTACAGTTTAAAATAATCAATAAATATAACTGGAAAAAAACATGCATTTATGGCTTGTATTGTGCATTCATCTTTTATAATGTACCCGAGGTTCCATTGCTTAAAAAAGTCGAAATACTAGTGTGGTGTGGCACATATAGATATTTTTGTTGTCTAGAAAAAGTGGGAAGGCATCTGCCACTATTTACATTTTCACTGCTCTTCAGTTTGGGGTTTCGCTGCCTCTTTACACTATTTTCTTTTTATTTCAGGTCCCCCAAACAAACTTTAGTCACAAATACAAAGCAGAAGTGAATGGGCAAACAAGAGGGCCAGCATTGGCAATTATGACATTTTAACAGGAATAAAAACCTATGAAATATTATTTTTAATGTAATATTATTTATAAGGGAGTTCATCTTTAATATTTTGCTCAAAGATTGTAAGATTGTAAGCACTTTGCAATCCTCACATGGTTCTGGATTGAATTTCACAAGGGATAATTTTGTCACCAAAATTAAGAAGAAGAAAAAAAATGATCAAAGCTAAATTACATCTAGTTACAGAAATAGGTCTTGTTCTTTTTAATCTCTGGCCCAAGCCCCAAAGGCAAGGCTGTTTATAGAACAACTTCTTTGCTGTCTTCTAAAGCTTCACCTCTATCCAATACCAGGATATAAATGTGCTGCATACATAGGCATTTGTCTAAAAGATGTCAACAGAGGATTTGCACTTACTTTGCTGGTGTGGCTAAGTAAGCTGATTTATTTTACAGTGAAATATTCAGACTGAACTTCATAACTTCTAGAAGTAAAATGTAGGCACCACTGAAAAGATTGTATAACAGCACTGTCGCAGGGTAGTCTTTGCTGTATTTGCTTCAGCTAGGGTAGGTGGAATTAGGTGACAGGGTTGCTAGAGAGTTCTTATTGAATTATCACACTGGAAACTTTCTATTTCACTTCGACCATATGGCAAGCCCTTCTCATTAGCAAAAGAAATCAACGATTAAAATCCCCAAGACGACCAATATAAATACGTGTCAAGCAATCACTCTACATCAGTGGTGCACAACTCAGGTCATGGAGGGCCGGTGTCCCTCCTGGTTTTTGTTCTAACCATACCCTAAATTAGTTAATTGGACCAATTAAGCTTCTAATAAGGTCCAATAAAGTACTTTAGGGTGCAGTTGGAATAAAAACCTGCAGGGACAGCAGCCCTCCAGGACCGAGTTGTGCACCACTGCTCTACATAGACTAGAGGTAAAATTTAATAGCTTCCTACTATGACCATACAACTTGAGGCTTGCTCCATGAAACAATATTGCTGTTAATTGCCCACAGCCTGTTTCAAACAATAATGTTGTGGTGGGTTACACAAGTGCAAATATTGCTGTTAATTGCCCACAGCCTGTTTCAAACAATAATGTTGTGGTGGGTTGCACAAGTGCAAATATACACTTTACAGTCCATCTATAACCTGCTTAGTTATTTTAAATGTGGTTCAAATATGGGCAGCAGTGTGGAGTAGTGGTTAGGGCTCTGGACTCTTGACCAGAGGGTCGTGGGTTCAATCCCCAGTGGGGGACACTGCTGCTGTACCCTTGAGCAAGGTACTTTACCTAGATTACTCCAGTAAAACTCAACTGTATAAATGGGTAATTGTATGTAAAAATAATGTGATATTTTGTAACAATTGTAAGTCAACCATGGATAAGGGCGTCTGCCAAGAAATAAATAATAATAAAAATACAAATACATCCCAAAATAGGTACCCCACATACATCTATAAACTGTTTTGAGAGAGTTGACAAACCTTGAAATTTGAAAAAAAGAAGGACTGCATGGAGTTATGACAAGTGGACTTTGCAATTGCATCACACGTGTGACTCATAAGCGCCACATGGTGGTTTACACAAAGAGTTGAAGCTACTTATGTCTGCCTTATGACATGGCAGCTTGTATTAGCACATAGCTAATTTAAATACCATGCATAACTAATACATAAATAGGTACCCACTTTTTCTTTTTTTCTTTTTTTACCTTTGAAGTATCCGATTTTGTTACTGTTTTGTTTGTTTGTTTGACGTTTCACTACAGTTGTGGCTTTCATTGCAGTGATGTAAGGTTCTCATTGTACACTACAGCATATTACCCTCAACCCAGGAAATGACTGTCCCAGTTGTACCAGTGAAAAACAAAGCTTTTTAGGGGGTTGTAAGTTAGAGCTGTCAATTACAGATGCAAATAAGGGGTGATGTAATGCAAGAAGGTAAATGGTGACAGCTCTGGCACTTAAAGCATTTCGACTGTCACATCTTTTGACTTCCCGTAGACCAGTCATGTAGACTCATTCACATGAATTCCTTAGTACTCCTTTCATTCAGGGTTCGTTTTCAGAAACGTAGGCCTATATCATGTAACGTGATCACTGATGCAACATAATACTGAGCCTCCAAACTACCTTTGAATTAAAGCAGTGAAAGAGTTCTCCGATCACTGCACTTTTTTACAACCTGATTTGGGTAGCTTGAGCTTTTAAATGAAGGTCAAGGTGAACACAACTAGAATTTATTTGTGGGGCCTTTCATTCTTTCAGTTAAATGAAAGCGTTGAATTCAGACCCTTTTTGTCTTATCACAGCTTTGTAGAGCTAAGAAAAAACATGCAAACCATGTGACTGCACCTGCTCCATGCCAGATACTAAGCAAAGAACACAGCATATTAGACATGGTATTAGACAATCGCAACAAATTAATTTTTTTGGTCTGACATTGCATGGAACATAAATATCTATGAAAACAATCTACAAGTAATACACAAAATGACGCAATTTTTCTATCATTCACTCAAAGATGATCTATAGGCTATACATTTATTTTACAATCTTAGTTACATTATACAGTGTAATATACGCACATACAGTATATATCGATGAAGCAAAAATGTAAAAACCCCACGATAACGCAATATGGAAATTATTATTGATGCCGAACAATATCCATGTTATATCAACATATTGATACTGGCGCCCATCACAAGTTTTAAGACATTTTCTATTTGATCGATTAATCACCCGCTTTATGATCGATCTTTGCTAGTGATAACAAATTGTATTGAAAAACAATTACAAGTAATACAAGGTATTAACATAATGCTGTTTAATGCTTTAATGTTTCATTTTGTCAGCCAATGTTTAATATACATATATTTCCTTCCTGTAGTTTGACAGATTGAAAATCTATATGACTAAGATAATAGATATGACTAAAGGAAAGCACCGATGAGAACCATTATTGTTATTTGTAAGAAGTAATTTATATTCTGGGTGTCTTCTTTTTTTATTGGTTGTTGTCTTAACATTATGGTAGTGTCAAAAATATATTTTATGTAATAAATCAATACAATTTTCATTCTTGTTAAAAAAAAAAAACAATAAATAAATAATTATCCATTTACAAGAATTATAATGTAATCTGCTGTGTAAACACCCAGGAGCCATAACCATTTGACAAAAGTTAGTTAGCTCAATAAACTTTAAAACCCACGATTAACCATTTTGTCAGATAATGTTGTCATCCATAACTTTAAACATTATCTAAAGACATTGAGAAGGATTTCTTGTAAAAACGGTTGTTTAAGATTTGTATTATTTTTTTTTATTTTTTGCAAGTAAGGGTTTACTTATGTATTCAATTATATTAACCAGGTTATGCGTATAAAAATAACTCATGTAAATATATATACATTTATAAACTTATATATAAGGTTGTTCACTATATTACCTTTTTGTTTTTTATGTTGCGCCATTTAGTACACAGCAGTTTCCCTTTATATATATATATATATATATATATATATATATATATATATATATATATATATATATATATACAGTACTGTGCAAAAGTTTTAGGCAGGTGTGAAAAAAGCTGTAAAGTAAGAATGCTTTCAAAAATAGACATGTTAATAGTTTATATTTATCAATTAACAAAATGCAAAGTGAGTGAACAGAAGAAAAATCTACATCAAATCAATATTTGGTGTGACCACCCTTGCCTTCAAAACAGCTTCAATTCTTCTAGGTACACTTGCACACAGTTTTTGAAGGAACTCGGCAGGTAGGTTAGCCCAAACATCTTGGAGAACTAACCACAGTTCTTCTGTGGATTTAGGCAGCCTCAGTTGCTTCTCTCTCTTCATGTAATCCCAGACAGACTCGATGATGTTGAGATCAGGGCTCTGTGGGGCCATACCATCACTTCCAGGACTCCTTGTTCTTCTTTTACGCTGAAGATAGTTCTTAATGACTTTCGCTGTATGTTTGGGGTCGTTGTCATGCTGCAGAATAAATTTGGGGCCAATCAGATGCCTCCCTGATGGTATTGCATGATGGATAAGTATCTGCCTGTACTTCTCAGCATTGAGGAGACCATTAATTCTGACCAAATCCCCAACTCCATTTGCAGAAATGCAGCCCCAGACTTGCAAGGAACCTCCACCATGCTTCACTGTTGCCTGCAGACACTCATTCATGTACCGCTCTCCAGCCCTTCGGCGAACAAACTGCCTTCTGCTACAGCCAAATATTTCAAATTATGACTCATCAGTCCAGAGCACCTGCTGCCATTTTTCTGCACCCCAGTTCCTGTGTTTTCGTGCATAGTTGAGTCGCTTGGCCTTGTTTCCACGTCGGAGGTATGGCTTTTTGGCCGCAAGTCTTCCATGAAGGCCACTTCTGACCAGACTTCTCCGGACAGTAGATGGGTGTACCAGGGTCCCACTGTTTTCTGCCAATTCTGAGCTGATGGCAATGCTGGACATCTTCCGATTGCGAAGGGAAGTAAGCATGATGTGTCTTTCATCTGCTGCAGTTAGTTTCCTTGGCCGACCACTGCGTCTACGGTCCTCAACGTTGCCCGTTTCTTTGTGCTTCTTCAAAAGAGCGTGGATAGCACATCTGGAAACCCCTGTCTGCCTTGAAATTTCTGCCTGGGAGAGACCTTGCTGATGCAGTATAACTACCTTGTGTCTTGTTGCTGTGCTCAGTCTTGCCATGGTGTATGACTTTTGACAGTAAACTGTCTTCAGCAACCTCACCTTCTTAGCTGAGTTTGGCTTTTCCTCACCCAGTTTTATTCCTCCTACACAGCTGTTTGCTTCAGTTAATGATTGTGTTTCAACCTACATATTGAATTGATGATCATTAGCACCTGTTTGGCATAATTGTTTAATCATACACCTGACTATATGCCTACAAAATCCCTGACTTTGTGCAAGTGTACCTAGAAGAATTGATGCTGTTTTGAAAGCAAAGGGTTGTCACACCAAATATGGATTTGATTTAGATTTTTCTTCTGTTCACTCACTTTGCATTTAGTTAATTGATAAATATAATCTATTAACATGTCTATTTTTGAAAGCATTCTTACTTTACAGCTTTTTTTCACACCTGCCTAAAACTTTTGCACAGTACTGTATATATATATATATGGTATTCTGTTTTTTAATATATATTTATTAAACACAGTTGTTGACAAAAAACTGTGTATTATAAAACAGGTCACGCCAATACTTTAATATCCACCAAAAGAACTTAAAATATCTGTAATGGGCCTTGGACAAAAAATAATTCTTTGTTTTTTATCTATACATTTCATACAGAGTGGCACAAACTGTTCTCTTCCCTTTACTCTTCCTCAGGTTCCTTTATAGCAAAGACAGTCCCAAACACACATTTGCAGAAATACTTGTTTCAGTTTTTACAGCACATATTCAGCTGAGGGGCACTGGTGTGTAAAGTTTTTATTGAGCAATCACAGTTATGTATTGCTACAGTATGCAAAGCTTACAGTGTTGCATATTCTTCCTACTGGTTTAAACATGGTTCACCTACAGCTTTTGTCCTTCTGTAAACACACGCACATGCACACACACACACACACACACACACACACACACACACACCAGTGTTATTTTTGGATTCATTGAAAATGAGCTTCATTAGATTATTTGAAGGACTTGAAGAATCATGTGTATACAATATGATGTACAAATCACTACCAAATCACTTTAAAAATGATTGTAACTTTCACGTACCATGAAGGTACAATTCACTCCTACATTAAACATCTACTGTACTGTGGGAACGTTTTTATATGGGGCAGCAGTGTGGAGTAGTGATTAGGGCTCTGTACTCTTGACCGGAGGGTCGTGGGTTCAATCCCAGGTGGGGGACACTGCTGCTGTACCCTTGAGCAAGGTACTTTACCTAGACTGCTCCAGTAAAAATCCAACTGTATAAATGGGTAATTGTATGTAAAAATAATGTATAAAAAAAATAATTTAATTGTATATATATATAATGTGATATCTTGTAACAATTGTAAGTCGCCCTGGATAAGGGAGTCTGCTAATAAATAATAATAATATAGGCACACCACAAGACGTGTACAGGTATTGTATTTTCAGCAACTAAATATGTATTCATAATAATCAGCTTTATAATAATAAGGATGTCTACAGATAATACAAATTCTAAAAATGTTTCCGATGTGTTTATTAATTTGTTAGTTTGTTCGTTCACTTGTTAGTTCTGCCTACCTTTTGCATTTTAGACAGTCACTTAAAAGAGAGGGGCACTTAAAAACACCATTACTTTTCTCAGACTACAGAATTGGATTAAGATTTTGGATTAAGAATTAAGATGTTTTTTCTTTTTACCCCTTCAGATCCATTTCTGTTACAGTTTTGCTTCGTTGTTACATTCTCGCAGGTGCTTTTGAATTTATGTGACCTTGCTTTTTAACCCACATCTCCCGATTATAATCTACATCTACTAGCAACTGCATCTCTAACACTACAGACTGTATCCATAACCGTAGCACGTTGGATTGAACTATTAAAATACACGTATCATAATTCAATGCATTTTAGAAAACACGGTGCACACTAAAATCAGACCAGCAATGACAAATTATAGATTTTGAAGACCGTTCATAAAGGTTATTCGTTATTAAATGAATGCAAAGAGAACTAGTAATCAAGTTAAATAAACCACCTCACACAATGGTGTTTTGTAATTTGCGAGAGGAACCCGTTCTGCATGCAACAATTCAGTCAAGTCTAAATGTTTTTGACAAAACTGTCAGATTGCAATGTCTATCCTTAGACCATAAAGACCGTAATTTTATACTACATAATGACGAACCTGGATGAATTAAATCAGCTATCAGAATACACAAACTTTACATGCTTTCAATACAATTTTAAAACGAAATACTTTAAATGCTTAGCGTGTTACACATAAACAAAGGTATTACGAATATTGTTGTGATAGCCAACGTTACACACCAAAGATATCCCGCATTGTGTTCTCGACCATGCATTTGAAACATTACACATGCATTACCAATTTATAAAATCGAATAAAATATCTCAGAATTTTCTATATTATTATTACACCTGCCAAACATCAACGCGTTAAAGGTATTTTTAGAAGACAAACAAAACTCGGGGAAATGCTCATTTTGACACCAGAGCGTAGTTACCGCTTACCTAAGTCCGACATACAGCAAGGGGGTCCACAGAGAAACCTCTATTTATTGTGAGTCCACAGAAGATGTCAAATACCCAGTGTGCGCTGGCTTGACCATGCAAATCTGTGACACCGAGTAGCAATCCACCATACACAGCAGAGCCCAAGTGAAATCAAACACCTGCTTCTTTCACAGTGGCGTCAGTCCAAATAAAGCAGCGGCAGTACACATGAACATTGTCAGCCCAGGGCAACACCCTTCTTTTGGGTCACTTGCTCTCACTTGAGTTGGTAAACTGTTGAGATAGCATTGCAGTAAAACATTCTCTTTACGAGACAAAACCATAGCCTTTAGAGGAGGGTAGTCTGTGCAGCATTACATTATTCTGCATTTTACAAACTGAGTTCAGTCAAGGGAACAGTTAGTTAGTCACCAGTTTGTCAATATGTCAATTTGATGGCATTCTCACAGTAACATCCACGTAACATCCACTAACTTGCACCTCTCTCTCTCTCTCTCTCTCTCTCTCTCTCTCTCTCTCTCTCTCTCTCTCTCTCTCTCTCTCTCTCTCCTTTCAGTGCATAGGTTATTTTATTACCGGATAAAGCAAAGCATAATGCCATTCTGTGCTCCCATAAGCAAAATGTCTGGTCCTTTCAGCAGGGCTGCAGACACATTGGTCTACCCCTGCTTTATTGTAGTCATGGAAACATCCAACAGTTCAGTTTGTGCAGCAACCATGGCTGATCGTGCAGGTCTCCAAAACAACAGCGCACAATTTGGTTTTACCGTTTTAAGTTTTTCGGTCATGCAAACTCCAAAATGTAGCTCTATTTGAAAATTATATTACATTAAATGTATTGGTTAATGAGTAATAATAGCAATAATGATAAATAATAAAAAAAAAACTGCAGGGACGTTTATTTATTTAAACACGGTGTTTTGGTGTACACATTTATTTACGTGTGTTAATATCTTGCGTTACTAATTAAAATTGAGAATCGTGCAATGCACATCATAATGGTACAGGGAAACAGAACGAAACAAAGAATGGATACATAAATACATCACTTTTGTATGAATTGGGTGTATGATATGGATGCCAATTCACATGAACGTGCACTCAAATTCTAATTTAAAAAAAAAAAAAAGTTACAGGTGTGGTGTTATTTTGCGGTACACGTTAAAACGTGGTACGCCATGTACTGTGCTTGCCCTGGCATGTACAAATGAATATTAGCTTAGAAAACTAGGAAACACCCATCTGAACGGGGTACGATGTACTGAGTTTGGCCCTTAAAGTTCCCTTTCAATTCGAAGACGACCCCCAACCAATACTTTTGGGATATGGCTGCCTTAGGTAGGTATTTGCTGAGTATTTTATGCCCATAGGCCACTCCGTGGAGTGACATCCTCGGTCTCGTCTGCCGAGGGAATAAATAGTCGCTCCACGGAGCTCACTTCCTCTTTTGCCTCTCACCTACAGTAAGGTATGCTTCTGTGTCACTAACCAGAGTGTGTTTTTGAAAGAGTCCTCTGAGTCATCTGCAATTCCCTTGCGTTTGTACTGAGAGCCCGTTTGCCACTCTCGTGGAATCAGCGGCTCCATTTTGAGTGTATTTTTTCTTTCTTCATGGCCTGCTTCGCTTGTGTCGCAGGCCGTCTTTTCTACGGCTATCCGTTGTATGAGTGTGACTGCCTGTGCAGTATTGGTGTGTGTGTGTGTGTGTTGTCTTTCAACCTACACCTTCAGGGAGAACACCGTTCCTCCGCCGGTGCTCGGCTTGCCACCCCCGTCGTTGAGTGACTCTGCCGGCTGTCGTTCACGCAGCTTGGGCAAAATAAACAACAACAGTCAGATAGGCCGTGTTGTGTTCTAGCAAGCTGGGCTGTGTTCTAGCCTGCCCTGTTGTCGAGTAGACCTCGCCAACTTCCTCGGCCTGCCCACCTCGTGCGTCAGGCCTTCAAAAAAAAAAAAAGTGTGTTCTCCCTTCGCCTTTTTTCTTCACTAACTGAGCTCTCACCCGCCGTGGCTTCGGTCTGTGTGTCTCCCTGGTAGATGCTGCACGCTGATTAGGTGACTGACTCATGCGGTTAGGGTAGGCACCGCTGCATTAGCTGCCCCACGGTGCTTCGGTACCTCGGTGCACGCTCAGCCCTTGGTACTTTGGTGCCTTGGTGCGTACTGTGCTCGGTGCCTCGGTGCACAAGCCCTAGGTCGGAGCCTGGCTAACCTGGTTGTGGCTCACAGACAGCTAGGCTGTCACAGACGAGGGACCCCGATGCGGATAAGACAGCTGTGTTGGATTTGTCGATATCCCTTTGGGCCAGCAGTAGAGGAGATCCTGCAGCGCTCCCACAGAGAACCCGAGGTATCTCGGCAAGCCACCACATCAGCATGCAACCGGACCCTCCTGCAAGGAAAAAAAGGGAACGCAGGGCATGGTGCACCCACGCACCAGTGCTCCAGAAGGCAGTTCCAGGGCCGTCGCCCTAGGCAGCCGCCTCAGCTTGCTCCGCCCCGACCCAGTAGGGACCCTGAAGGCTTGTGGCTTCAGGCTCACCTGTTCACACAACATCAGCTGCAATACTGCAGCAACTGCACTTCATACTCCTGGGTGCTCACCACTGTACACACTGGTTACGCACTGCAGTTCCACGTGGGACCTCCTCCCTTTCGAGGGATCATGGTTACATCCGTGAACGACCCTCTCCAGGTTCTGGCCCTCAGGCAAGAAGTAGAGAAACTACTTCTCAAACAAGCCAAGGGGTTCTACTCAAGATACTTTCTGGTGCCAAAAAAGGACAACAGCTGTTGATTTGAAATAAAAGTTTAGTTAGAAGTCAGTGTTCTTTTTTCCTTCATGCATCCGTCAGTATAAATAATTATTGTGATTCCGAACTCCGTTGTAGATTTCAACAAAGATTTTTTATTCAATAGTCAAATAGATGGGTATTCCATTTTCCCTAAGCACAGGTCATAACAGAATCAACAAGACAATACAATGTTGGGGTTAATATAGACTTAACCTTATGACATCACCCCTTAATCCTTAACCTATCAGAATATCATGGACCACATGGGTCCACTTTCATTTTATTACCTTATGTGATTATAACATCAAAGCCTGTTTGATGTTCCACTCAGGAACAATAAAGTTTAAAGGAAGGAAGGAAGGAGATTGTTTAAGCTTTTGAAGGTTTCTAGCCCCCCAAAGTGTGATCTCTGACAAAGCACAGGGTCCCCCTTTTAAATTGCCATTTGGTGCACTTTAAAGCTTTCCCTCTGTCTTCCTGCTCTAGTAATTAATATTAAACCCAAATTGTCTTAACTAACTAACTAAATGAAACCTGAATACTAACAATCTAAAACTAAACAGTTAATCTTTTAAACTATAGTTTCTTAAAGTGCATGTTTCTCCAACAGCGGCCTTCGCCCCATCCTAGACCTGAGACACCTCAACGGGTTCTTGAGGGAGAGGAGGTTCCAGATGGTCACACATCGCCACATCCTCCAGTCAGTCCACCTGGGCTACTGGTGTTACAACAGTGGACAGGAAGGATGTGTATTTTCACGTTCCTATCCATCCAGCATACAGAAAATATCTCCGCTTCGCCTTTCAGGGGAGCGTATTTGAGTTTTCCGTGCTGCCATTCCGCTTCTCATTAGCCCCCCCCGCACCTTTTCAAAGTGCATGGATGCAATCCTAGCTCCCTTGCGGCTGCAAGGGATCAGGGTGCTGAACTACCTGGATGACTGGTTGATCTGTTCCCAGTCGCAGGAAGGAGCAATGGCCCACATGGCGACAGTGACAAACCATCTAGCGAGACTAGGTCTCACTCTCAATGAGGCCAAGAGTCAATTAATCCCGGCACAGTCTTTTTGGGGTCTCTGGCTGGATTCCCTCACCATGCGAGCCTACCTGTCGGACAACAGAGTAGCGGCTATTCAAAACTGTCTGGCCCTGTTTCAACAGGGGTCCACAGTGCAACTGGTGTTGTGTCAAAAACTATTGGGTCTGATGGCCGCAGCCTCATCAGCTATCCAACTGGGGTTACTGCATATGCGCCCCACTCAAGCATGGCTTAATGCCTTTCGGCTACACCCCAAGCGCGACAGACACCATTGGCTGATGGTGTCTCGATGATGCTGGGAAGCCCTACGCTGGTAGAGACAAAGCTCTCACCTGCACGGCGTAGTGATGGGTGTGATACACAGCTATCAAGTGGTGATGACAGATGCATCCAACCTGGGTTGGGGTGCGGTCTGGGCATTCCTGCACATAAATGCTGGAGCTCCGAGCAGTGCACCTTTCTTTCCAGCATTTCCTTCCTGTGCTCCAGAACAGGTATGTCCTTGTGCGCACCGAAAACACGTCAGTAGTGGCGTACATGAACTACCAGAGTGGACACGGCCCCCAGGGTTACACCGCATATCCTTTCGGCTGTTGATCTGGGCACAGAAGCATTTACTATCCCTCCGGGTTGTTCACCTCCCCGGAATGGTGAACTGAGCGGCGGACCTCCTCTCGCGGGAGGGTCCTCACCTGTCAGAATGGCGACTCCACCCTCAGGTGGTGCAGCACGTTTGGGATCGCTTCAGGGAAGCCCAAGTCGATCTCTTTGCCTCAGTAGAGACGACTTTGCCCCCTGTGGTCCTCCCTCCATCGTTGCAGAGGTACACTAGGCGTTGACGCCCTAGCCAACGAATGACCCAAAGCGCTTTTGTACACTTTCCTGCCCGTACCGCTGCTCCCTGCTTCCTCGAGAAGGTCAGGAGAGAAAAAGCGACAGTTCTCCTGGTAGCCCCCAGATGGCCCAGGAGAATCTGGTTTTCGAACCTTTGCCAGCTGCTGCAGGGCCAGCCCTGGGAGATCCCGCTGCGCATGGCTCTCCTCAGTCAGGTGCAAGGTACCCTCTAGCACCCAGAACCGGGCAGACTCCAGCTGTGGATCTGGCCCCTGAACGGGACTGTCTGTCCACCTTACGGCACTCAGATGCGGTCGTTAGTACAATGCAGAACGCTAGGGCTTCCTCCACAAGAGCACTACATGCTTACAAATTGAGGTATTTTCAGAAGTGGTTATGGCCAGAGGTCATGACCCCATCTTCTGCCCCATAGCAATTATTTTACAGTTTCTGCAAGATCTCCCAGAGGTGGGCAGGTCTCCCACTACGCTGCAGCTATATCTGCATTCCCTATAGACTCAGTATCCCTGGGCGCCGATATTCTGGAAACCCATTTTCTAAAAGGTACTCGGCGGCTGCATCCCACTAGAAAGGAGTAGTTGCTTGTATCGTTCATGACGTTTTTCAAATCGTAACCTTATTTGTGTATAAAAAAGGACAATAGAGTTGCAGCCAGTGTCATCTTACTTCAAAGCACTCAAGCTGAAATCATAAAGTAATTTAAAGTAGGCTACAAACATGGCAGTGGACTGTCTCTCTTTAGAGCGCACGCAAGAACTTGCAGACTTAATGCGACTGTGTTGAGATTTTAAAAAGAAAGCATTTAATTAGATTTTTAGCTAAAGGTACTGGCGCTATGACTCTGCATGCCCAGAAGTTCCGGGGCTGTGCCCTGGCAAGCCCCGGCACATACATGCCCCTTACCTACCTACGCTATTGTGACGTGGCATGTTGACTTTGAAACCACACCCACTATATCGCTTCAGTGGCCTTTCACACAGACCTATGAGCCGCTTCAGTGGTGCTTCTGAACCGTCATAACTCCTCTGTGTGAAAGCACCTTCAAAACAGAAGGACCATTAAAAACACACAATATATTTAAACACAGCTGTTTTTTATCGTCTTAATAGCCCTTGGTGCTTGTCTTGTGCAGGCATTTTTAACGGTAGAATGGAGGATAACATAGTAGATCAGCTGACAAAGACTTTGTATAAAATCTGAAGGGAGGTCACTACCAGGTTCCCTAGCTCTGCTTTTTGTATCCCAGGCTCTGCTCTTTCAATTTTCATCCCGGGCAGGGAAAATAGATTTTGTACTGACAATGTCTTTCTGCTGTAAAATGCAATTTATACAGATGATATTCATACCCAAATATATTTATTCTTCATTTCCTGCAAAAAAAAAGAGAGAACTAGGAGTTGGATTATAGAAGTGCAAACATTTTACACAAAAATGTTGTTTGCAACATTATACACATACATTGTTATTGCCTTTTAGTTTTTAAACATACGCTGGCAGTATGCAAAAGTTACATTTATTAGAATAATCTATGATAGGCTACTGTTTTCTTTTCACTGCTGCCTAGAGGAGAAAATGCGTTTTACAGTCAAATTGGGGTAAAATGTTAAGAAGATATGAAAAGTGTTGTCAGTCAAAATACAGTAATAAGATTATACTGCTGCTGGGGGCTTAAGGGGACCCTAAGCCTTCTGCCTTTTTTTCTGCCTCCCCATTTTTTTTGGCAACCAGTCACCACTGTATTTAGGCCATTTGAAATACCCACAACACGACATCGACCACGGCTGGGATACTGAAGCCAAAAGCTACCAGACCGCAAATGGAATTTTGAGCGAACCACATTAATCAGGGAATATTGAGAAAACGTTTGCATTCGTTAGCAATAAAAAAAACAGTGCTGCATAAAATCATGAAACAAAAAACCCAACAAAAAACAAACAACCAAAAAAAAAAAAAAGAAACTTGAAATGCTTTTTTTTTTTTTTTTTTTTTTTTAAATAGCCATTTTCTAACAACAAGAGAGCTCTCATAAGAGGGCTTTAATGTCTGCCCTTCTCGTTATGTAAATGGCAGGAGGTGGGTCTTACCAGATCATAAAGGCCTCTTCTTTGGGCTCTATTGCTTAATAAATGTACGTGTTGCCTTAATTAAGTCAAAGTCAAATGTATAGTATTTGCTAGTGCTTATTGCCAATTGCTCAATTAAATATGCTATTAAAATTCTAACACAATGGTGATATCAAGGCAATTGACAAAAAAAGGTTAACTTCAAAGCAATGACACAGGTTTCCTGAAAGGTTATAAGGTTACATTGCTGTATATTTAACACAAGTCACAGCTTTTTTTTACATAAGTCACTACTTTTATAATCTATGACAAAATGCTGGTAAATTAATAGCACAAAATCATTTTTTTTCAGAACAACAGAACACCTGTGACCTAAATAAGAAAGAAGGATACATCATCCATGTTGTCCCGGTAGACAGGGGGCCGTTTGATAAATAACGTCAAAGCCAGTAAGTGTGTCCATCTGTATTGTTCATGCACAGTAAGCCCTGTACATTTTTCTTGTGTCCTATGATTCAGTACTGGTTTTTGCTAACATTTTAAAAAATTGATACAAAGGAAAGAAATATGCATGAGTTTTAGCAAGATTGAAGGGAGGGTTTACAATATCATCTGCATATTGAAAGGGATTAATAGTTTGTGTCTTCCATAATTCAAAGTTTTTTTGTAAATTTAGTCACTGCCAATTAGTTTTTATTATTTTCTCCCCAATTTGAAATTCCCAATTATTTTTAGGCTCAGCTCACCGCTACCACCCCTGCACTGACTTGGGAGGGGCGAAGATGAACACACGCTGTCCTCCGAAGCGTGTGCTGTCAGCCGCCCGCTTCTTTACACTCTGCAGACTCACCGTGCAGCCGTCTCAGAGCTACAGGCAAGCCCGCAGGCGCCCGGCCAGACTACAGGGGCCGCTGGTGCGTGGTGAGCCGAGGACACCCTGGCCGACATAACCCTCCCTCCCACCGGACGACGCTCGGCCAATTGAGCGCCGCCCCCTGGGAGCTCTCGTCCACGGTCGGCTGTGGAATAGCCCGGACTCGAACCGGCGACGTCCAGGCTATACAGCGCATCCTGCACTCTAGCGAGTGCTTTTACTGGATGTGCCACTGGGGAGCCCCAAAATTCAAAGTTTAATGTTTTTAAATACTGTAAGCATGCAGTGATCGCTGCAAAGTTTAACATTTTTTAAAAATCTTTTCTGTACAGTATTTTTAAAAGCAAGTTATGGTGTCCATAACCAGGACACAATAACAGTGCTTCTAAATGGATATCTTTCCTTGCATGAATATAGTGATTGCATAAGAAATAAGTATCAATTTAGACTCATTAGGGGTTGTCCTCCAATGTTAAATGTTAATCTGACCGTCGTCTTTTATGAAATGTTCTTGCAACGTGAAACCTCAAGGGAGTTGTATAATGAGCTTATCAGTCATGAACCATGGACCACATCAGAACCATCTCACAACTTAACAAAACTGGCAGGCCCTGAATTAGAAATAAGCATTGAGACCAAATTACCATCTCACCCCAATAGAAGGAACACTATTCAAATCATGGCTTAAGTACTTCAAAGATATTTCTTTACATTTAGGGGTAGATGTACTAAGATGGGCCAGTCAAACATACCGCAATTTGCATTTTCGTTGCAACAATTTGCAAAGTATAATTTTGTCTTATGTACTAAGAGAACAAATGTTAATGAATAGAACCACAATATACTAATTAGAATATCCGTTATCATCTTAGCGAGATCTCTAGCATTGCAAGAGTCGTGAGACATTTTTTTTTATAAATAGCGGGAGTTGAGCTGTGGTTTGCTGCAGCAGAGGGTGCCGACAGATGACATCTATGAAGAAGTGAGGCAGACACATGCTCAAGTGATACGATATTTGTTTTTTAATAAACAGTGATGTTTAATTAACTGTTAGTCTGCTTACAAGTAAATTAAACAATTACATATCACTTAAGCACGCCTCTACCTCCCTTCTTCATAGTTGTCCTCTGTTGGGTGTGGTGGTACAGGTGACTCCACTTCAATCCCCTCTATGATGTCCACAGACATCCCGCCACGTATAGCTATATTATGGCGTATACAGCACACCGCAGTTATACTGCATACTGTGTTGGGACTGTACTGGAGCGCTCCTCCACTGCGGTCCAGGCAGAAAAATCTGCTTTGAAGCACCCCAAAGGTCCGCTCAATCACACCCCTGGTCAGTATATGTGCCTCATTATAGCACTCCTCCGCAGGTTGAATTTAGAACAGTCGTCAGTAACCATGCCTTTAAAGGATAGCCACTGTCTCCTTAAAACAAATAAATCTAATAATAATCAATAATATTAATAATCATCATTTTTATAGGGCCTTTTATGCACCACAGTAACACATACAGATACATAAGCTCAAGGGACTGTACAATTTAAAGCAAAGCAAATACATAATTACATAATTATGCTGACTACGTTTAGTCTTGTTTTAAAAATAGGTGTTTTAGTCACCACTATAAACACATTATTTGAATCTTTAAAGCAGTTATACTTACCTAACAGTCAGTATATATTTAAGAGGGGGTGTCCATATTTACCAATATAAATTGTTTCTACAACAATAATTGGAATTAGAAATATTTATTCCCTGCATGTGATTACAGTTGTACAACTTGTTTCCCTCTGCTGCTCTAAGTATTTTGTTAGAAATATGTACTTGCATGCAGAAATTGAGCAATCATGTATAAACCATGGACATATTTACTCACTGTGTGTGTACAATTTCTTAAATTATCTCAACCAGGCAGTCCATTCAAAATCTTATGAAACATTATTCTGTTGTTCCCAACTTGGCAAATCTTGACACAATTTATCTAAGGGTGCATGATTAAATCTACAAGTTTCTTTGGATAAATTAATTTAGAATAAGGCTTATGTATTACAGAATTAATAATAAGTATAAAGATCTCTCTGAGCCTGTGAAAAGTTCCCTACTGAGAGAGACAGGCTTGCATAATGTAATCCTAACTTGATAACACCAGGCTTGTTTTAGGATGTTACAGAACCAACAAATGAATTACCAATTTCAGCAGTCAGTAATACAACACTTAGATAATGTGGCAGTACATGTGCTCACTGTATTAACTCACTTTCTCATCAATGAGGCCAGTGGGTAGTCCACAAATTTATGGGATTTGGAAACAGTTCCCAAAGAGTAAATAGGTTTATATTATAGATAACAACTTATCTACATTTGACACCATTTGGGGGGTTTTCGGCAATAAACATCACCAGTGTTTTAAAACAAATAAGTAATGGATGATAAAAAATATTATTCACATGTGAACTGGAGCTGAGGTGTATAGTGGAAATCTGTTTTATATAGTCTCTGACATGCTTAGGCTGAGGGCAATGTTGTTACCAGGAGAACATTGTATCAGACTGAGGGGACAATAGTTTTCCACTAAACCCAAGATAATCTATTCCATGTATGTTTCATTAAAACATGAAAGAAAGCTTAATCTCTATTCGATTTCCAGATGGCAGTGTAGAAGTTGAGGTTTTCATGCTCATATTTCTCCTCGGCTTCTAGGTCTGTGTTTTTGGATGCTGCTGAATGATAGCAATTGATGTTTTGTGTTTTTACCTGTTTTATTTTTTTGTTTAGAATGTGTCATATATATAGGACAAAAACAGAAAATCAGGCAATATACTCAATATGGATAATCAATATGGCAAATATTCTGTCAAAGAAAAAGCTTGAAACATTATGCTTATAAGGTGCCCTATGCTTATAAGTTAGCTCATAAGTTCTGCTTATAAATGAGCTATTTAAACAAATTGCCTTATAGATGTATCCAGTCTCCATTGTCTACTTATTTTATTACTGTTTGGGGATAATTTTTAGAATATACTTTAATATATGGATTCATTCACACCTTTTATTGTTTTAATAAATGTGTTCCATACTGTTGGCCCTATACATAATAACCTCAATGAAAATATTTTGATCAAGCCCAAAGATGAAAGTAAACACGTTGCCTGTGTGTACACTGTGTAACTATCACACATAACAAATAAGCACTTCCTTCTCCGTGCATAGTTCTATTATAAGTTACTTATTAAGAGTAATGAATCCCCACTAGTACTGCCCTTTCAAGGTTTTTGTGCCCTTTATAATATCTGCTTACTCCCACAGCTCACTGCTGCAGTACATCTTACAGTGGCCAAATATTACAGACTTGTAAGTTGACATTTGGGGGTAATCTCGTGTCGCAGACTCTACAGTCTTGATACAAATAAAACCACGGAAGCCAATACAAAGAAGTAGTGCCCTTTATATTTTGTTATCTGTCACAGTGACTTCAGATCTCTTTTAGGACCCTACAGAGTTTGAAGAGAGGGAAGCGCTGCTGAGGTCCTGGTATGCAGTGAAACAAGAAGGACAGCCATGGTTGCACTTGGATGTCTGACTGCAACATTCCAATGTATCAGCAATGAATAAGGATTGACTGGCGCCTTTCAATATATAATATCTTGAATATGAGACCCTTGCTGTTATTTTTATAAATCAATGCAGTTAACTAGGGCTCCAGAGCTGGAATGACTTACCAGCAGCCCCCTCTACGAGGTAGACTGTGATTACAGCAACGGGCAGAAGATGAGGTCATAGCTGTATCTTTAATTACCCCTACGCTCTTCTATAAATATTACCTAGCATCAGTCACAAGTAATTTAGTGAGTGCATGCTACAACCAGTGCTGAGATAAATGTTGATAAAAAAATACCATTCTTATCTTTGACTTTCACATGCTCTTTACTTTGAAATGATTTTACATTATAAAACTTATAACAGAGTCTTCCAAAAACCTTGTAGAATGTCAATAAAATGTCATATAATGACATTACACATCATGATATTAATTAAGCTGTACACGTTGTTGTTATTACTAGTATTATTAGTATTATAAACCATGTTTTTAAATATTGTAAACAAAGTTAAGTAAGCAAAAACAACAATGTTAATATTAAAGGTAGTGTCAGGACCTATTCACATAAATACACAGTCTTTAATTACATCATTAAAAGGTTTTAAAAGATAAAATGCTATGTGACAACCATGCTTTACATTATCATTGAAAAAATAAACATAGTTCCCCTTATTGTATTGCTTCCTTGTACCTTATTAGTTATCACTTCCTGTGCCGCAGGTCAGCTGTAAGGTGTCTCATTCCATAGGGTATTGCTACAGACCCAGAGGCAATAGTCTCAGCACTCATCTCAGCAGCATCATGTCCTGCCTCTGGTACTGCAGATATACTCCTCTCATCTCACTCCCATGGTCCCAGAACAAAAATAACAACAACAAAACAGCAAAAGTACCACTGTTATTATTATTGTTATTATTGCTAATGATAACAAAGGAGGAAAGCTTGTGTTTTTGTACAAGATTGAACACAAATCTTCAACTCCTTTTCCAATAAGTCCTTTGAGATTAAAAAAAAAAATACTAGGTACAAATACAAGAATGTGTTCATTAAATATGTTCTGAATTTTAAAGCAGAATATATACCATTTGGGGATAGCAATTGTGGTGATATCTGAAGCATAATTTAACAATAAAGAGTAACATTTTCAACATTAATCTCTTTACAAAAAAATGTTTTTAGCATGCCTTAAACTACTGTCTAATAATCATAATCTGAACTAATCTACTGTAGGTAGGGCACGCTGTATCAAACAGCATTCCCCAGATCTCACTGGAAACAAGATCAACGTTACTGTTCATAAAAATATATAAAGTACGTACTGTAGCAACAATACACTACGACTGCATTTTTGTCAATAGTATTCTGTACAGACTTTGCTGTCAACAGTATAATCAAAGTATCTTCTATAATATCTTACAGTATCATACAGTGTTCTTAGTCAGTGGTGGCTTACAGGGTAGGGCCCTGAGTGTTTAAAGTTGGGCTTTCTTAAGGTAATGTATAAGTAATGCAACAATGAAAACTATGTCAAACATTTTACTAGAAACAATGGAGCCCATTCTACCACAAATCTTAAAACAAAAATTAGATAATGTTAGGCTACTTAACGTAACCCTGGTTCCCTGAAAGAGAAGACGACCACCAACATACTTATGGGATATGCCTGCCATAGCTAGGTATTCACTGAGCATTTTATGTCAGAGCTGCCGACAGGCCCCTTCCTAGAGTGACGTCCTCGGTCCCGCCTACCGAGGAATTAAACAGTCAACCCACGGAAGCCATTTTCTCTTTTGCATCGAACCTGAGAGGACGACCGATGCGACCTCGCTGGTTGGTAGTCGTCTTCTCTTTCAGGGAACCAGGGTTACGGTAAGTAACCTAACGTTCCCTTTCAATTCGAAAACGACCACTAACATACATATGGGAAAGTATACTAGAGCAGTCGTGAGGGAGAAGGAACGGCAGCACATGAGGGACACATCAGAACCGCATAACCCAAGGTTAGCAGTGCGAGCGTGCAACCTCAAGGACCCTCGTGCCTAATGAAGGCAGGGAAGGATCTACCACATTAAGAACATAAGAACATAAGAAAGTTTACAAACGAGAGGAGGCCATTCAGCCCATCTTGCTTGTTTGGTTGTTAGCAGCTTATTGATCCCAGAATCTCATCAAGCAGCTTCTTGAAGGATCCCAGGGTGTCAGCTTCAACAACTTTACTGGGGAGTTGGTTCCAGACCCTCACAA
Organism: Acipenser oxyrinchus oxyrinchus; assembly: GCA_030684275.1. NCBI lineage: Eukaryota > Metazoa > Chordata > Actinopteri > Acipenseriformes > Acipenseridae > Acipenser > Acipenser oxyrinchus. The sequence continues at coordinate 56,075,073 of CM060248.1, read as the reverse complement.
TTCTCTGTGTAAAAAAGTGCCTCATATTTTCTGTTCTGAATGCCCTTTTATCTAATCTCCATTTGTGACCCCTGGTCCTTGTTTCTTTTTTCAGGTCAAAAAAGTCCAATGGGGCGACATTGTCTATACCTTTTAGGAGTTTGAATGTTTGAATCAGATCGCCGTGTAGTCTTCTTTGTTCAAGACTGAATAGATTCAATTCTTCTAGCCTGTCTGCATGCAACATGCCTTTTAAACCCGGGATAATTCTGGTTGCTCTTCTTTGCACTCTTTCTAGAGCAGCAATATCCTTTTTGTAACAAGGTGACCAGAACTGAACACAATATTCTAGGTGAGGTCTTACTAATGCATTGTAAAGTTTTAACATTACTTCCCTTGATTTAAATTCAACACTTCTCACAATATATCCGAGCATCTTGTTGGCCTTTTTTTATAGCTTCTCCACATTGTCTAGATGAAGACATTTCTGAGTCAACATAAACTCCTAGGTCTTTTTCATAGTTCCCTTCTTCAATTTCAGTATCTCTCATATGATATTTACAATGCACATTTTTATTGCCTGCATGCAATACTTTAAACTTATCTCTATTAAATGTCATTTGCCATGTGTCTGCCCAGTTCTGAATGCTGTCTAGATCATTTTGAATGACCTTTGCTGCTGCTGCAACAGTGTTTGCCATTCCTCCTATTTTTGTGTCATCTGCAAATTTAACAAGTTTGCTTACTATACCAGAATCTAAATCATTAATGTAGATTAGGAATAGCAGAGGACCTAATACTGATCCCTGTGGTACACCACTGGTTACCTCGCTCCATTTTGAGGTTTCTCCTCTAATCAGTATTTTCTGTTTTCTACATGTTAACCACTCCCTAATCCATGTGCATGCATTTCCTTGAATCCCTACTGCATTCAGTTTCAGAATTAATCCTTTATGCGGGACTTTGTCAAAAGCTTTCTGGAAATCTAAATAAACCATGTTGTATGCTTTGCAATTATCCATTGTCAATGTTGTATCCTCAAAAAACTCAAGCAGGTTAGTTAGACACGATCTTCCTTTCCTAAAACCATGCTGACTGTCTCCCAGGATATTGTTACCATATAGGTAATTTTCCATTTTAGATCTTATTATAGTTTCCATAAGTTTACATATAATAGAAGTCAGTACTTCTCATACACAGTCCAGACTGTGTCCACAATCCAGTGCGACAGTCGCTGCTTTGAGAGGGCCTGTCCTAGTGTCCGTATACCGTGACAGACAAAGAGCTGGTCAGAATGACGCAGAGCTCTTGTCCTATCCACGTGCCATCTCAATGCCCGCACCGGACAGAGGGAGTTCAATCTCCTATCCTTTTCCAAAGAAAACTGAGGTGGATGGAAAGACTCCAGTTCCAAAGACTGGATCATGTGCTGTGATCACCTTAGGGAGGAAAGTAGGGTTTGTACGTAGTGACACCCTGCTCCCATCATCCCAAATATGCATACAGGAGCTGTGCACCAACAGCGCCTGCAGCTCACTGACCCGCTTTGCGGAGGTGATACAAGAGGATGATAGCCAAGACTCTATGGAGTGTATGGGCTCAAACAGGGCCATCGTGAGAGACTCCAACACAATATCAAGGCTCCTTATGGTGAGAACAACCCTCCGTGGAGGGTGTAATTGGCGAGCACCCTTGAGAAAATGGGGAGCCAAGAAATGCACACCCAGAAATACAGAATCAACGGGGGCATGGCACGTGGAAATGGCCGCCAAATACACTTTCAATGTAGAAGGTGACCTACTGGAATCCAGCAGATCTTGCAGAAGCTGCAAGATAACTGGCATAGGGTAAGATACAGGGTCATGACCTCTAGTCAGACACCAGTTCTGAAAGTATCTCCACTTAGTGGAGCTAGACCTAGTGGAGCCTGCCCTAGCATTCCGCAACCTGCCCACGACCGCGTCAGATAGCCCTAGGGCTGACCAGTGGTCCCGTTCATGGGCAAGACCCATAATTGGAACCTGCCTGGTTCTGGATGCCAGAGAGTGCCTTTCGCCTGACTGAGGAGATCCAGGCGAAGCAGGATCTCCCAGGGCTGGCCTTGTAAGAGCTGGCAGAGGGTCGAAAACCAGATTCTCCTGGGCCACTGGGGGGCCACTAAGAGAATTGTCGCCTTTTGTAACCAGACCTTCTCTAGTAAGGCCGGGAGCAGCGGTATAGGAGGGAACATGTAAAGGAGCGTCCTGGGCCACTCGTGGGCTAGGGTGTCGACACCAAGTGAACCGCCTAAGCGGTGGAGGGAATACCACAGGAGGCAGTGTGTCATCTCCGCCGAGGCAAAGAGATCCCAAATGCACTCCACCACCTGAGGGTGGAGCTGCCACTCCGACGGATGTGTACCCTCCCTCGAGAGGAGGTCCGCTGCCCAGTTTGCCACTCCAGGAAAATGCGTCGCCCGTAGGGACAGCAGGTTCCATTCTGCCCAAATCAGGAGCTGGAAGGCAATGCGATGCAACCCCGGGGACCGAAGGCCACCCTGGTGGTTGACATACGCCACCACTGATGTGTTGCCCATTGTAGCACTGAGAGAAAGTGCTGGAGAGCAAGGTAAACCACCTGCAACTCCAGCATGTTTATGTGCATAGATGTCTAATTTCCCGACCAGGTGCTGCAGACTCCTCTTCCTTCCCAGACTGCCCCCCAACCCAAGTTGGAGGCGTCTGTCAGCACCACCTGCCGGTTTACCACTGCTCCCATCCACACACTTCGCGCAGGTTAGAGGCACACCTCCACCAGCACAGGGCTGCTGAACACGAGTGAGACACTGTCAGCCGACTGTGTCTTTCATGCTTTGGATGCAAGTGGAATGCATTGAGCCACGCTTGCAGAGGGTGGAAATGAAGTAAACCCAGCTCAATGGCTGATACGGCTGCGGCTCAGCCTCTGTCGTCCAAGGGACCTGCAAAAAGGTTGTAGCACGTCCCATCAGAGCTGACATGGAGCTCAAAAGCGGGGGCACACTAGCTTCCGAGACAACCTCGGAACTAGGCTCTGCCACAGCAGAGAACGCAGGCTCCTCTCCTTCCTCCATCTCGGTGGGGAAAGAGCCCTCACCCCAGGAGCACGTCCTCCTCTGCCATCAGTGTAGGTGATTCCCACTCACCCAGAGCTCCCCTGGGGGAGACAGGAGCTGATACTGGGGCAGGCAATGACGGAGCCGGGGCTGTGGCTGGAGGGAATATCCTGTGAGGGACTCGGACAAATGGAGGAGCGAGGGGACCGAGTTCCCAAGGACCACTTATGGCTCGACCACAGGGGACAGAGCCTCCGTCCCCATGGCCCTAGCCAGCCTATTGCGACGCACCCTGGGCTGAAAAGCCACGCAGATGTCGCAAAAGGTCTCATCAAAGTGGCGTGCTGGACGCCCAAGCACCGCGCACACAGAGAGTGCCCATCCTCCTGGGGCATGTTCGCCCTGCAGGACGTGCAAGCATGGAATCACAACATGCTTGCCATCACTTTTCATTACCGCCAGGTATTTAAGCCTTAGGCGCTGCACAACGCATCTGCATGGAGTGAAAGGCACAGGAGTACTTAAGCACCACGTGCACCGAGGTACCGAGCACCAAGGGCACCGCATGCACCGGCTATCAGTGCACCAAACACCGTGCACCAAGTACCGTGTGCACTGAGTACACCGAGTACCATGTGCACCGAGCACTGTGTGCACCGCATGCACTAAGCACCGCGTGCTCTGGGTATACCGAGCACCAAGGGCACTATGCACACTAAGCCGCATGTGCACTTTGTGAACAGAGCGGAGTGTGCACCGAGTGCACTGGAGGCGCTATGTGCATCAAGGCACCGAAGTACAGTGCGCACCGAGCACCGTGAGCACCAGGCACCGTATGCACAGTGTGCACCGAGCACCGTGCGCACCGAGGCACCGAAGTACCAAGGGCTGAGCATGCACCGAGGTACCGAAGCCCCGGAGAGCAGCTAATGCAGCGGCGCCTACCCTGACCACATGTAGTTACACACCTGGTCAGCGCGCAGCATACACTAGGGAGGCACACAGGCTGAAAAGCCGCGGTGGGCAACTGATAAAACAACAGGGGGAGAACACACTTTTTTTTTTTTGAAGGCCCGACACACTGGGTTGGGCGGACCGAGGCAGCCAGTGAGGTCTACTTGACAGCGGGGCAGGTAAGAATGCAGCCCTGATGGAGGAATTACACAGATGACTGGCTGTTGTTGTTTTGTTTTTTTTATAAACTGCACTGCAGCTAAAATTCACAGCACAGGCAAAGCGGGGTTGTGCGACAGGGTCAACACACAGGTGGACACGCAACAACAACAGTACACAATAATATTTGTTTATTTATATTTTGCCCAAACTGCACGCACAGCAACCAGCGGAATCACTCAACGGCGAGGATACAGCAAAGCCTAGCCTTGGCGGAGGAACTGCGTTCTCCCCAAGAGTGTAGGCTTCAAAAGACAACACACACGCACCCTTAATCAATACTGCACGGGCAGCAGCTCACACACGACAGACAGTATACAGGCTGTGAAGAAAGGGCAAGAAAGAAGCTAAGAATTAGAGCAGCTGATTCCAGGAAAGCGGCAAGCCAGCTTTCAGCATCAATGCAAGGGAACAGCAGTCAACTCACACGAGCTCTTTCAAAAACACACTAAGTTCAGTAACACAGAAGCTTACCTTACCTTAGGTGAGAGGCAAAAGAGAAAATGGTCTCCGTGGGTTGACTGTTTAAACTCTCGGTAGGCGGGACCGAGGACCTCACCCCATGGAGGGGCCTCTGACATAAAATGCTCAGTGAATACCTACCTATGGTAGGCATATCCCATAAGTATGTTGGTGGTCGTCTTCGAATTGAAAGGGAACCTCTTACCAAAAAAATCATATTCTATCCACAAGCGGCCACTATGTGTGTGCACTGTACTATCCATTACTGTACATTATCATGTTTTAGGGTTTTATGGCATTCTTAGTTCATTTTCTTTATTTCTTTTATCAGGGTTAGCCAGGTCTACTGATACTGTATCTAGTGTCAATCATACTTCTTTGTGTTACTAATGTAAATTATAGAGGCATTGTTAAGCTTTGTTTGTTTACTGTTGCACAACGTCAAATAATTTTGTATACTGTACATGAATGCATGGATTTTGAGCTCCTGTGTGTAAAGAAATTACAGATGTCTATGTATGTTTTATTCAAAGCGTTATCCTGATTGTTGATTTAATATAAGTATAAAAATCATAAAACAAAGATTAGACAAATCATTTTTTGTAGATTGTGATCAGTACCACTTGTCTAATTCTACTTCTTGAAACCGTATTGTTACTATTGTGAAGATTGTCTGAATACAGTTGTTTTGCATAAACTACCAAGGCATTTTCAGCACTTTTTGATAAAAAGAGGTACTGTAGATGGTGCTCAATCACTACTGTTGTTTAAAAGATTATTTTAGAGCAAAACCTGGAGTAGTTGAGGTGACAACCTCAGCAGACAAACAGATGGTTGTTTAGATTAAATGCCAAGAAAGCAACCAAGGCATCAACCTCTTGCAGTGCATCTTATTATGCATAACTATGGTTACAACACAATAGTTCCAATACAGTTCAAGTAGAGACATATGGATAGCTTCAGTTGTTTTTCAGATGTCTTGAAGTAATTGCTAATACAGATATCCTTAGCCATGCCTTTAATCAGAATGATCAGAGTTGCTACATATAAAAAAAAAAATATTATTGAAACTGTGGCATGATGGAAGCCTTGCAAGAGTGTGAACGAGTGGTTTGCAGTGTGCAGGTGCAGTGGTGATACAGTGCTCCGGAAATGACAGACACAAGACAGTTCACAAGTGAGAGCTCTTTGTACAGGTGTGGTGCAAGACAACGATCGTGAAACAGTGGTGCAGTGTAGTCTGGGTTTGGTGCTGGCTTGTAGCGACAGCTCCCGGTTAGTGTTAGCCATCTAACAATGACAAATAACAACAGTTAGAACAACAAACAAACAAAACATGAAACACTCATGGTACGTTTACACTCGGTTTCCTTTACAGGTCCTTGCAGTAACCATAACAAAGGAACAGATTGCTTCGTCACATCCCCTGAAATACCCTTAGTCACGCTCCCTTTGAAAGCTAGTACAATCACGTATCCTCCAATCGATGGCTGACACATCGCTTACAGTATTAAGGCGATGACTTCTGGTATTGTGACTCCGCCCCCTTCCTGGATGGCCGGCTTCCGACTGACCCTGGAATGAACTGCCAAACCATCCAGTCCGGGGCACACTGTTCCTGTTACACAGCACCCTCACATGTGCATGTTCGCATGGTAGAAGTGTTGATGTTTAATGTTGAAAGAATAATAAGAAAACCTTACATTATCCATTAATTATCCTTTGGGATAAATTCACTGAGTCTACAGCACATGTATTTGTAAAGTTTATCCAAATGTATTATCCATATAGACAGTCTGGCTTTGTTGTGGAGTTAAACTGGGAGTTGAAGCTAGCTCAGCAAAAAGCTAGCTCAGCAAAAAGCTAGCATTTAATCAGAGGTATATATGTGTTGTTAATAAATGTTAATACAGGTTACTTCTGTGGAGGGATTGCAGGGTATCCTCCTCTATCTGGCAGTTTGAAGAAGGAAAAAAAACATCATAAAGTGCCAAAGTATGTTTTTTTTATTGAATCTACGCCTTTGACAGTAAAGCATCTCCGCTGGTGTATACAACAGGAGCTGGCGAGCACATTGGTATCTGGAGGCTGTCTGTCTGTCAGACTATCTGTATGTTACACATACATTTTAACATACAGTTTATCTGGAAAATCTCTTATCCGACTCAAATGAAGCATGTTAATAATATTCCTCCACATATGGAGGTTGCCTGACTGTCTTGCTAGGGGCCCGTCTGTGTATCTTACACACTTATATTTATTAATGTATCCTGTCAAATTCGGATGAAATTTGATTAGTAAAATAATTTAACACCATTTAGAGTGTATTAATATATACTTATACTCTTATAAATTTTGAACTTACAGTCGTGGCAGTGGAGAAATGTCATTAACACGCTGGGTAACAAAGTTGCTTCTATTTAATAGTGAAAAAAATCACCTTGGATTATGTTTGCAGTACATCACTCCATCACTGCTCTGTGATTGTGAAACTACCTCCAGAAGAGGATTTAACTTGTCGATTACAGATGCTGTCTATTTTATTTGCAGCCATGCGCGGTAATCTAAACAGCAGTCACTGCAATCTCAGCATCAGTTACTCACTTGGGTCAAACAGACAGGGCTTATATCTGCAAAAATCCATCATAAGCAGTTTTCAAAGGTCATCAGGAGCTGTAATTGTGGGTATACATAAGAACATAAGAACATAAGAAAGTTTACAAACGAGAGGAGGCCATTCAGCCCATCTTGCTTGTTTGGTTGTTAGTAGCTTATTGATCCCAGAATCTCATCAAGCAGCTTCTTGAAGGATCCCAGGGTGTCAGCTTCAACAACATTACTGGGGAGTTGGTTCCAGACCCTCACAATTCTCTGTGTAAAAAAGTGCCTCCTATTTTCTGTTCTGAATGCCCCTTTATCTAATCTCCATTTGTGACCCCTGGTCCTTGTTTCTTTTTTCAGGTCAAAGAAGTCCCCTGGGTTGACATCGTCTATACCTTTTAGGATTTTGAATGTTTGAATCAGATCGACGCGTAGTCTTCTTTGTTCAAGACTGAATAGATTAGATTCTTTTAGCCTGTCTGCATACGACATGCATACGACGGGATAATTCTGGTTGCTCTTCTTTGCACTCTTTCTAGAACAGCAATATCCTTTTTGTAACAAGGTGACCAGAACTGAACACAATATTCTAGGTGAGGTCTTACTAATGCATTGTAAAGTTTCCCTTGATTTAAATTCAACACTTCTCACAATATATCCGAGCATCTTGTTGGCCTTTTTTATAGCTTCCCCACATTGACTAGATGAAGACATTTCTGAGTCAACATAAACTCTTTGGTCTTTTTCTACTCATTGGTAGGTTTTAACAAGCTGCTGTTATAGGATAATATGACAAGTCATCCTCATTAGGAAAGGGTTAAACACGTGCATGGTAAGATATATTGCAGCCATATTGGCAATAGCAAACATGTGATTTGCATGGCTGTTCATAGTAAAGCTTTAATAGCCACTTCCATGAATGAGTTTATGAAAGCATTAGCCAGTAGTACAGCCAGAAATATATCTCTACTGCCATCAGTGTCAAATACCTGTTGAAATAATTGCTGTAGGACTTGCCTTGGTAAGGTCAATGATATCATCTCGATGGAAACTAATTCCCTCTGAGAAAAGAGTGTTGGTGAAGTAATTCTTCAATGCTGAAAAAGCTGTGTCTTTGGGGGCCTTTCAGCTCTGGGGCTTACTGAAAAACTCTCTAGTCTTAGCTTAATATCTTCAGCCAGAAAAATAAATTAATACCTCTGTAGTATTCTGTTGATTTATTGCAGTGTTTCTTTTTAAGATAAAGTATTCAGTTAAGGAAGGGGAATAGCAAAATAGAAAGAAAAAAAAACATTAGAGGTTGTATCTTACAGCAAGCTTCAAAATAAATTTGTTGTCACAATATTGTTTTCCTCTTTCCATTTTATATTGTGTGTGTAAAAACTGCTAATTCATAAATTATGTTATACTATAGTTTTGCACAAATAATTATGAAAAACTATAACAATAAGAAATGCATGTGCTGTTATTTTCAGGTTGTAGCATGCACCGTTTTGCAAACAAATTATACAGGCTGAATGTTATCTAGGAGATGTGATAACTAGGGTTAAAGTGTTCCACATAGTTAATGAAGTTTATTAAAATCAAACAAGTGGTTTCCAGGATACATCCTTTAATAACTTAAGTAGAGTGTAATTAGATTAAAGTGTTTCTATGGTATAGTCTCCAAGCCTGTTTAAACCTCGTCTTTTTATGGCTGCATAGCTCACTTTTTCTAACAAATGCATTAAGCATTCGCAACTGGATGTTGCATGGGCTCAGTCTTCTCCCATGATCCATCACCCAAATAAAACTGAAGTTTATTTTCTATTAGGATTAACTAAAATGGGATACAACGATCGGTTTTACTTTCTAAAGCAGCAAAATGCTGGCAAATACATAGCGTGAGAATGAAATATGCCAAGTTCTTTACCAACTGCTATTTTGAACTAACGCCATAATCAAAAAAATGCTTGGGCTCAGTCATTCTCAACATGGAAAGATCTATAGAACATCACTTATGCCTCAGTTTCTTCTAATTTTTTTTTTTTTTTTTACAGTTATGATGAATCCACAGCACTAGTGCTAGTCTGTTTTCTAACTACTATGCTTTCTGAAATCAAACATCAAACATTGCATTGTAATTACTGTAAATATTAGATCTCCTTTTTTAAATATTACATTTATATTCCCAGCTTTTTTTGTCTTTCTTTGTAAAATATGAATTGCCTGGTGTTTTGCTGATTTGCTAATGAGATGACTAATCCAGGAACCAGGATTCTGGTTCCAGGATTGTACTGTATGGGGCTACTAATCCGTACACTTTTTTATTTTTATTTTTATATTGCAAATATGCATGCGACCCTGTTCTGGATGGTTTTAACTGGTTTTGGAATTGAACTGTATTGAGCAGTAGAAGTAACCAAGATTTTCAGAAAATAGAATTTGCTTGCATAGGGGAAATTAGTGTTCTGTTACAACTATCAGTGTTACACTGGGTGAAAGACCTGTGTATGGACAATATAACAGGAAGTGTATTCTGTTTTAGTACATGAACAAGAAACAAAGAGTTGCCAAAATGACTAAAAAAAAACAAAAGTCAAATTTTATAATAGCATATTGTGGTAAAAATGCTAGGTACGCTGGTTGGCTGCTCCACAGCCAGTGCAAATAAGGCAGCGGGAGGGGGAAACAAGTGGCACATTCTTGGTGTTTTGGGGGTCAGGGGGCACTACGGGCGAGGGTGGTATAGTGAGTTAACATCGGGTAGGATTAACCATTTTCTCATATTTCAATATTGATTGTCTTATCAAATCAAACTCAAAGTTAAGGCCAGACACCATTTATTATAATATATTTATATTGACCATTCTGTATTGGAAACACAGCTACACCAAAACTAAACATATATCGGTAGAAAGGAAGAAAGCAGATAGAACTTAAGCTGTACATCCCTCTGCTGATATAGGCTAACTAAGCTGCAATAGAGCAACTCCATTCCCAGCTCCATTGTTATAGAACTAAAAGAATGCCGAAGAAGGAATATGGGAACTTAATATTTTATAAGGCTACTTGAGGGGGTAGGAAAAGAACTGGTGGGAAAGCTGGAACTACTTCCAGTTGTTATAAGCTCCCTGTGGGGGGAGGGACTAAGAATTAAAAGGTTGTAACTTGGCAGTAGCTTTTATTAATAAAATTTACCCCAAACAAAACTTGAATACATGTCTGTCCTCTATGCATGCAATAAAGCCATTTTGAAATGCAGACTCAAAGTTAATTAATATTTTAACAAGTGAAAAATGTCCTCATTATACTGGTAATAAAGCAATGTAAGTAAAATGTTCTCAATAAGTATTGGAATGAGTGTGGGGTATAAACTGGATGCATCATGTTCACAGAATAGCAGAGGCACGCAACCTGGCCATGCTCCATCTCCCAGAGCCACAGCATGGTGTGGGGGGTGCTGATCTGTTAGAAGGACCATCCAAGGTTCCCATCTGTTCCTTGACAGTAACACTGAATAAAATGGCAGTGGTAATGACCTTGGTGCCTGGCCAGTGAAGCTTAATTTCCATGCCTCTGTTTTTGGAAAAAAAGTTCTTATTAATTGAGCAATTACCAGCCTGTTATAATTGAGGGTACTATAAAAACTGCCATTAATACTACTGCTTCGACTAATAATGATAATGAAATTCTGTAACCTTCTTTTGCCACCCTGCAATCAAATAGGAACCCAACATGAGAAGCATGTACATAAGTTTTAATGTGCAGTATCTTCTTCCTGCTCTTTATTCATGCCTGATTTGGATGAGGTGTTTTGCCAAGTCATGATAATTTGACTATCAAGGTTACCCAGACATTATTACATTAACTAACTCCACACTGTACATGACATAAGTTTGGTTTAACGCTTAAGCAATGAGTTATGTGTAAATAAAAGCAATAAACCCTTACTTAGCACTGCTGTTTCAAATTTGTAGTGTCTGATTGCATAACTAAGCTATAAACAATAGCAGGATTTCCTGGCTTTGATTGAGGCCTACTGCAGGTTTTTAGACCCAAGAATAAGTAAAACATACAAAAACAAATCTGCATTTATATTGAGGTTAAAAATAGAAACTACTTCTATGCACATTCGATGATTTCTGAGTGCAAAAAAAAGGTAGTTTGTATTTGTTTAAGTTTTAAACATACATAACATTATTTTGTGGTTGCTTAAAGTTGTGCTAACCCATTTTTTACACTTTATTAGTACAAGCAATATTATCACTGGTCCATATTTCATCTGTTGAATATCTTTTGGCTTGTACAGTATTTTATACTTCAGTTTGGAATATACAGATGTATGGTCTAGCTGTAACCAGACCGTGTGACCTGGTTGCAGCAACATATAGCGTTGTCTTTGAAATATGTGCATGTCCTGAATTAACATAATAATAGAAGAACAAAGCAATTATCAGTACTATAAGGGTAAAAATAAAACAGTAAAAATGTTTGTGAAGCTAGTAAGAGCACATAATTGATTTTTGGTCGGCACTCCATTAACTAAACTTGTGTGTATTGAATCCATGAGATTTAATATCTCAAATAAGGGCCCCAAAGATGAGTTATATTATCAGGAGTTTGCAGATTCAATTCCCAGTTGTGTTGAGTTGCAGATCTGGATCGGGCTTTTCAAACTGAGGAGAAAAATGGGGGTTCATACCTTTACTGGCACTCTAGATGTATTTATTTATGCTTAAACATCCCAAACGCTTTGCTCAATCATTTATGAAAATATTGCATTATAAAGCTGCCAAATTTCTCCAACTGCAGAGTTTTGATGCATGGGAAACCTTGATCTTGTCTTCCATCAATGCTGACTAATATCTCTGTTATTTAATTATATTAAATAATGTGATATCTTGGAACAATTGTAAGTCGCCCTGGATAAGGGCAACTACTAAGAAATAAATAATAATAATAATAATAATTTATGTGGATGACATGCCTGTCTCACCTTATCTGCTGTTCAATTTCCTTACTGACAGCCTAGAAGGTTTAGTGTGATCACCATTCAAGTAACTTCAGAAATTACCCTAACGCCTTTGTAAAAATAAAGCACAGTAAATAATAGCGACATAAGTACTGTACAAATCCAGAGCTGACTGGTAAAAGTACCTTGCTAAACCTTGATGATGTTCATCATGTTACCTGATCCTTGTAATTCTATAATGCAAAGTCACAGCTAAGTCCATGGATACTGGTCAGACATTGCTGGAAAGCAGCTGTTGGTAAGCCCACAACTTCTCCAGTTTGTCTTTTTCAGGATTTATCACTGTTAGACAATTATGTTTACATGCTCATAAATATTTTATGGATATGATAGGGAATGCAAAACATTTTATTTAAAGTTAATTAAGGAAGTCAGATGGGCTTAAAGTTAGTCTGTTCTCCATCATGCTTTCATAACATTTCAAGACCTGTCATCAGACTACTGCTAGCTGCAAATCTAATTTTACCAGACATATCAACTGCTTTTCCTATTACACCTTGTAAACTGAAAAAGGTCATAACTTTAAAATTATCAGCCACAGAGATAAATGAGATCACGGTACTGTGTAATGCTATAAAAAGTAATGTATGCGCATAGCTAAATAATGATGCATTGCTAAATATGAAATGCAAACAGGCTTGCTCGCCCTTACCAGGAAAATATAGGTGATAAAGTGGAATAGCGATATCAACTGACAGGGCTTGACAGGCTTGCCCATGGGGTTGACTTGTCAAATTCATTTCTTGTTTGTAATGTTTTCATTTTCACCACTAGCACACTTGTAAAGAGTTATTATAAAACATGTTATCTTCTATTTAACTACTGCGATGCTTCTGTATTTTACTTTGTTTACAATACTTTTGTGTTTTAGATTTTAAATAAAAACAAACTCAGCTGCATTTGCAATGGGATTTTATAGGATCGGCCAATTGATTTCAGTCGGCTCGCAAAGTTTAAACATGTTTAATACCAGGCTTAGATAGAAAATGGCATGTGTGTAACGTAAATAAATGAAACGTATAGTCACTAAGCATGGGCAAATAAAACTTAAAAACAAGAGCAAACATTAATCAAACCATCTGAAATCGCCTGTTTAGAAGAACCAAAATCATCAAGGGTTGGTGCCTGTTACAGCAAAACACAATGGCATGGTCTGGTGTCAGTTTCAGATGGGTATTGCCACTGCTAATCTTCTTTCACATCTATGCCCTGCCGTGCAAATGATTCTAGTTTTTCTGGTAAGCTCCCAGCTCACATTACCTAGTTAGTGTCCGATCCACATGAACTTGCTCAGAATGCATACGATTTCTTAATCTAAATCCTTATTGTGGCTTTAACACCCACTGAATGTTCTGCCCAATAAAATAATATTAATTGCAAAAAGGTGCTTACAAATCTATACAAATCTATCCTGGGGACCCACTGTGTCTGCTGGTTTTCATTCCAACTGAGCTCTCAATTACTAGACCCTTAATTGAACTGATAACTTGCTTAATTAGACCTTTTTAATTGTTTTCAGTTCTTAAACACTTGCAGAGTTCAAACTACTTATAAAATGGTATAGCTAACTTGAAAAATACAACTGTTAAGAGCTGGAAACAATTAAAAAGTTTTAATTCAGCAAATTATCAATTCAATTAAGGGTCTAGTTCAGTAATTGAGAACTCAGTTGGAATAAAAACCAGCAGACACAGTGGGTCCCCAGGACTATGGTTTGGGAACCACTGCTATACAACATACATTCTAGTTATTTCTGAAAAGTTAACCACACACAAACTGCCCCATAATCTCCCAGCCTGGTACTTAACATGCAATTTGGCAGGGGTAAGTTGTGTTTCTATGATATTTACACTTTTATGTTTTAGTCACACTTTATTTTTTTAAAGGTTTTTATAACACATCTAGTAAAAGCACCACTTTGAATGCAAGTCATTCAAGCATGGTTCGAATCCCAAAGATCAGCTGACCAACGTCTCCAGGCAGGGACTTCCCAGACTGGGCCCTAGTTACCAATGTTCAGAAGTAACATCAGTTGCTTAAGTTATATATGCTGGTAGAAAATATTTTAGACTATTGTTAAAAAAATACCCTTTACCTCTGTAACCATAACCTTCCACAATGGATTACCCATCTAAGATCTGAATTACCTCTGTACCAAAAAGCTTCTGAAGCCCAGGAAACTTCTACATATGCAAGATAAACTCGTCAGGATTAGAAGCATGCACTTGCCTTCACTTTCTTTCACAGAGCAAACCCAGATGTTAAGACCTTTGTTAGATACAGATTGATAGGAATATCAAGCTCTCTTAAGATTACTCTATCACACTACAGTTGGTTTAATAATAACATACAGATCAAAAGAAGGATTATCTTTTTAATCAGCTAGTTGGTACCTGGCTTTTTTTCTTCAGCTAATATTAACTCCCGTCAAACATATAGTATCAAAATAATCATGAGTATGTTAAAAATATTGCAGAAATACATGCAACACAGTAGTCACCACAAGTAGTGTGTTTTGTTGTAAATACTACAGCCTGTCCAATACTACAAAATTAGTGAGTTACACAAAAAAAAATATTCACATGATATATGATGCATTTAGATCCCATTACATAAGCACATTTAAATATTAACAATTAATTGGTCATCAGAATTATATGGGTCTGAAGGAATAGTACTGTATGTTACCACTTCTAAGAAAAAAATGCAATATTTCATCAGTTCCACAGATTTCATTTTAAACTCAACCCTGATACTCAAATAGCAATGTCAACTTTAAAAATGTTATGCCTACACCAGAAAGTAACAGTTATTATTATTATTATTATTATTATTATTATTATTATTATTATTATTATTATTATTATTATTATTATTATTTCTTAGCAGACACCCTTATCCAGACTATCACATTATAGATAAGAGCAGTTATAAAGTACAATAAAATCAGTAGCAAATTAGATCAAATTCAAGCGTCTGCTAAGAATTAGATATAAGAGCGAGTTTAACTGAGAGCGGTTAACTTATAAAAACAATATTAAACATAAGCATTAGTTTGTTACAACTGCGAGTTACAATATGCTATAGAATGTTCTAAAGTATAAGGTATAGGTAAGCTACTGAAGTACCACTACACTACTGTGATATGTATTTATATAAGAGGAGCTCAAATTGCTTTCAGCATTTGAAATTGTACTGTATAAATAATAAGCAACAGTGTCAAGTTACCATGGTGATTTTAGTGTTTTGACAAGATGCAGTATTTCTTGTATGTGATGTAGGTCTGCACCACCTAACCACCGTTTATGCTGGTATTTCAGCGTGTGCATAAATCCTTTTGTGTTATTATCTTAACAAAGGACATTATGCAAAAGTAATACTTATGTACTGCTGCTAACAGTATGAAATAGCTAGAGCATGCAAAGTAATACAATTAAAACCTTGTTACTCTCCAGGCAGATACCTGTAACAGCTGCGTGGGTTGCCTGTGGAATGATTACAACTAATCTCAGCCTGCTTTTTATACAGATATACAATGCATTGCTTGGTAGGATCACTCTATTAACAATGTTATCTAATGTTCAGTGGTAAGAGTGAGGCAAATGATCATGTTGAGCAACCACGAACTCCCAAGAACAGGAACTGTATTAGCATTGTATATTCTGACAAAGTTATTGAGTAAAGTTTTACAGAACAGGATGTAGGGTAAAATACAAATTTACCATTGTAGAAATTGTTTTGTCATACACCCTGGCCTACATCCTGTTCAGTAACACTTTAGTCCTAATAGTACTGTTGATATAGATCTTCAAAATCAGGCACTGACAAAGTGAGCTGGGTATATGAATCTGGTAACAAGAAATGATTCAAATATAGTGCACATAGAGTTAGTTGTACCGATAATTTCTTGATTTCTTAATTAGGAAAAAAAGTAATTTCACATGAAATCTGAAAAGCTACTTCTATAAGTGATGTAATAAAGTTAAAATGTTATGTCTGGTGTGAATGTGCTGATAATACAGAAAGTATTCCCTGACTGGGAACCCTGGGCTGCAACCTTGAAATAACTGACATTGCAAATGCCAGCATTTAATACATATATAAGCACAGACTTTGCAGAATTGTATTAATGAATGTGCTACTGAGACGATGACTTAGTAAGTGAAACAAAAAAAAAAAAAAAAAAAAAATTTAAAAGCACTGTTTAGAAGGTTATTATTTCATCAGTATTACCAAAACAATTACATACATATTACATTTCTCTTGAGCTATGCATTAACCAATATGTCATAAATAAATATGTTAACTATTTTGTAAAGTTAATATAGTAGACAGGAGACAATGTTGTAAAAATTGTAATTCTTTCAATTGGGAAAGATAATTCTCGGCTCCTGGCTCAGGGGATTTTTGCGTTCACTTTATTAAACACACAGATTTTCAGCACCTGTTCACGTCGTTGAGATTTTTCCCTTTGGCAGTGTGGTATTTACACATGTGGTGCCTGTGCAGGTGGATTTTAGACTATGCAGTAATTGCCAATTATTGAAATCTGATGAACTTTGATTAAATCAGAGCTTTTAAACTTTTTTGCTGTATTTTGTGAAGCATTTGAATTGGCTTTGACTCAGTTCAGTCTTAATTAGATTGAACTTGGAGTCACCCATAAATTACAAATAATAATAAAGTTATAGTTACAAATAAAATGTCAACATAAGAACAACATCTTTTAAAATATGTTGTAGATCATGGGACATGTGATTGCACACTGTACGCTGGATTTCATGCTGTTCATGTGTTTGCAAACAATTTATACACAACAAATCCAGAGAAAAAAACATTAATTTAATGTTAACAGTACTATCTAAACAGTCACAGTCAGGTTATACAGAAAGTGCATTTAAGGCTGATGGATTGTCTAATGGTCCTGCAGGAACACACATCCTGGGGCATAAATAACACTAAAACCAGAGGGGCACACTCTGTTATTTTTAGATCAATTTAGTGCTTTCTACTCAATATGGAATCAAAAGGGACACATGTGGGTTATATGTGATGATATATATATATATATATATATATATATATATATATATATATATATATATATATATATATATATATATATATATATACAGTTAAACTTTTTTACATTCTTGGGCAATGTACCTCTGCTAATTATGTTTTCAATCCAATAGTTTCATACAGAAAAATTATCTGCTCTAGGTGAACAGACCTGGGAAACCTGAGGATACCATCTTCACTCTGGAGGAATTTCCAGTGGCAAAATATGTTCAGCAAAACAACAAAAAACTGTCCATACATAATATTCTGAAACAACACTGTAGGGATTGCATTAGATGCTCTCAGCGGTCTAAAATGTTTTTTTGTAACTAAAATGTTGTGCTATTTTAATGTTATCCATATGGAATGCTATTTCTTTTCATAGAGACTCAAAAGGTAATTATGAGGCAATTGCTGATCTTGTGGTACAAGCACTCTGCAGTGGGCACTGCAATTAAATCTGATATTTTGTGACACTCAAGAATGATGCAGTAACTTAACAACTGCTATACTGTGCAGTATATACAACTATTCAACCTAATAAGTACATAATAGTCTCTATCAGTCTGCATAGCCTCTCGTGTACAGCTTTGGTAAATCAAGCTTGCTCACTACCTGCATTAGGATTGTTGTGCATAATGCCTTTCATTTGTCACAATACTCTGCAATCCTTCTCTTTCCCTATCAGTCACCAGTTCCTTCTGAACACATGCAGCTGTCTTCTAGATCTTTGTTACTATCCATTTTGGCATTACATTGCCACTCGATAATATTTCTACAGTGTAATGTGATTGCATTGTAACAAAGCTGTTACTTCTGAGCTTCAGCACTTTCAACATTTAGAAAGTGTTCAGTTAAAAAAAAACACGTTGATGGAATGTTACTGTGCAGTAAGCCTTTGAGGTACAGCAATGGAGGTGAAATGATCAGCTAAGGATGTGAACTGTGAGGGTTGTACAACTGATCAAGATTGTAGCCAAGATACCATTCGAGAATGAGCAACCTGTGGTAGACTGTACAAAATGTAGTTGGTAAAAACAGCTACAGCTGGTAAAAAAAAAGAGCGATTTGTTGCCTTTTTAGTTTGTAATGTGAAAGGTTACTTCAAATGACCATTGAACCATGAGCTGCAAGCAATGGTAATGAGTGGTCATTTCTTGGTGATTAGTGATTTCATTAACTTTCAGGCATGAGATTCCAAATTACTCCCTTTTTTAATTCCCTTATAGAAGCTTACCCAGGTTAATTCACACAGTACATACTATGCATTTACCATTCTTTGCCATGTTTAACTATAGATGCTTTACAAAACTTTGTTATGCTTGTACCAACAGTAAACTTTGCCAATGGTGTAATATGAAATGTAATATAAACAGGCATGATACTCAAAGGTAGATATTTAGTAGTTTTCAGAGTTACATTTACACAATGAGGCAAGTAAGTTATTTATTTTTCGCAGCTGAATGAATGTCTGGTATGATTATTATTATTAGTTTATTTAGCAGACGCCTTTATCCAAGGCAACTTACAGAGACTAGGGTGTGTGAACTATGCATCAGCTGCAGAGTCACTCACAACTACGTCTCACCCGAAAGACGGAGCACAAGGAGGTTAAGTGACTTGCTCAGGATCACACAATGAGTCAGTGGCTGAGGTGGGATTTAAACCGGGGCTCTCCTGGTTACAAGCCCTTTTCTTTAACCACTGGACCACACTGCCTCCTTATCTGAAGCTTGGGACCAATTGTAGTTAATGTAGAAAAATAAAATAAAATGCAGCATCTTTCAGTTTCATTTCATTTAATGTTAAAGCTTAAAACTATAACAGCAGTATAATATCCCACCTTTTTGCATTTGTGTTTTATAGTCCCACCCAAGTATTCCCAAAGCAGTATCAGCAGTAATTTGAAATGTTTTTTTTTTTCTTCTAAAATTCGAAAATCTGCCTCAAAGTGAAAGGGAGAGATAAAAATCTTTTCACTTCAAGCCAGTTCCCACCATCTCTAATGCTTCCTCAACCCATGTAAGTCTGGTAATTGCATGGGGCTCCTGTGAAGATCACTTTACCCCAGTACAGAGCATCTTCTGTCTCTGTATTTGTATAACTTCATTACTTGTACTTCTTTGTTATGCTTTACACACCTACCTCGGAGGTAACCAGAATCTACCAGCACATAATGGAGTTGAAAGAAGTGCACTATTTTCAACCAAAAGCTTAAAAGGAGGTCATACCTCGCTTAGAACCATTACACAATGTCCATCCACTGCACGGTTTCTCTAAATCCTAAATTGAAGCTAATATAATCTCAAGTAATCCGATACAAAGTGTAGTGTGTCAAGTACATAGTATTTACTTCTTGATTGTGAAGGTTGTTAGAATACAAAACTAAATTCCTTTTTGTGTTTCAATGGGAGCAAGCATTCCAAGGATTGATAATTACTATGTAAATGTACTCAGTGGTATGCCTGTATTTGTGATGGAATTTATCAATTAGCCTGCATGACAATAGCTGGATGACATCAGAGAGAACATGAGACTCATTCGCTGTTATATATTTTTAGACCATATCATTTAATCTAACTCCAATATTTAAGCAATATTACCCGTCAATGAAGGCTCTACCGTGTGGTAGTTGACTGGAGTTATGCATCTGAGCCAAAAGCGAGGGTGCTAATGAAAGTCAAGGTCCACTACCACAAGGTAGAGGCCTCATCGAGAGGGCACTATAGCTATTACAACATTTATTTTTATCATTTAAAAAAAAAACACTTTAAAACCTACATTTATCTTGAACTTCTAATGATTCGTCAGGTACTGTTCCGCTGAGAAAAATGTTAGGAAAATAGTCCCAACATTTCCCAAATAAACTCTTTAGTATTTACTGTCCAATAGATGTGAACTAAGCTTAAAAATACAGCAAGTCAAAATAAAAAAAGCCAGTACTTGTGTGGATTGATTTTAAATTTGATTCACAGGTGATGTTCCAGCTGGAAGCTGATGATATTGAATCGTTTTCTAATATCCAATATTATCACAGTTCACTATAATATTAACTATTTGTAGTATGATACAGTCAGCACTCACATATCCAACCCAACAAAATAATATCCAACAAAATAAGTACAGTATTTTAATTCAGAACGATATCATTCTGAAAATATCATTTGCCCAAAGAGACACGTGTAATACAGTACATACTTTTAAATCCAGTACGTATTGTAACAGCATGTTAAATTCCCCATTAACGACCCAACAGCAAATTGAAATCAAGGTGTTATCCATGCTCCAAAGTCAGTATTCAAAATTGCAGAATATAGTGCTCAGTAACACCCTAATGTCACTTGCAAATGAAAACTAAGGTTCATAGATTTAAAGAAATACATCACAGTATTTAAAACTGTTTAATGATGAACTGTTCTACATTACAGTAGCTGGTCTTGTTCACTTTGTTGTTGCTGCATTTTTGTCAGGTGAAACTAGAGGAAGCACTGTGTAAGTGCACAATAAAGATGATTTGCACATGCGAGAAAAAAAAAAGCAGGCTGTGACCGATAATCAAATAAATTGTAACATTGAAGAGATGGGCTTTGTATCAGAAAAGTGGTGACAGAGTTGGAAATCATGTGTGATGGGAAAGTACATTAATGTGTTACATATATATATATACACACACACACTACCGTTCAAAAGTTTGGGGTCACTTAGAAATTTCCTTGTTTTCGAAAGAAAAGCAAATTTTTGGTCCATTAAAATAACATCAAATTGATCAGAAATACAGTGTAGACATTGTTAATGTTGTAAATGACTATTGTAGTTGGAAACGGCTGATTTGTAATGGAATATCTACATAGGCGTACAGAGGCCCATTATCAGCAACCATCAGTCCTGTGTTCCAATGGCACGTTGTGTTTGCTAATCCATGTTTATCATTTTAAGATGCTAATTGATCATTAGAAAACCCTTTTGCAATTATGTTAGCACAGCTGAAAACTGTTGTGCTGATTAAAGAAGCAATAAAACTGGCCTTCTTTAGACTAGTTGAGTATCTGGAGCATCAGCAATTGTGGGTTCGATTACAGGCTCAAAATGGCCAGAAACAAAGAACTTTCTTCTGAAACTCGTCAGTCTATTCTTGTTCTGAGAAATGAAGGCTATTCCATGCGAGAAATTGTCAAGAAACTGAAGATCTCGTACAACGCTGTGTACTACTCCCTTCACAGAACAGCGCAAACTGGCTCTAACCAGAATAGAAAGAGGAGTGGGAGGCCCCGTGCACAACTGAGCAAGAGGACAAATACATTAGAGTGTCTAGTTTGAGAAACAGACGCCTCACAGGTCCTCAACTGGCAGCTTCATTAAATAGTACCCGCAAAACACCAGTCTCAACGTCAACAGTGAAGAGGCGACTCGGGATGCTGGCCTTCTAGGCAGAGTTGCAAAGAAAAAGCCATATCTCAGACTGGCCAATAAAAAGAAAAGATTAAGATGGGCAAAAGAACACAGACACTGGACAGAGGAAGACTGGAAAAAGTGTTATGGACAGACAAATCTAAGTTTGAGGTGTTTGGATCACAAAGAAGAACATTCGTGAGACGCAGACCAAATGAAAAGATGCTGGAGGAGTGCTTGACGCATCTGTCAAGCATGGTGGAGGCAATGTGATGGTCTGGGGGTGCTTTGGTGGTGGTAAAGTGGGAGATTTGTATAGGGTAAAAGGGATCTTGAAGAAGGAAGGCTATCACTGCATTTTGCAACGCCATGCCATACCCTGTGGACGGCGCTTGATTGGAGCCATTTCCTCCTACAACAGGACAATGACCCAAAGCACAGCTCCAAACTATGCAAGAACTATTTAGGGAAGAAGCAGTCAGCTGGTATTCTGTCTATAATGGAGTGGCCAGCACAGTCACCGGATCTCAACCCTATTGAGCTGTTGTGGGAGCAGCTTGACCGTATGGTACACAAGAAGTGCCCATCAAGCCAATCCAACTTGTGGGAGGTGCTTCAGGAAGCATGGGGTGAAATCTTTTCAGATTACCTCAACAAATTGACAACTAGAATGCCAAAGGTCTGCAAGGCTGTAATTGCTGTAAATGGAGGATTCTTTGACGAAAGCAAAGTTTAAAGGTATATATATATATATATATATATATATATATATATATATAATGGGAATGGATTTGTTTCTTAATACAAGGATGGTAAAAGACAGATATTGTATCTGAGTGTCGTATATCCAAGTGCTGACTGTACGGATAATCCTAAGCATCATACAAGTGAACACAACAATAATGTGACTCCCGACAAGATTGCCACCCTGGCATCACCATGGTGGTCATCTATTTGGGAGTCACATTATTGCCTCTCTGGCCAAACCCTTAGAGCCATCGTTACAGTACTTAAACCTTCCTGCTCTCAATTAATGTTTTTTTGGTTGTTGTTGCTGGAGATTTTGAGCACTCTCTTGAATGTTCCAGTGTAAGGCGTATGTGCTGTACTGCAAGTGGTCATGGGTATTCAAATCTCTAGCACTGCTGGGAAGTGCTTTGGCAAGCTGCTAACACTTGGAGAGTTAAAAAAAGAGGAACCTGACTTCTGCAAAACTACCCCTATACCTACATAACTATTTAACAATGGAAACAAAAACAAAAAAAAACTTGGAGATGGTCTAAAAAGTTAGCATTAAGTAGAGGCTTTAGGTATATAAAAGATATGTTGGGGTTTTTCCCGTCACACTTCCCATCCAGGTGGACTAGTCAAATTTGTCATATAATAACCATAAAGCAACATGCTACTTGATGTGTAGTATGAAATGGCAGATCAACGGCAATTTCAATAACATGCCAGAAACATACACTGGAAAGTTAAGTATTTTTCTACAATTTTTGCTGTGTTTAACACACTGGGGTCTTACAAATTAGTGTCATCTGGTTAATCCGCAATTGCAACACTAACCTAACTCCATGGCTTTATGAAAACTCGATTTAAAGTATGTGTTGTTGAGAGGAAATGTTGTGAGTATTTTAATATCAAACTACAAATACCTTTGCTTTGCTGTATGAATCCACAGAGGTTTTGTCTTTCAGATTCGTGTGCAGCCCACACTTGGCAAAGCAGAAGAACAGTTTGTTTGTTTCCAAGCAACAATGACAATGAATTGCTTTAAGTTGGACACCTTTGGCCATTCATAAATCAAAGACTCAGAGGAAAGTACAAGAATAACACCACTTTCAGCTTATAAAAAGGATTGTACTGTTTATGTTAGCAGACTGTTTATGTTATGCTACTGATTTCCAAATATATATATATATATATATATATATATATATATATATATATATATATATATATATATATATATATATATAATAGATGGGCTTCAGTGAGTTACAGGAAAATAATTTCATCTAGGGTTTCTGTGACGTCATTAACTCACTGAAGAGGCCTATCTAATATTTTTTATAAGACATGGATACCCTTGTGATGCTAATATTAAAGAAGATGAGGTTCAGCAGTACAAATTGCTTTTTTAAACGTAGTGTTTCAGTGCTGTACAGACGTTATCCATTTCTCCAGTTTCTCTGAGATACGAATGTACCAGCTTTACTCTAGAGGAATTATCACTTTTTGACGTCACTACTGTGGTATTATGCCTTTTTTTTAGAATGGCTCAGGATGCAAATATAGCCTTGTGGCGAAGTGTCCCGCCCCTATGTATTTATTTATTATTATTTGTATTTTTGTTTGCAGCGCGGATAAAAGTGCAGCGTCTTTTGTTATTGTATAATTGTGAGGATGCGTGGCTGATCAGCTACTGATTATTTAACTAGCTGACAGTCACGCATCCTTACTAAACTCGTGCAGACTGTGGCCGAGGAGTAATAAGATAATTAACAGCTAGTTAACCCCTCGGCCAGAGTATAAGAACCTGCAGCTGTCCGTGCTGTGGGGGTTGAGTGTAGAGGAGAGTAAGGGAGAACACGGGAGAGCGAGCGAAAAAAACAATTGCTATATTTAAAAATATACTTGTTTCTGTTTGTTTGGCCATCGCGCCTTTTTGTTTTGTGTTTTGTTGTCTGTTTAAATCTGTTGTTTTTGTTTATTTAGTTAATAAATACGCTGATCGCAGTAGCGTTTCAGCTTTCACCCGCCCAGCCACTGATTTGGTTCAGTTACTTCCTGGTCCGTGACGTCACCACACCTCACCACTGCAAGCCATCCTGCCACAAGCCTCCATCCATGTATTTATTTATATTTATATATATATATATACAGTACTGTGCAAAAGTTTTAGGCAGGTGTGAAAAAATGCTGTAAAGTAAGAATGCTTTCAATAATAGACATGTTAATAGATGATATTTATCAATTAACTAAATGCAAAGTGAGTGAACAGAAGAAAAATATAAATCAAATCCATATTTGGTGTGACCACCCTTTGCCTTCAAAACAGCATCAATTCTTCTAGGTACACTTGCACAAAGTCAGGGATTTTGTAAGCCTATAGTCAGGTGTATGATTAAACAATTATACCAAACAGGTGCTAATGATCATCAATTCAATATGTAGGTTGAAACACAATCATTAACTGAAACAGAAACAGCTGTGTAGGAGGAATAAAACTGGGTGAGGAACAGCCAAACTCAGCTAACAAGGTGAGGTTGCTGAAGACAGTTTACTGTCAAAAGTCATACACCAGGGCAAGACTGAGCACAGCAACAAGACACAAGGTAGTTATACTGCATCAGCAAGGTCTCTCCCAGGCAGAAATTTCAAGGCAGACAGGGGTTTCCAGATGTGCTGTCCAAGCTCTTTTGAAGAAGCACAAATAAACGGGAAACGTTGAGGACCGTAGACGCAGTGGTCGGCCAAGGAAACTTACTGCAGCAGATGAAAGACATATCATGCTTACTTCCCTTTGCAATCGGAAGATGTCCAGCAGTGCCATCAGCTCAGAACTGGCAGAAAACAGTGGGACCCTGGTACACCCATCTACTGTCCAGAGAAGTCTGGTCAGAAGTGGCCTTCATGGAAGACTTCCGGCCAAAAAGCCATACCTCCGACGTGGAAACAAGGCCAAGCGACTCAACCATGCATGAAAACACAGGAACTGGGGTGCAGAAAAATGGCAGCAGGTGCTCTGGACTGATGCGTCAAAATTTGAAATATTTGGCTGTAGCAGAAGGCAGTTTGTTCGCCGAAGGGCTGAGAGCGGTTCACGAATGAGTGTCTGCAGGCAACAGTGAAGCATGGTGGAGGTTCCTTGCAAGTTTGGGGCTGCATTTCTGCAAATGGAGTTGGGGATTTGGTCAGAATTAATGGTCTCCTCAATGCTGAGAAGTACAGGCAGATACTTATCCATCATGCAATACCATCAGGGAGGCATCTGATTGGCCCCAAATTTATTCTGCAGCATGACAACAACCCCAAACATACAGCGTAAAGTCATTAAGAACTATCTTCAGCGAAAGAAGAACAAGGAGTCCTGGAAGTGATGGTATGGTCCCCACAGAGCCCTGATCTCAACATCATCGAGTATATATATATATATATATATATATATATATATATATATATATATATATATATATATATATATATATATATATATATATATATATATATATATATATATATATATATATATATATATATATACACACACTACCGTTCAAAAGTTTGGGGTCACTTAGAAATTTCCTTGTTTTCCATGAAAACATACATGAAATGAGTTTGAATAGGAAATATTGCAAAATGAATAGGAAATATAGTCATTGACAAGGTTAGAAATAATGAATTTTAATTGAAATAATAATTGTGTCCTTCAAACTTTGCTTTCGTCAAAGAATCCTCCATTTGCAGCAATTACAGCCTTGCAGACCTTTGGCATTCTAGTTGTCAATTTGTTGAGGTAATCTGAAAAGATTTCACCCCATGCTTCCTGAAGCACCTCCCACAAGTTGGATTGGCTTGATGGGCACTTCTTACGTACCATACGGTCAAGCTGCTCCCACAACAGCTCAATAGGGTTGAGATCCGGTGACTGTGCTGGCCACTCCATTATAGACAGAATACCAGTTGACTGCTTCTTCCCTAAATAGTTCTTGCATAGTTTGGAGCTGTGCTTTGGGTCACTGTCCTGTTGTAGGAGGAAATTGGCTCCAATCAAGCGCTGTCCACATGGTATCCCTTTTACCCTGTACAAATCTCCCACTTTACCACCACCAAAGCACCCCCAGACCATCACATTGCCTCCACCATGCTTGACAGACGGCGTCAAGCACTCCTCCAGCATCTTTTCATTTGGTCTGCGTCTCACGAATGTTCTTCTTTGTGATCCGAACACCTCAAACAGATTTGTCTGTCCATAACACTTTTTTCCAATCTTCCTCTGTCCAGTGTCTGTGTTCTTTTGCCCATCTTAATCTTTTCTTTTTATTGGCCAGTCTGAGATATGGCTTTTTCTTTGCAACTCTGCCTAGAAGGCCAGCATCCCGGAGTCGCCTCTTCACTGTTGACGTTGAGACTGGTGTTTTATGGTACTATTTAATGAAGCTGCCAGTTGAGGACCTGTGAGGCGTCTGTTTCTCAAACTAGACTCTCTAATGTATTTGTCCTCTTGCTCAGTTGTGCACCGGGCCTCCCACTCCTCTTTCTATTCTGGTTAGAGCCAGTTTGCGCTGTTCTGTGAAGGGAGTAGTACACAGCGTTGTATGAGATCTTCAGTTTCTTGGCAATTTCTCGCATGGAATAGCCTTCATTTCTCAGAACAAGAATAGACTGACGAGTTTCAGAAGAAAGTTCTTTGTTTCTGGCCATTTTGAGCCTGTAATCGAACCCACAATTGCTGATGCTCCAGATACTCAACTAGTCTAAAGAAGGCCAGTTTTATTGCTTCTTTAATCAGCACAACAGTTTTCAGCTGTGCTAACATAATTGCAAAAGGGTTTTCTAATGATCAATTAGCCTTTTAAAATGATAAACTTGGATTAGCAAACACAACGTGCCATTGGAACACAGGACTGATGGTTGCTGATAATGGGCCTCTGTACGCCTATGTAGATATTCCATTACAAATCAGCCGTTTCCAGCTACAATAGTCATTTACAACATTAACAATGTCTACACTGTATTTCTGATCAATTTGATGTTATTTTAATGGACAAAAAATTTGCTTTTCTTTCGAAAACAAGGAAATTTCTAAGTGACCCCAAACTTTTGAACGGTAGTGTATATATATAGTAACATTCGGAGCAACATTCAAAGTCATTGTTGGCTACTGATATTATAAATTGCAGACATTGCGGGGCAAGTTTTAAAGTGCGAATGTTAATTGCACAACTAAGAACAGGGCAGCTTCCGTCAGCAAGAAACATTCATTCAAACCCCCATTGTTGTGACAAATTAACCAAGCTAGGGTTAAATATGCAGTTTATTGGCTTGCTATTCAGTCTTGCCTGTATTGTTACTTTCAGATGGAAAGCCTCTATAGGTAGCATAGGCGCAAGTTTGTCATTCCTGAATGTAAGGGAGCAGAAAATGGCAAAATACTCTCAGTTAAGCAAAGAAAAAAAACAGTTTGTAATTACTTTAAGAAATGAAGGTCAATCTTTAAGACAAATCGCAAGAACTTTGCAAGTGTCTGTAACTGCTGTTGCCAAGACCGTCAAACGATTTGAAGAAACTGGCACTCATGAGGACCGAACAAGGTCAGGCAGGTTCATTCTAGTCACAAGTCTGCGAAACCGGTGATTAACTGCCCCTGAAATACAAGCTCAGCTAAATGCTACTAGAAGGACAGATGCTTCAACATCAACTGTTCAGAGGAGATTGCGTGAAGCTGGCCTAACTGGAAGAATTGCTGCAAAGAAACCATTGTTAAGAGTGCAGAATAAGAGGAAGAGACTTGCTTGGGCCAAAAAACATAGAAACTGGATGTTTGAGGAGTGGAAGTCGGTCTTATGGACTGTCAAGCATGGAGGAGGCAGTGTCGTGGTCTGGGCTTGCTTTGCTGGTGACAGTTGGTGATCTTTACCAAGTCCATGGCAAGCTCAACCAGCATGGCTATCATAGCATACTTCAGAGGCATGCCATTCCATCAGGATTACGGCTAGTTGGGCAGTCCTTCATTCTTCAGCAAAATAATGACCCGAAACACACCTCAAAGTTGTGCAAGAACTATCTGGCGAAGAAGGAAAGTGAAGGACAACTCAATCTAATGACCTGGCCTGCCCAGTCTCCAAACCCCAATCCCATAGAACTTGTATGGGACGAACTGGACAGAAGAGTCAAAGCAAAGCTACCCACAAGTGCCCTACATCTCTGGGAAATGCTGCAGAAGAGCTTGGAAGACATGTCGGGTTATTTCCTGCTGAAACTTGTTAACCGAATGCCTCGTGTTTGTGAGGCTGTTATTAAGGCAAAGGGTGGCTATTTTGAGGAATCCAAGATTTAGAGACAATTTTCAATTTTCTTGAACATTGCTTTGATACTCCTTATGTTTTGTTTTGTATATTGTAACATGTGTTTTCATTTTCAAGTATTTACAGAAACGTATACGACGTAAAACATTGTCAATTATGAAAAAACCTAGTTTCCAGCATAAGTATAATACATTTAACTTTATTTGTTTCCGTTTCAAGGGGGTCAAAGCACAAGACCTCCCTGGCACCTTTTAGTTAAATGTAATGCAGCTTTCAGATAAAGAACAAATATCTCGATCAGACATGAGGCTGTAGTGCCCAGTATGCTGACAGCAATTAATAAAAAGATTGAATAGCCGTTGCATCAATTGCATCAATTTGGAAAGTCAAGTTTAGTATCAGGAGTGTTCCACCCCAGTCCTCAGGGTCCATTAACCAGCCAGACCCTATAAAAATCATTCTATCCGTAGCTGACAGAGATACCACATTCTACCAGAGGCTGTAAGCATTTCATAGGCACTACTAAGAAAGACATACATTTAAAATTCATATTTAGGATTCGGAACAAAAACCTTCATAACCCCTGTGGACCTGAGGTGAGCCTCCCAGATAGTGTGTCAGCAGTTTTTTGGTTTTTCTTTTTTACACAAACAGGTCTGTGCACCCTCTACACAAAGATTTAAAGCAGCCCAGATTAAATGGTGCATGACCAGGTCAATGACAAATCAAAAAGAATACCCTTACCTAAATATACTGCAGCTTACAGTATACTATCGTGCAGTACAGTGGAACTAAAATACAGCAATGTTTTTGTAAGGGTTCTGCAGATCTCTCTGAAAAGTTGCATTGTTTGGCAGTGCAGAGATAATGGCTTTATTGAAAGCTATCTTTACAGGCCAAACACTGGCCTTTAGAACTTGTTCAAACTCATTTAATTTGAGAAGCTCGTGCTGCTCAGGTCATTGCATGCATGTGCCTGCTTGAACATTAAAGCAAATTCTGTTGTGGCACTTAGTAAAGTACATTTTGTCGTATGTACTTAGGGAAAATATGTTAATGAAAAGAGCCACTTTATACTTATTTAAATATTTGTTGCGTCTTCTTAGCGAGATCGATAGTCATGCAATATTGTTCAAATAAATAGAGTTGAGTTGTGGTTTGCTGCAGCAGAGGGTGCCCGAAGGATAACATCTATACATGCAAGGGTACAAGAACCAAAATAACATTGTTTTTGTTGAATGTAAATGTCAGTATAAATGAAAGGCAGTTTAATCCCATCTAAAAAATGTGTTTCTATCAAAAAGCTTTTCATACTCATACAGTAGCCCCTCGCTAAAACGGCTATGTTTGTCCAACATTAGGAGGTGTCGGGTTTAAAAAAAATACAATACAATCGCACACACATACATTTATAGTGCTCAATGTATTTTAAATGTATAAATCATTGCGCTGATGTGTTTTGTGTAGGCTACACATTACAATATGAAAAAATATATAAATCTGTACAGTAGGCCTATACAGTATACAGTACAGTAGTAAAATTAAATGAACACCTAGCTCACTTTCTTTTTACTTTAGCCTGTAGGCTACCGGTAACACAAAATAAATCATGCTGCTGCATTGTACACATTGGTGTACAATGCGAATATAAGATTATTTAAAATTGAAACTAAATGATTTTAGCAGGTTATTAGTATTATTATTATTATTATTAACTTGGCAGCCTAGACAACACATAATAGATCATGGTGCCACATTGACAAGTTATGATACTTACAGCAAGCAGTCATTTCTCATTAATACGAATTTCAAAGGACCAGCAAAAAATTTAGCATTATACCACTAATTCGTATTATCATTAGTAGCCTATCAAATGTATACGGTCTGCTTTTATTGAAGTTAGCAGTGGTGCAGTGCTAAAAGATGCTTAGAATGATCTGGAGGGGTTAGCGGCACATGTGTGCAGTCTATTGCTTCGAATACTTTGGGGAAACCAGAAGTGTCATAGAAATTTGTTTTCAAGGCTTGTAAGTACACCCTGCTTTTAGGGAAAGATAGGTATTTGGCTGTTTACAACTGGCAACACACGAGAAAAAGTGGACTGGGAAATGCCAGCAACAATTGCGACTATTTAAAACATACTTTCAGACGTCCTTAACAAATGGATGCAATTATAAGTGTCGCAATTTCCTGCAACTTTCGTACATCTCATTATAATATTTGCACTATCTCCGACACCTTTTTGCAAATGTATGCCGGAGCAGCCATAATTACATATTCATCTATGCTTGAACCGCAAACAGAAACTGCTGCTGCAAAGCATTCCCCAAATAGCATTGAGCTTGTTTAGTACATTTCACCCAAGACTTCCAACTCGTTTGCAACTGGTTTGCGACTATTGTGACAGGCGCAACACTTTAGTACACCTACCCCTAAGTAGCTTCAGATGTAATTAAATATATATATATATATATATATATATATATATATATATATGTATTATTATGTGGGGTTTTTTTAGAATGCAAACATTCTGAGTAGTATTGAGTTTTGTAGCTGCAAAATCATTTTTTCTTTTTTTTACATTTTTATCTAAGTTCTTTTCTGGAGAATCCTAATTGCCAGGACTAAGATGATTCTATTCAAATCATCTGACAATATGACATCTCAGCTAGGCCAGCCACAGCTCCACTTTGGAGCAACAAAACCTAGAGCCACTTGGAATGATAGAAAATGTCATAATAGTACAGGACAAAATCAATCAAGATGCTACTTACTCTTAAAAAAAGTGTTTAGGGAAAGCAGCATCAAAGAAGGTTGGAATTACAATCAAAAGACATGTGAATTGTCTCTTTAAGAGGTATTTAATTTCATTTTCTGTTTTAACATAAAGAAAAAAGGAATGTCCCTTGTTTTGTTTAATTATAAAAGAGTGAATAGAAAATTACCCCTTTTTAATATTTAGAAGTTAGGCAGCTCTGATTATACAACTGCTCTGGTGTATAGTCTTTCAGAGCTGTTTCTTTATGTGTCTTGGAGAAACAGTTGACCTTGCCAGTGTCACGCTAATGGTATTAAAATGTCCCTGATTTTACACTTTCAAATCTGGGTCAGATGGGGGCAAATACCTAGTAAAATCACAGATCAACTAGAGTTACACATTTATATATAGCCAGGGTCATTTTTATATATACATATATATATATATATATATATATATATATATATATATATATATATATATATATATATATATATATATATATATATATATATATATATATATATATATATATATATATATATATATATATATTTAAGATTGTTCTATGGTTCAGGAAAACTCACATTTTAAATATCAATGGCAATAATTGTAATATAAAAATGTTTTGTAAATTGTAGATTAGGGTTCTCTCAATGTATACAGGGTGTATTCCATAACATTGCAATGGTATGCGTTCATGTTTATTACATATCACCTCAACTTTATCTTTGATTTTTAGAAGGGTGACTGCATAAATATAAAATACTCTGCGATTGTTGTTTTTTTTTTTATTATGTACTGCATACTGATGTGGATTCTGTGAACCACATTGTGCACCGATATTGATTTCTTTATCTTATGGGATCATTACAGTGTGGGGGAGAACTGTATAAGCAGCAAGAATCTTACTTAGACCTGAGAATTATCTAACCACCAAGAACAACTAGATGCATGCAGAATGAATTGCATACTGCTTTGTAGTTTTCAAAAATATTGAAAACTGTGACATCTCGAAATCTAACATGAAATACTGTATTACTATTCTGGTTTCAGGTAGACTTTGCAATATCATTTTGTAGTTTCTTTGATTACACAATGTTAAATAAAAGATGCAGTGCTATGTTTTTTGTTTTTTTTAAAAATTGTAATTAGCATTCTGTTCTGACTACAGCGTACATTCATTTCCAATGTCTAAAATGTAGTGTAGCGTGTTACCTGTGCTGTTTCATAGTTTAATAATGTACACCTTCATCAAAGGCATACATACCTTGCTGAAGTAAGTATGATCCAGGTGTGGGTATAAGCTCTGCACATGCTAACTAACCTAGCTCTTTTGTACAGTGGTTAAGATGCTCGATTGCACCCAGAGTTAGCACCCAGACCCCTAAATTAGTTTTAGCTTTAAAGACACAAGCTTTTTTCTACATGATGTTTTTTTTCAAATAATAATATTTTAAAGAAAATTCCTACAGCTTCATAAAAAAAACACAGTCTGAAATATGTGGAAGCTATTTTTAAAACCATATGGGACACTACACCCTTAAAAAATATATTTGTATACTTTTATAACTGGCTATAAAGCTTTAAACTGGATTACTGTGTTCTTGCTAATAAACATTTTCTGAAGCACAAATAAATACACTGCAGCTGAGCTGACCAGGATTTAAAAAACAAAAACAAAACAGTGTTATTGTATCAAGCTCACAATATAGTAAAGAAAGCTTTACAAGCAAGTGATTTTCACTAAATGTGTTACTAAAATTAATTCGTTAATGCTTTGAAATTGAGTCGATGAGATCGTTAATGACCGCATTTATTGTTAAAAAGCTTACAAAAAGCCTAATTGTTGCAGTTCACACCACTTCCTGTCTCAGACTAGATAAGGGGAACTCGTTAATCAAAATGCACGTTACCAAGATCAAGAAAAGAGAGACAGCTCTCCCACTGGTGAGGGGCAGCCAAATGGAAATAAAAAATAATGGGAGTATCTATGGTGTGTATAATTTGCAAACTTCATTTAAAATTGTGCATTTTGTCATGCAGAATGTACATTTATTTAGATAACTTCACATATAAAATGCTGATTTACGATTATCTGGCGTGTGGGTATAACTTGAACGGCATGGATTTATAAATAAATAAATAAATAAATCCCACTAGTCATTTACCCTCGTTTGCGGGGGATTTTGCCACAGCTTATTATATACAACTGTTTTAATGTGCATTCTGCAATCTTTTTTTTGGTTAAAGAGAAAGAAATTTTTCCCCCTTTTTTGGATGGGGTGGTGGGTGTGGTAGACTTGTCAGCTCATGAAGTGTAATCTATGTAGGTTTGGTTGGAATTAACTTTTGTTTGTATTTTAGTATGTACCATTGTAAGCTATAAATGAGTATGTTTGAAGTGCCACTTGTGTTTGTAGTTGTTATACATGTATAACATGTATGTAACACTTCATTATACATCTGTATATTTATTAAGCTTTTAAAATTACGATTTAACTCGACGATACACAATTTGTTTATAATTGTTTGGTGAATTCCTCTAATCATGCATTTTCTCTGGTACTCTTTGCTGGCCTCCGCAATAAGTAAACTCAACATGATTAGAAGTAGCCACCGAACATTTACAGTATTATAGGAATATTTTATATGCATACAAACGTGTGAAGATGGAAATGTACATTGTACATAAAGTGTGGGGTGAGTCTGACAACATCACAAAATGATCTTCATCACATTCCTAGTGCATTGCTGTGTGTGGTTGCAGGTGTGGTTACAATGTGATATTTTGTAATGTGATCCTAAGTACTTTGATATCTTGTAACAACTGTAAGAGGAGGCTGTGTGGTCCAGTGGTTAAAGAAAAGGGCTTGTCACCCTAGATAAGGGTGTCTGCTAAGAAATAAATAATAATAATAATAATTGGTTGTACAGGGTAATTATTTTGACAATTAATAAGATAGCCAATCCCGTTATTAAGCATCTGGGCAGACATACAGTACAGCAAAAACAAAAGATGTCTCTCAAAGAGAAACATGGGTGTGCAAGTCATGGCTTTGGTATTGTAAGTAAACTAGAGACATGCTTTCATGCTTAGTCTGTAAACTGCTCATTTTGACAGCATGCTTTCATTTTCCACCAAGTAAACAAAAAATAACCTTTGCTATGCAAGTCTAATGGGACTCTCAAAAATGATTTACTGATACATAACTGGACTTCAGCTAAAAAAGCAATGAAAGACACAAATAAGCAACCAAGCCATGTTCTGTATAGTATATGCTTCAGTCTCATTACCTTTGCTTACATGATAGATACAGTTATAATACAATCCTCCTTTAATAAGATAGAAACAATAAACAAACCTCTTTTATAAAAAAGAGCCACTTGGACACAGAATAAACCTGCAGGTTCTTTCTGAGTCTAATATACATGGTAAATGCACATTTACACATGAACAAAACAGACTTGCTTACCTTTACAAGAAGGCATTCTGGCAACACAAGGAAGCAGCTGAGTCACTGGATTCTTTGTTGACTAATGAGCAACATGACATGAACACATACATTGACAAAGCTGCCTTCCCTCAGTCATCTCATGACAGCACATGTCGGCCCCCTGGAGCCTCCAAAACATGTATGTCGCTCTTATGTGCGGTAATCAGCTATAATTGTATAATACTCTGGATTGCATCTGTAGGAAACCAATCTGCAGCACTGTTGTATTTCCGTTGTATTTAACCTTCAGTTGTATACAGTATATTTCCCATAGGAAATATGAAGATAATTGCCAGTTAACTGAACAGTCACGGCGATTTAGCTAGCCAATGGTTTAGAAAAGCACCAGACACAATTCTCACAGGTGCAGCTGGATTCCATGTGATCCCAGGTATAAAAAAAGACTATTAGAAATGCTTACAGTTATAAAAGCTGTCTCTGTGTTTTTTTTGGTATTGCAAATACTATAAGCTGCATCAGCTTAGCGCAGTGCTAAACCAATCAGGTTCCCGAGGCTTCCCGAGAAGGTCTGGTAATCAGCATTAAATCAAAGCAGATGGGAATGACAGAATATATTAAGGAGGTTATTAACAGTGCTGGGCTGCTCAGTTAAATGCATGGTTTTGATAATCCATCTTGAGTTTTAGACACTACGATACAAAACCGTTCCATTAACCAGCCGAGCTGCTTCTGGTTAAGGGTGAAGTGAAGGCTCCAATCAATAAAAAGGTCTCTCCAGAATCAGAAAAAAACAGAGATGTGACTGCTTAAATTGACTTTAAATGAGAACTATGCTAAAGATACATAAGCAATGTGTCTAGTTTATGAATAGGGCATATAGTTTTAAAATCTGAATTTCAACTGAGTATGGCTTTGGTTTTCAGAATTTTACACAGTTTAATTTTTTTTGCAAACTTTTGGTGTCATATTAAAAAAAAAAAAAAATGTATCAATTGTTGGTATCCTAGCAAGCCTGACTGTATACAACCAGTTAAACTGCAAAAAGAATGTTTGCTTACTATAAGATAAAATACATTTAGAATCATGTATATGCAGCTAAGTGACATGTGTAAGCAATACCTTAACTAAAAGGTGTATAAAGGATCCTTGGCATGTCTTCCCTCTTTGGCTTTAGCTTTGGTAATCCAATTGTGGCTTTAGAATTGGTGAACTTAACTGACAAAAATACATGTGGCGTTTTACCATATGTTCTGTATCCTCAAATTCTATTCCTTTGTTTTACCAGCAGTTCTGTCCTCGTAGTTTCTTTTTCAGAGCTTACTGACTGGCGAGATATTTTATTTATGTCCTATTGTGACCTCTATCAGAGCATGGCATTAGCGCAATATAGCTGTCTAATGTGTAGTCTCTTTTGCCTATGTTTTTTACCTGCCTATTTTAGCAGTCTTCCACATCTCCCTCTTTCCACTCAATCTACATGTCCTGTTGTCCAATCCATCAATTTCTTCAATTCACCAATGTGATGATTTATTGATTTGCAATCGACAGATGATTTAATGATTTAATGTAATGGGCCCGATGACTGTGATGGGCTCTCAGGGCCCGAGTGAATGATAAATTCCGTGGGTGCTCAACAGCTACCTGCGCGAGGCCGGCTAGGAAAAACATGAACGATATCATGCATCCCATTGCCGCAGATAGGAAGTGGCTCTGGGCCACCTCCCCCCGGGACGAGGCATGCTACAAGGTGGTGGCTGGTGAGGAGGAGGCCAAAACAAAAGAAACGACATGGAAGAATAACACACAGAGCCTTTATGCACTTGCTCATGATGTGCTGGTTGGGGGCGGATTCTCCTTCTAGAAAAGCAACCAAGTTTACAATTATCATCTTCTCATTCATATTAATTAACTTCTCACACCTTCTTCCCACACCTCCATTTCTCAATTTGTAGGTACATTTGCAGCTACTGTAATCAGAGCAAGTCTGCTGTGGCACCATGTTCTGCATCTGGTTTTTAGATGAACATTCACTACTTAGGATAGGATATCTCCTTTAGACCAAGTTTAGTAATTAAGCTCACCAACTTTAGATGAAAATACAACAATGTAAGATTCTATTTTTACTTTTGTGCCATTATGTTTTATAATTTGATAAAAAAAATAAAATTACAAATGTTGATGTAACCAGTATATTAAATAATAGTATATTTGACCAATGACATAATATAGATGAAAAGAGGTTACTAATAAAAATAAGCCAAAAGCAAAAATGGCTATGCATTTGAACTATTGATAAGCTAAAAAATATATATTGTTTGCAATAATGTAAATAGTATTGATAGAGATATGTTACCCAAGAGGCAGGTCAATGTGCAAATGAGTTCAGACAAAGACAGACCAGCCCATCCATCCTGAAAATCACAGATCCATTCATCTTTTGACTTTCAATGTGGATTGTTGGAGAAAATGGGAAGTGCAAAGTATTCAAACAAATGCCACTGTCCCTATTAACTGTTTAATCATGCAATTTGCCAGTTCCAAACAAGTGGAAAAACAAGCATAGCCACCTGCCCAGCCAAAGTCTTACAAGGGTAGACTGTAGACTAGGTAAACCTAAGACAGAAGGCTGCAGCTGTTGATATTAAGAGCTACAAACTAGGGGAGAAAGTTTGGCAAACCAAATTACACTCCAACCATAAATATTACAAAACTGATTGTCTTCCAAATCTCAGATAGTAGACACATTTGGGTTATGGAGAATTCTCTCCCAGTAGTTTAAGCCAACAGTAAAACCAGGGTGCAGACGAAGCCCCTTCTGCAGGAGAGCCAACACTCTGGCCAACATAGTAAATCTGTGCAGAAAAAATACTATTCATATGCATGTTATCAAGTAAAACTAATTATGAGCATAGGTCTACAGCTATGGCCAAAAGTTTTGCATCACCAGAATTTTAGGATTGAGACTTAACTTAAATGGGCTTAAATGGGCTTAATGAGCATTTAACTTAAATGGACATAATTTAGATCTTTTATTTAACAATATTTCATGTTAGAATTCGAAATGTCACATTTTTCAATTTGTCAGTTTGTCAGCTTGTTAAGTACATGGAAAACTACAAAGCAGTATGCAATTCAATGTGTTAACTTTATTCAGCAGGTTTCATTTGACTTTATAAAGCAAAATGTGTTAATTCTGTAGGGTGATGCAAAACTTTTGTCGATAGCTGTACTTGTGCTGATCAATTATTAAACCTTTCATTGCTACCAAACCAATAATAATAGAAGAAAGCAGTTAAGAGGCCAACATTGGCAGAAACGGGCTAAAGGTTACTACCACAGATTAGGAACTCACCACGTGTTACCTCTCCACCCACCCACAGATATTAGGGAATTCAAATGTAGTACAATACAAACGATGATTATAACAGTATAATGGTCTCATATCCTGCATGCTTTTATGTCAAGGAGCTGAAGATGAGCAACTAAGATCAAAATACACCTCAATCCATTTTTATAGTTTGTCACAGTAATTGTGTCATATTAAAACATGTGTCAAATATGAATGAGCCAGATGTGTGCGCGAGAACAGTTTCAAAAAACGATTTATAAAGGAAACTATTAGGTATCTTACCATATAAAACCATTTCCTTCATATTGTGTTGTCATCGTCATAACATAATGTTTCACAGTCCAGTAGTAGCAGATGCTAGATGAGTCTTCCTTGAGAATCTAACAGAGGATCCCAGGTGCTGTAGTGTATTTCATAATCAGCAAAGTGTTACCTCTGCCTTAAACTCAATGTGAACCTGCTGTATAGCACAGAGCTGCAATCTGCTGCGCTTACAGTATTCATAACACAGTCATCTTAAAGACAACTTTCTGCTTCATTCTTCAGTTGGTGATCAAAAAGATCAAGTTAGTATTATTATTTGTTTATTTAGCAGACACCTTTATCCAAGGTGACTTACAGAGACTAGGGTGTGTGAACTATGCATCAGCTGCAGAGTCACTTACAATTACGTCTCACCCGAAAGACGGAGCACAAGGAGGTTAAGTGACTTGCTCAGGGTCACACAATGAGTCAGTGGCTGAGGTGGGATTTGAACCGGGGACCTCCTGGTTACAAGCCTGTTTCTTTAACCACTGGACCACACAGCCTCCTGTACCAATTAAACCCCACTTTCCCGAAAAGCCCCCTGCATAGCCACGATAAGTAGCATCTTGGCATTTATCTCAAGGATAAAAGAGGCGATCTAGAAGCAAGCATTTTGACTGTATAACTTTACATAATTAAAACCACCAATAACACAGAATTCCTTTTTAGCAAATGGGATATTTTTTATTCACACTCAATAAAGGGGAAGGGGAAGTTTCCATGGAAAAATAAATGAGTCTCACCTTTTTCTCACACTATTTTTGTTGTACCTTTTGGGTAGTGTGTGTTTCCATGTAGTTTTCTTTTAGCCAGAGACATTCTCCTTCCAAATGCAATTAATATTAAACTAAGGGAGATTACTATGTCTGTGTGGTCATGGTTAAGGTTTTAACAAAGGTACTGTTTAAAGTCAATTTTACAACTAGCTCAAAAGGGGGGTAAAACCCAACCAATATGCATGAACATTTTTCTGTGTGATCAGATTGGCAGGATCAACAAACCCCGTGAATGGGGTAGCATTTGGTTGAATACTTTTTGAGATACAGAGTGTAGAAATGACTCAGATGCTTTTTTATACACCTGTATAGCACATTAAGGAACCACACTCGGCATATACATAGTCCCGCGGGTCCTAGTTTTACAGAAATTGAACCCCAAAGATAATGGTCTGAAGTCACTACTGTCGGATGTCATTGCTAGGCAGAGTGACTTGCGACTGTTCCATTGCACTGAATAGGGAGACATGGAATATATAGTTCAGCACACACGGGTCACTTCTGTTTTTCTGTCTGGATTAAAACTGGTAATCAGTGATAATGTTTTTTTGAGTTTGTGCCTTCAACACTGGGGAAACTAATAATAATTTGTTAATTTAGGAAATAAGATTTTCATTTTCCCCCTCTCACTTTTGTTGTTATGGTACGGTCGGGAGTTCAATGATACCGTTCCATTCCACAAACAAATCTGTTTCTGTCAGTGTTAAAACTGTTAACTTCTCTGTGCTTTTATATAATAAAATGTGAAAAATGAAAGCGACCTTGTGTATAGTGTCACTTATTATACAATTAAAATTAAATTAAACTGGTGGACGCAATGTAGCTATACAGCAGTTGCAAGCAACAACATGGTTACAGTACAGCATGATGTTCCTCTGCATCGATCTCAAGTGGTACAGATACTATACAGTGCAGTTTATAATTTGTAGGGACAGTACAGCAGTATTGATGTTCCCCTTCATACTAGTGGTCAGCCCAAACAATGGCCTGGCAATCTTGAAGCAGCCTTTAATAAAATATTGATAGTAGCTCACCATTCCAAGAAAGAACCGCATTTTCTTTTTGGATGGTATTTCGCTACCTATTCCATAAGGTCATCTTCAGTAATCTTTACAATTGCCTCAACCTTATCAGGGTCTGTGGCCACGCCGCTTTCACTGATGAAAGCCTAAAACTAAAAACTTCACAGATTTCCACATTAAGTGGCATTTCTTTGGTGCTAGTTTCAAATTGTTATCTTGAAGACAGAGAAAAACCATTTCCAAGCACTGTAATCCAGGTTTTTCATTTGGTGCAAACACCAGTACGTCGTCCAAATAGCAAAGAAGACTCAAGAAATTCTCATCACAGAAGATGCTCAGCATCATTCTGAATGTTGCAGGCCTGTTGCAAAGGCCTTGGAGCAATCAGTTATATTCATGCAACCCAATTGGAGTGGTAAATGCTGTGCAAAGGAATATTATAATAGCCAGATGTCAGATCCGTAGTAATGAAGAACGCATTGCCACTGAAAAGCTGCAAGAGCATAAAGGATGGGCATCTTTCACGCATTGAGCCAACGGAAGTCTGTACACAAACGGAGATCACCATTCTTCTTCCAAACTAAAACTATTGAAGATGCAAACTCACTGCTTGATTTCCTTATTATTTCTCATTCTACCTGTGTCGAGAAAAGAAGATGAACTCATATTTAGTTACGAAGTCGATCAATTTGCTACTCCAGTATGGTGACAGCTGGCAGGAATCAATGCCAAGATCACCCAAACCAAGTTCCTGCAAAATCTTGCTGGTTTCCCTATAGTGGCTACAGTCATTCTCATTCGGCTCGTCTCAGTATCATTAGTGGGCTTGGGTGTCCCCTGTAATTTTATGCACTTGATGCTGATAGGCAACTGCAGAGCTGGGTTTTACAGGTAATTGTTGTGTTGAAGTCTTCTGAAGCAATGCAGGGATACACATCTTCTAGCTTAGTGTTGCGCTTTAATGTTACTGGTTTGTTAGACGGATTAATTACCTTAACAGGAGCCCACCCATCAACCCATAATGATATAACTATTCTGCCTACTAGAACTGTTCTTGGCTTTGAGTGTGCCACTTTTTGCAAACTTTAAGCGTCTTGTGATGTTTTCCAAATAGCCTTTTCTTTGGCCTGCGACTACTGAGACCTTCACCATGCAATACTCTACCTATGGTTGAAATGGAAACCCCAGTCCCACTTGCAGCCAATTCACTTTGAATATCTTTGGCAGTCAATCTCGGATTATTATTAACCTTCCTCACAATTCTTCTACTTGTTCTTGGTAAAAGAACCTTCTTTTTTCCAGACCGAAGGAGCATTGTGACAGTAGTCTTCTTGATAATAGAAACAATAGTTGAAATTGGGATACTGAAATGCTTGGAAATCTTCTTGTATCCTTCTCCAGCTTTATGACAATAAATAATTGTCTGCCTAAGGTCTTCAGATAGCTCATTACTTTTCCCATATTTACTTATTGGTAATGACAGCAATCATCCTATGCCTAACCCTTTTATACTCAGAATGTTCACCTACAACCCAGCATTTTCTCGACTTTTCTAGAATTCTGCATTATCATATTGAAATTTCTAGCACCTTGTAGACAATACTAACATAGCATCAAAGGGTATGAATACTTCTGAATTAGCATTTTTGGAGTTTTGCAAAAAAAATTCTGAAATAAATAATTGTAACCTTTTTTCCTCATCCACAAAACCACAACTTTTGCTACAAAAGATTTTTCAATAAATTTCTCGAAATTATAAATTTCCATTTGGGAATCTAAACTTTTGACTACAACTGTGTATATATGTATATATCAGTGGCGTGCCGTCAGGACCTTCAAGGTTTTCTCTGCTGACCAGACAGTGCCAAGTAAACCGTCAGTCAAATGACATTACGTTGCCTCACTCACTTGCGTAGTGTGCTTGCTTATACTATGAAACATACTACACTAATTATTATTTGTTCATTTGTCTGACGCATTTATCCAAGTTGACTTTCAGGGTTTACTAGAGGTTTTTTAAGAGTCTAGGGTTTTCCTGAAGGGGATGTGATCAGCCAATAAGAGATCTGCATTTCCCCCGCATAAGTCAAAAACAACGACCAGACGCTAGAAAAAAAACAGTTGAGGGTATTCTCTGGTTCAGTTGAAGGTCTTGAGTGAGTTTAACCAATAGGCGTGTTGAATAATGTCCTTTTTTTTAGACGGGCGACCAATCAGGAGTGAGCAGAGGCGGGCCATAAATCTCCCAGGACACTAATTGCAATTATCATGCACCGTAAAGTTTAGCGCCCTTTCATAAATGAGGCCCAGTGTCTCTTCACTGGGTACTATATAAGAAAAGGACACCACCTTTAGCTCTGGTTCAAAACTGTGAAGCTAAAGACTTGGTTCAGAGTTTGGTAACAACAACAAATGTGCGTTATTTATTTCAGATGACATTTATGCATTGGTGTGCTTGTCTGCTCCCCTGAACAAGACCCTTCCTCACACCAAGTACAACCATATGGTATGTTGTGCTGTGCCTGATAATATCTCTACAGGTTTATTCAGCAAGATTAAACAGTCATCCACAAAACAATCCTCCCCATCACTAGATTAGCAGTTGTCTGAGGTCTCTCTGAAAGGGGGTCATCCTTTAAATCCTCAATGCACTTCAATGCATTGGTGAAGCATCTACAGAGCTTTATTTACACGTTTTAAAGACATCAGCTTTTTTACTTACTGGTATAACATACTGGTATAAATACTGGCTTTCTGAAGCATGTCCCACACAGTTTCTATTTTATTTTATTAATCGTATGCACTTCTGGAAGAAACTGCAGTAATATGTCATACCCTTCCCTGGAGCATGACCGTCTGTGGAAATGATGCAGCGGGACTGTTAAAGGAAAAGCTCCTACTGATTCAATTTGATAAGGACGCAGGACTCTGGATAGAACATAGAAAAGGAGACATTGGAGCTAATGTTAATGGTAGGGGTGGTTTCAAGACAAGGCCAATTAAGCTAGAATCTCACTTATTGTGTTTAATAGTTGTGCAGATAAAGACTTGTTTGTACAGATGGCTCACTGTCAATTTCTCCAGACGTAAGAAAATAATACAAGCTGAAAAATATCTTAGATGTGTACAAACTGAACATGATGCAACCACAGTAAATAATTAAAGGGAATATTTTTGCAACATCAACAATGGATAATTGCAAAGCATACGACATGGTTTATTTAGATTTCCAGAAAGTTTTTGACAAAGTCCCGCTTAAAAGATTAATTCTCAAACTGAATGCAG
This sequence comes from Acipenser oxyrinchus oxyrinchus, assembly GCA_030684275.1. NCBI lineage: Eukaryota > Metazoa > Chordata > Actinopteri > Acipenseriformes > Acipenseridae > Acipenser > Acipenser oxyrinchus. The sequence goes on along the minus strand of CM060248.1, from coordinate 56,031,333 downwards.
TAGGGATTCAAGGAAATGCATGCACATGGATTAGGGAGTGGTTAACATGTAGAAAACAAAAAGTACTGATTAGAGAATAAACCTCAAAATGGAGCGAGGTAACCAGTGGAATACCATAGGGATCAGTATTAGGTCCTCTGCTATTCCTAATCTACATTAATGATTTAGATTCTGGTATAGTAAGCAAACTTGTTAAATTTGCAGATGACACAAAAATAGGAGGAGTGGCAAACACTGTTGCAGCAGCAAAGGTCATTCAAAATGATCTAGAGAGCATTCAGAACTGGGCAGACACATGGTAAATTACATTTAATAGAGAAAAGTGTAAAGTACTGCATGCAGGCAATAAACATGTGCATTATAAATATCATATGCGAGATACTGAAATTGAAGAAGGAATCTATGAAAAAGACCTAGGAGTTTATGTTGACTCAGAAATGTCTTCATCTAGACAATGTGGGGAAGCTATAAAAAAAGGCCAACAAGATGCTTGGATATATTGTGAGAAGTGTTGAATTTAAATCAAGGGAAGTAATGTTAAAACTTTACAATGCATTAGTAAGACCTCACCTAGAATATTGTGTTCAGTTCTGGTCACAAGACCCGGCCCAATCTTCGAGTCCCGGGCGGGCAGCGGCGGCGCCGTCCAGCAGCGAGGGAGGCGGGGGAGGCTGCCGCCCGTGCCCCAAGGCGCGGGGCCCGCGGGCCGCGACGCGCCGTCTCAAGTGCTTTCAAAAGCCACAGTCACAGCATCGACAGTATCTGCCTTGGAAAAATAAATAAAATAAAAATAAAACTTCCACATTAATCTGTGTGTCACGTGACCGGTGCAAATGCTCTTAATACAATAATATAAAAGTATCGCCTTTCCAAATAAATAAACGTCCAGATCACATGCAAACCTTCACTTTCCTACAGCCCCTGTATTGTTTTTAAATGCATTTATTTTGAAAACGGGTCATGTTTTACAATACAGATTGTGTAATGTTTTGTTTTTATTCTAGTTTTATTCTAGTATTCTAGTTTATTCGTTTTTTATTCTAGTATGTAGTGTTTATGTCTTTGTGAAAGATGCTATAGAATATAACATTGATAGCATAATGTATGCATAATTCTACTACTAATACTATAATAATAACAATAATGATATATTAATGATGTCAACAGTAAGGAAAACCCTGGAGAAGATTTTTTAAATCAATTATTATGTATTGCTAATTCCTTTTCTATTACAGGCATTTTAAAATGAAATGAAGCAATACAATGTACTTAAAAGTAAGAATGCATTTTATTGATAAATCTTAACTTTTGCACACAAAAAAAAGATAAAACCAGATGAAAAATGCATTAAATCCACACCAGGCAATGACATACAATTTACTACAGGACATTGTTCTGTTACATTGCATGAATGGAAATTAGAGGCATATCTCGTGCAACCAATAGGTATACAACTTTTATTTCCGTGTTCAGTGCAGGTGTTTATGAGAAACTGTGTTTATGAGTGATGTCCAGAGACACTGATATTTTTAAACAGTGGAGCAGGTAGTATGAAATATGAACTTGATACTTGTAAACTAGAAATATTTAATTGCATTGAAAGACAATAGAGTTTTCAACATAGTAAACAAAACAGGTACATCTGGAACAAAACTGATTAGAATATAGGCATTTCAGTGCTTAAATCCACACCAAACAATTACATATATATGTATTACAGGAAATTATTCTGTGGCATTGAATGTATACACATTATTACATACATATATATTTATTACAATACATTATTCTGTGACATTGAATGAACAGAAATGATTACATACATATATATTTATTACAGGAAATTATTTTGTTGCATTGAATGAATAGAAATTAAAGGCATATCTCATGCAACCAACAAGATGATCTTTTTTTTAGTGTTCAGTGTTTCACCCCACCTGTCTGGCTGTCTTGATTACACCAGCCTAACATCCAAGGACATAGTGGTAAACCCAACGTGTTTATGAGAAAAGTGATGTCCAGAGATACTGATACTTTTTAAACAGTGGACCAGGTAGTGCAATACATGAATAACATACTAGAAATATTTAATGACATTGAAAGACAAATTCAACAATACAGCTTTCAACATAGCAAACAAAACAAATTATAACATATACATTTTAGTGTTTACATTACACTTGTGGTTCAATATGGGGATCAGCTTTACACATGGGGGCTTTGACCAGAGGAAAGTCCAACTTGTGCTGAACGAAATGCTATACAGGTTTGCTGGGGTACATGAGAACACAAAACGGAAAAAAGCAACAATGCACCACCATAAAAATATTTTTAAAAATGGTTTCGGAGGTCGGGAGTGCTTGCCTTCGTCTCTCTGAGTCAATATTGGCAAGTTGCAGTTGTGAGAGAAAGCCTTAAAATAATAAATTGGATATTGTAAAAACTGGGAGCAGCTGAAGAGGTGGAAGGAGACGGCGTGGGATGTGGCCGAGTGGTCCAGGACCGGTCTGTGCCGTGGCCCCAGGGCGTTTCCGCTGCTTTGCCTGTCCCGCTGTGTTTGGGGGCATGGAAAAGACATGCGGCTGGTGTCCATATGTCATGCCCTCCTGTAGCAGCGGGTGCGACTGCGGTTGAGGCTCTGGGTCCACTGCGCTGGCGCTAGGGGTGCCACCCCTGCTGAAGGACAGCCTGCTCCTGCCCCTTCTGGCGTTTGTTGTGCCTGAAACACAGCAGATGCATGACATTGTCAGTTTTATGTTTCAACAAAACACAGTCACTTGTTTGTGGTAGTTGTGTAGATTATGTGCGTTTTCTTTCAGCCTTTAACCTCAAACTGTATAGCGATGGAGATGTTGTCATTCTTAATGGACATCTCAACACTATGCTTTTCGAGGTGTAATGTCATCAGTGTCCAGTCAAGAGACGAAACTTACCATTGAGACAGGGTGTGCTGATTCAGCTCAAACAGCTGGAGGGTGATCTTCTCCACGAGCCTCAGGCTGGTGGGGGATGGGTGGAGGCAGCAGAGCTGGATGCAGATGGCCTCGGCGAGTCTGCTCGTCTGTGGCCACTGGGCAGGTCCCGAGCCCTGTCCGAGCAGGCACCTGCAACCAAGCAACAGGAGTAAAAGTTTTAGTAGTAATGGGTACATGTTTATATTGTAGGGTTGTGTGTGGATGTTGAGTTTTTGTTTTTTTCTGTTGTAATAACATTACACATGAACTAGCTCACCGTTTCAGGCTGTCCGTGCCGGGTGTCAGAGGAGGCGGTCTTGGTGGTCTTGAATCGCCCTGAATCAGCCTGTCCTGGTGACGGCCAGGGAAAGGCGAGCGCTGCTTGTCTCCGTTGCTTAATGAACTCATCTACCTGCTGCTCCGTCAGACAGGCCAACCCACGCAGGCTCACCACACTGCTGGCCAGGCGCTGGACACAGCGACAGCCTTAATGGCGGCGGAGACAGCGGCAGTTTCGGGCGAAGGCTGGAGGAGCAGGTCCGGGACCCTGGCACCCTTCTGAAGGCAGGGTTTCCTTCCATTGTTCATAACTGGAATACAACTTACATGTTACTACTTATTACTCTGACGAACAAAGCTCCTCTCCTAGATATTTTCTGACATATGCATTCATTCTTTTAAATACAATTTATTCAACAGGCAAGTACAGTTTGGAAAATGCATAAAGGGGTGATGAATGAAGTAGCATTTCAGCTTTTAGGAATGTCAATGTGTGGTAATAAAACAACTTGGAGTGTATGCAGCATTAATAATAATGACGGCTGTAAACAGACACACACACACACACACACACACACACACACACACACATTAGCTACAATTCCTTTTACACTGAGATAGGCTTAGAGACGAGGCACTTATCTTTACCTTTGACTGTTAGATTTAAATTTACTCTGTGAAGGAAAGACAATTCAGGCAATAAAAGTACATTGGACACTGCGTGGCAGGAATGACAATAGTTCACTTGGGATATCTGGATAGCTAAACGCAGCAATACACATAGCCTAATACACTGTAATACTAGCACAACAAAAGCTATACATTAATGAATGATGAACATTTTAATAGACATGATAATAGTATGCATAACTAAAACACACTGAGCCAAATACACACACTCATAACACTGAGTGTATGCAGCATTATTATTAATAATAATAATAATAATAATAATAATAATAATAATAATAATAATAAACATGCAGTAGAATTAATTTTACATGGAGATATAAAGAGATAGCACTTTACCTTTCAAATAGTTAATGATCACTCTGTGAAAGAAAGAACAAATAAGTGGTTATTATAATAAAACGTTGCAATTGATGAAAAGCAAAAACTTACAAATACTAAACACTTGATCTCCACGAAATAGCAGCATAGCTAAATATGCACAGCCCAATACACACGGTAATACTAGTACAACAAACGCAATAAATTAACGAATGATAAACGCTTGATCTCACAACGCCAAATATTATTATTATTATTATTATTATTATTATTATTAATACAACGCTTGATCTCGACGAAATGCTAATAGCGCTTAGCTAAACACAAAGCCGAATACTCGTGTTTTGTTGTTGTTGTTTTTACTTTTAAAATGTTAACAATAATAATAATAATACAAGCTGTCATGGAAAAATATGAATAAAACCCCCAAAACAAACGCACAAAAGTCTACAGACCAGCGAAAACAAAGTTGAAATCATAGTAAATCTTGGCAATATAACGTTGTCATTCGGCGAAAAAACACACACGACTAAATTAAAAGATTATACGGTCGACATACAAAAAATAATAGAAAACCAGCATTTAAATACGAATAAAAGACTCCAAACCGACCTCTCTCTCCGTCTGCAGGCAGCTGAGAATGAGTTTATTTTTATTTCTTTTTGAACCGCCGCCCTTCCAAAGTTGGAACAGGCTCCGCGCGATGCGATTGGCCGGCAAATGTTGGAACAGCCCGTTCCTATTGGCCCAATGTTGGAACAGCCCGTTTCGATTGGCCCAATGTTGGAACAGCCCGTTTCGATTGGCCGAATGTTGGAACGGGCGCTCCGATTGGCCGAATGTTGGAACGGGCGCTCGATTGGCCGCCCGAGTCGGCAGGCACGGGTTCCTCCGCTCCGATTGGCCGTCAATGTTGGAACAGAGTGTTCCAACATTGCCCCGAAGATCGAGAGTTGAAGAGGTCACCTCGGTACAAAAAGGATATTGCTGCTCTAGAAAGAGTACAAATAAGAGCAACCAGAATTATTCCAGGTTTAAATGGAATGTCGTATGCAGACAGGCTAAAAGAATTCAATCTATTCAGTCTTGAACAAAGAAGACTACGCGGTGATCTGATTCAAGCATTCAAAATCCTAAAAGGTATAGACAATGTCGACCCAGGGGACTTTTTTGACCTGAAAAAGAAACACTGACCAAGGGTCACAAATGGAGATTATATAAAGGGGCATTCAGAACAGAAAATAGGAGGCACTTTTTTACACAGAGAATTGTGAGGGCCTGGAACCAACTTCCCAGTAATGTTGTTGAAGCTGACACCCTGGGATCCTTCAAGAAGCTGCTTGATGAGATTCTGGGATCAATAAGCTACTAACAACCAAACGAGCAAGATGGGCTGAATGGCCTCCTCTCGTTTGTAAACTTTCTTATGTTCTTATGTCATGAAAACTAAACCACGCGGTTACACCTTCTCTATGGTTTACATATTAAGAATAATTATCATATTTATGTTTAATACATTAAAATTATCCTGGACCAAGTCAAAACTGCCCAGCCGTGGCACTAAAACAATGTGAAACGTCTTTAAAACTATAGCACACGATTACTACGTCTCTATAGTCTATATATAATTTCTGTGTACATATGATTTTGTAAACCGCACATAGTAATTTATTTTAAAAGAAAACATTCACACTATAAACCACTTGAAGAAATGGAATACCTAAGGTATAGGCTACATAAAATCATAGGCCACAGTATAGTTTACAAATAAATTGAAAACTTTATTTTTCTTTTTAGCTTGTATGTGAACAACAAAATGTTACAACCTAATATGCTGTAATTTAAATATGTCTAGTGAATAATCTCCATAATAATGACCTTAAAATTACACAATATATGTAACTTTTCTTTTTAAACAGCTGAAGAAGGGCTTTTGCCCGAAACGTCCTGAATAAAATATTTTTTAATCTTTTAAACCTTTTGTGTAGTTTAAAAAACTTTTCTTTCAGTATTATATATATATATATATATATATATATATATATATATATATATATATATATATATATATATATATATATATATATACAGTACTGTGCAAAAGTTTTAGGCAGGTGTGAAAAAATGCTGTAAAGTAAGAATGCTTTCAAAATAGACATGTTAATAGTTTATATTTATCAATTAACAAAATGCAAAGTGAGTGAACAGAAGAAAAATCTACATCAAATCAATATTTGGTGTGACCACCCTTGCCTTCAAAACAGCATCAATTCTTCTAGGTACACTTGCACACAGTTTTTGAAGGAACTTCGGCAGGTAGGTTGGCCCAAACATCTTAGAGAACTAACCACAGTTCTTCTGTGGATTTAGGCAGCCTCAGTTGCTTCTCTCTCTTCATGTAATCCCGGACAGACTTCGATGATGTTGAGATCAGGGCTCTGTGGGGCCATACCATCACTTCCAGGACTCCTTGTTCTTCTTTACGCTGAAGATAGTTCTTAATGACTTTCGCTGTATGTTTGGGGTCGTTGTCATGCTGCAGAATAAATTTGGGGCCAATCAGATGCCTCCCTGATGGTATTGCATGATGGATAAGTATCTGCCTGTACTTCTCAGCATTGAGGAGACCATTAATTCTGACCAAATCCCCAACTCCATTTGCAGAAATGCAGCCCCAAACTTGCAAGGAACCTCCACCATGCTTCACTGTTGCCTGCAGACACTCATTCGTATGCGCTCTCCAGCCCTTCGGCGAACAAACTGCCTTCTGCTACAGCCAAATATTTCAAATTTTGACTCATCAGTCCAGAGCACCTGCTGCCATTTTTCTGCACCCCAGTTCCTGTGTTTTCGTGCATAGTTGAGTCGCTTGGCCTTGTTTCCACGTCGGAGGTATGGCTTTTTGGCCGCAAGTCTTCCATGAAGGCCACTTCTGACCAGACTTCTCCGGACAGTAGATGGGTGTACCAGGGTCCCACTGTTTTCTGCCAGTTCTGAGCTGATGGCACTGCTGGACATCTTCCGATTGCGAAGGGAAGTAAGCATGATGTGTCTTTCATCTGCTGCAGTAAGTTTCCTTGGCCGACCACTGCGTCTACGGTCCTCAACGTTGCCCGTTTCTTTGTGCTTCTTCAAAAGAGCTTAGACAGCACATCTGGAAACCCCTGTCTGCCTTGAAATTTCTGCCTGGGAGAGACCTTGCTGATGCAGTATAACTACCTTGTGTCTTGTTGCTGTGCTCAGTCTTGCCATGGTGTATGACTTTTGACAGTAAACTGTCTTCAGCAACCTCACCTTGTTAGCTGAGTTTGGCTGTTCCTCACCCAGTTTTATTCCTCCTACACAGCTGTTTCTGTTTCAGTTAATGATTGTGTTTCAACCTACATATTGAATTGATGATCATTAGCACCTGTTTGGTATAATTGTTTAATCATACACCTGACTATATGCCTACAAAATCCCTGACTTTCTGCAAGTGTACCTAGAAGGATTGATGCTGTTTTGAAGGCAAAGGGTGGTCACACCAAATATGGATTTGATGTAGATTTTTCTTCTGTTCACTCACTTTGCATTTAGTTAATTGATAAATATAATCTATTAACATGTCTATTTTTGAAAGCATTCTTACTTTACAGCATTTTTTCACACCTGCCTAAAACTTTTGCACAGTACTGTATATATAAATGCAAAAATGACTACATCAAAGTGCTATTTAAAATTTAACTTAAAACAAATTATTCTACCATAGCGATATGTTTGTGATTGTATTTCTTGTCAAATGGGATGTGCTCTTACAAGCACTCTGGTCTGAATGAAACAGGGGACCTTTTTTGATGCACCAGGAAATTACGTCACAGGAAGAAAAAAAAAACAGCAGTTTAATGCAAATGTTGTTATGCATAGTAAAGAAAACTGTGGTGTTTGGATGCAAGGGAGATATATAACAATTCATGTTCAAACGGCAAGAGACTAAATATTACGTCTGAGAAAAGGCAATATTTACTTTAAGGGAACAGATTTGCTAAGCTTTTGCTCAAGTGAATAATTATCCTCACAGTCTAGTGTTGTTGAAGAATAAATGGATTTGACCCAAAAGTACATATTTACAGGAAAATTATAAGACAGCAACATGTTTTTTTTAAATCTTTGTTAAAACAAGTTTTCTTTAAGACTTTCAGTGGATTTCTTGGCTATAATTCAGACCAGGCACTTGAAGTTAAAGCATTTTGTAACCTGAGAAAAGAGAAGCAACTTGAAATGTAATCCTGTTCAACCTCACACCATACCCTTCTGCAGTTAGTGAATATTGCTGTCACAACATTATATCCTTTCAAATGATGTGTTAATCACATCAGGGAATAGATGAAGAATGTAATCTCTTTTAGTTCTTAAACCTTTTAAACATATATAAAAAGAAGAGAGCCTTTCTTCCTTTATTAAAAAAAAATAAAGCCTGTCAAATGTCCAAAGTCCAAATGTTTTTGGACAAAAAATAAGTTTCTCTTTTAAGTAAAAATTATTCATAATCTTGATACAGTAGCTCTGTGCTTCATCATACTTTTCATGCTGTTACACCCATGCATATTTATGCATTTAATTTCACCTTGATTACAATATTTGAAAAGTATCCCAACTCCCATGTCACTTTTCCAAGGACATTATTTCGATTGTGTTACTTAATTATTTAAGCTAAAATAATATAACTTGCTTGGTACGATACTAAAGCAGGTGATCTGTATTTACAAAAAAAACAAGCTTTTAGCTAAAACCCTGTTTTTCTGAACTTCCCTTTATAATTACAAGCCTCTGAAACATGTTTAACAAAGACGTAAGTGTAGCTGGGCCTCTGGGGATTAATTCTGCCTCTAAATCATGGCTATATCACTTTCAACATGACCTTTCAATACTTATCATCATGGGCTCTCCCACGGAGCCGCCAGCTATGGCATCTCTTCAGTCCCGATGTCTTCACTGCGCCAAACTTTTGACCCCTGTTTCAGAGTATTTTGTTACACTATTTATATATATGCAATATTAATACATAAGCTTAACATTTTAAACAGTTTTACCATCGGATCTGAAGCCAATTCAGGCAACAATCTGGTTAGTTATCTGAAAGCTAAACATAACATTTGTTGCGTATATTTGCTTCAGTATAAAATAATCACTCATGCTTGGAAAAGGTTCAACTGCCAATATTGACTGTCAGCAACATGTTGGTTTTATATATATATGACACAATGCAGGATACATTTTGGCATCAAGGGATGCATTTTACTCAACTTGCTAGAGGAATTACTACAGACTAAATAGCATTTTACTCAACTTGCTAGAGGAATTACTACAGACTAAATATACTGAGTGAACTACGTCAGACTCTGTTATAAATATTAAACATATAATTTATATTGTTGCATAAATGTATTCTTTTCCAGTAAAGTTTAAAACACCATACATCATTGGAAACCATTGGATTGACAGTTTCAGCTCACAAACACAAACTGTATCGCTCCTTGTTACCCTATGACTCATCAGGCAGGATTCTGCTGTTGCATTCAGCAGCAAGAAGGTAAACATCTTCTACAGACTCCACTGAATACAAAATTTTGAAAACCATATGGGGCTGTGCACCTTTAAGACCATGTTTTAAACAGGCCCTCTGTCTATCTGACCCACTAATAATGACTATAACTAAGCTTGCCAGTGCTGGTCAGCTTTATTTTAATCAATAATTTGAAACAAATGTATTCATAGAGTTGAAACAAGGGCATGTATTGAGTTTTCCTTGCCTGAAATTCTTCTTTGTTTTTGCTTAGACTAGCTACCTAGAAAGACAACACGTTAAAGTGGAAAATATCTAACTAGTCTTAAAGCTAGGCTACCTTAAACTTATTAAATAAAAGGAGCCTTGTGGGTGAATTCAATATATTTTCTTCTATTTCTTCAACTCTTTTCTAAAATAGTCCCACACGCAATGCGGTTATCCCACATACTGTACAGCAGTATTCTCATACAAAAGTGCATCCTCCTATTTGCACATGTGTACCATTGGGATGTGTACTAATACTGTCCCAATACACCATGCATCCTAACCATGTGCTGGAGGGTAGTGTATTTGTATTTCCAAAGAAGATTTTCCCAATTCGGCGGTGGAAAACCCAGCTTCTTGGATTTTGTGCTATGTCAGCCCATTTACAGCTCACCAGTCAGTGCCCTGGGATCACTTAACCTTAACTAATCAGACAAGACTTTGGGTTAACGTCTCATTGGAAAAGCAGCATCTTTATCCCCATATAAAAAAAAAAAAACAGCTGCAGAGAAACTGTTGTGCAAGTGCATTCAATTAGGACACTTACCGATAGATAATAATGGTTATCATTCATTGGGAAATACATAACTAGAAATGGGTACCTGGAGAGAAGCCCACATGCACTGCACAATAAACCATTTCCTGAAGTGATATTGACACTGACTGGTTCCATTTGTCTCCGTTTCTTCTTTTGCTTGAACAGCAGCCTTATATTTTGAAAAAGTGTGGCAAAGTGGTTAACTGTGTGCAGGTGCAGGAATAGTGATCAATGAACAGACAGCCAATGATAATCAAGTAGTGCAACCACTCCTCCAATCCGCGGCTGCCACGTCGTTTCCCTTCCGGGTCGATGATTTAGTGTACCGGAGCTCCGCCCCCTTTCTAGATGACCGACTTCCTTCTAACCCTGGGAATGAATTGTCTGGCCATCCACTCTGTTCCCTTTACACAGCGCTCTCACAAGCCGGGAGAGAGATTCATCACCAAGAATCATTCTGTCTCTGTCACAAAAAGAAAAAGGTAATGGGATTTCATTTAAATAAAAATGTTTTCTACTTCTTATTCAACATGTTTTTGAAATGAAAATAATTCAATTTCAACAGTTAAAATTGACCTGTTCTTTTTTGCGTAGTTACGCAAATAAACACATGGATATAGAATATAAGCTGTATTCTGTAAAAAGAAAATTACTTATTAAATGTAATCCAAGCATGCGCCTGGTTCCGAGAATAAGTGCACACTCACACAGATATACAGTACAGGAGCCTCTTGGTTGAAGATCAGTTGGAAAGCTGTGACTAAGATGTGGTAAGCTGTATTAGTCCTGTGGATAAAATATTATTGCGGTGCATTAGGGTTACGGTGCATATTATCTGGCGTGAGTATAAATTACATTGCTGTTCATACCTAATCAATCAAACATCAAAAGCAAATAACAATGTTCATGCTGTGTGTTTAACTAGCAAGAACCAACTTAGAAGTCCCTTTAAGTTTTTTTAGGGACATTTTTGAACATCATAAAATAATATATTACAACAGAAAGAAACAGCTTAAATACACGCATGAACAGTTGCCTATTGTACTGAGTAGTTTCATGCCAGTTTACGATTTTCAATTTCACTTGCTTCAAAATGGTCCTGCATCTACTGTACCTGCAAGTTGTTTCTTGTATCATCCATATTTTCTTGCTGAACAAATTGTGGTAAAACGTTGCACCATTGCAAACTAATTCAAATTGTCCCATTTAAATTAAAAAATGGTACACTACAAAATGAAATCAGACAGCGTGAGAGGCAGTCAAATCAGGGTTAAATGGAACATTAGCATTTCAACTGATCCCTGAAAGCAAGGATACTTGTTAGTACTCAGAAGCCCATTGATCTTGCATTGAGATTTAACACTTACCAATAAGAGATATGCATGCTGAAATCCTTGGCAAGATTTTCTCATTGGCTTAGCGCAGTGCAGGGGGTCAATATTATTATTATTATTATTATTTATTTCTTAGCAGACGCCCTTATCCAGGGTGACTTACAATGGTTACAAGATATCACATTATTTTTACATACAATTACATTATTTTTTTACACATTATTTTTACATACAATTACCCATTTATACAGTTTTTTTTTTTTTTACTGGAGCAATCTAAGTAAAGTACCTTGCTCAAGGGTACAGCAGCAGTGTACTCCACCTGGGATTGAACCCACGCCTCTCTGGTCAAGAGTCCAGAGCCCTAACTGCGACTCCACACTGCTGCCCTGATGCAAATGAGCCTCGAAAAACTAGATGCTTCAGTCGTCTTGGGAAATGCAGATTTTCTCTTCCAATTCTTTTTTCTAAAGCCTTACTTCTGTATTTCAGCAATAATGTCCCATTAAAGGAATTTCAATCTTATTGTTCTGCAAGTGGCTTACAAACACTCAGCTTTGAACCTTGCACTTCCCCCTCTAGAAAAGGCTGCATTCCTTGTACTGATCTTACAAAATGATGTACATTAAGCTATTAAGAAATTACAGTATTAGAGGCATATTAAAGCAAGTTGCCGCAGTGGCATTTACAGTATCATTGAAATAAGGAAATACATGTTAATAATACATGGCAACAGTACCAAACCCCCTCTAAGCTTTCCAGGGTGAATGTTATTACAGGAGAATTGTTATGATGTGCACAGGCATCCTCTTGAAGTACCCAAATATGTGGTTTCATTCTAGTTTAATAACCAAGAACACTGGGAGCATGTGTCACTATTTACCATTGTCCAGCAGCATAGCTAGAGGACCTTAATAAAAGCATGTATTTGCTGCTGCTGTTGCTGCTGTTAATTGAGATGGGACCCTGCTTGAAGTTTGTACAAGAGCTGGTACTGGGACCAGGGCGAAGCACCACTGTCAAAAGCAGGCACCCTCACTACCAACCTGGAGTGACAGTGTTTGAACCTTTGGCAGGAAGACAACCAGGCATCGAGCCAAATGATGGCATACCAGTTCAGATCCAGTCATCAACAAATACATTACTATATGTCTGGTGGTGATCCATCGTGTCTGATCCGTTTCCCTGGATGATATTGCGGCTTTTGCTATAGAGTTCTAGGCATGCAAAGAGACATATGTCATTTGATGTGCTCCTCAGTTATTAACCAACATTGATAACAAAAACTACAACTAATAGAGGTCTTTAGTACTGTATAATAGTATACAAATGTATATTAGTAGTGTATAATAGTAACTCCTTGCAGATGTATTGTTGGTATTTAACCAACACAATAAGGTTAGGTATTGAAATGACTTTCACTGAAATCATGCAATACAATTATTCAACACTGATGGTTTACTAAATGTTCTTTAAACAAAAAGTAAAAAAGACCCCAGAGTGACTTTGTAAATAAAAAACATTAAAATTGCTACTAGTATTGAGCCGATCTGTCCACTGAACAGTACTCTCATGGATGTTGACAAATGGCAAGGTCATTAGTATCCTAAAGCAGAGAAATAATGATCAATAGTGTTTCCAATATAGAGATTGCTTATATTGTGAAATACAATGCATAAAATAGGAGTGCAAAGTATTTGTACTCCATGTTTAAAGAAGCTCAATCATTTGTAAATATTGGTGGTATAACTGCACATACAGTGCAATATATCCACATTAAACCTTAACCACTGTAAGTACTTGCATGGGTCATTTTGACCTGGCCTCAGCAATTCAAGGTTAAAATCTATTTAGGTTGGATAGTGAAATTGTCAGTCCTATACTTATAACACATTAGCTGAGTGAACTTGTATTATAGTTTCCTAGCATTACAGGAATGCCAGCAACTTTTCAGTTTCCCCCTTTTATTTCATTACAGGTGGGGGATTTGTATCGCAGACTTGCTCTGCACAGAGCTCAGGTTGCTAAATCTTGAAGTGGACTGCATTTCCCATTAAGTTATATCTCTTGTCATGTCTGAAATATGCTGATTGCTTGAATCTTTTTCTTCAAAAAAGTTCAAAACAATTCTTAGCAGATTGTTTTAAGAAATCCAGTACCAGGTTGATATGCTGGTCTCACTTTTCTTTGCAGTTCTGTGATGTGCCACAATCATATTTTAGCATTACACAATACCCCCGCTCCCTCTCCTTTGAAAGCATAAAAACCATTACACAAATATCTTCTGACAGATCAGGATCGTGCTCATCAAAAGACTATTCCACCTGACTATATTACTTACTTTACTTATTTTATTTTTATGTGCTCAGCGTTTAATTAGGATTGGTTTGATGTATTTTAAAAAACCTACAACCACTTTATGGAAACACCTGGGTAAATGAGGGACACCAAGTATATTGAAAGCAAGGGCTTCCACACAGGTGTGGCTCATGCGTTAATTAAGCAAATGGAATTTTGCCTGTGTGATGCTGGGAAATGTATCAGTCCAGCAAGTACTGTAATAGTTTGTTATGGTTAAAAAATAAATAAACAAGCAAAAAACGAAAACCTGCAAGCAAAATAAATATCAATAAACTGCAAAAATGAGAAAATGAGGTCTGCTGTTGCTAACTGAATAAGTAATATTACACAACTGCCATCTACTGGATATACCAGTTAATTACAGATTATATATAAAGTAAACCTGTCTACTAAAATGTAGTGCTGTACTTTTATTTTTCTGGGATTTTTCTTGCTATACTTGATTTTTATCATCTTTATATTTATAATTACTTCTCGAGACAGATTGTTTACCTTTCTTGAATTTCCTTATTTCAGTTCTGTTTCATAAAACTACGACCATTTGTGTGGAAGAGAAAGTCTATTTATGTAATTAAGCCAAAGCATCTGTTTTGCAGTGCTGGTTGTGATTTTCTGTACTTCCTCCTAGTTTCCATGCCAAATTCCAAAGATTGACATGTTTCTTGCCATCTCGTCAGTTTCTCCACGCCAGAAAGCCAACAATAACCGTAATAAAATATTTTCACTAAGATTGAGCAGATATTACATGTTATGAAACTGTTCATAAATGTACATTTTAAATTTAGATGTATCCATCCCATCAAATATCCTGAGAATAATGCATGAATGCCACTTGTAGGATGATTCAGGAAAAGTTATAAACGTAGTTAAGTAGTGCTGAGTGGTTTGTCAAGACCTTGAAACACAGACAGAACTGCAGTTCAGCATGAAGTCTGTACTTTCAATTTGTTTCTTCAATTATAGTTAATTGTGTGTGTGTGTGTGTGTGTTTAGCATCATTGATTGTTAATAGCTACATGTATAATTAAACAAAATGAAGCCCTTATGCTGAGATTACTTTTACAATGTGAGAGCATTCTTTGAAGTATCAACATAGTCTTAAATTCAGCTGTAGATGTACTATATTTAGTCTCGTAAATCAAATGACATTTTGAAGTTTACATTTAGTGCAGTTTCTCAGCAACTTAGAACCATTTGCACAATTAATAGCACAAGCTTTGCATAATACATTGAGATATGAAAAACTCTGTTACAAATAGATGTCCACATTTTCTCTTGCACGCATTGAGAACTGTTCATTTTTAAGATTACACTAATTTTGTAACTTTAAATGCTCAATCCACATAACTACATCCCCAATTGTTAGATGTGCCAGAAAGAGTTGAAAAGCACTTAAAAACCATATTACATAAACATGGCTAATTGATGTGCTACATCAAAAAACTATAACACAAAATGAATGTCAGTTGATTGGCAATATATACTTACTCTGGTCAAACAAAGGGCCGTTTTTAATTTCAAAAGGCAATTACTGTGGTAACAAGCAGGGGTGAAATTCTCAACAAACAAGTGCAGGTAGCCTACTCATATGCTCAGCTGGGTGGAAACATTTTTGAAATTGAGACAATTTGAGTGCCAATGAATAAATACTTTAAAAATGTATACATATCGGAACATGATACATTTATGAATACAAAATAAGCCTTAAAAAATAACTGCTAAAATATAACCAGTTCACCATAAACACGGAAGCTGAAAATACTGAAAGCTTTGTATGCTCTGCATGTATCACTCAGTACTGTAATATAACACTTAGCTTAAACCTTAAATGACAAGCATTACCAGTAAGAAATATTACACTATGCAATAGTGTATTAAAAAAAAGTGCTATGAACAAATAATACAAAAAGGTCAAACAATGCACAATTGGGGCTAAAATACCCCTCAGATTTTTAATGTACTACTCTTAAAAAAAATGATATACCTGACTTGGCCATTTTAATCTCTATAGTATTCTCTGAAATCATCCCCATACTTTCCAGACCCTGGGTACTCACCTGCAACAGGACCTGGCCATGCTACAATGATAGACTTGGATGAGAAAATATTGTAGCAATCCAGGAACATTTGGACTGCTGTATTGCTGCCCCTGAGGGGACTGTAAACAGTTGTGTGTCTTTTTGTTTGTGTGTCATTCTTGTGTATTGTGAGACCATTACGCCATTAGGGGAATTGGGAGGGGGTTGTAAAAGTGTGTATGTGGGGTGGGGAGATTGTTTAGGGATCAGCGTGAGTGTGTGTGTGTGTCTGCCGGTGTGTTTGGGGTAAATGGGGAAACGAGTGTGGGAGGGGTGGTAGTTGAGGCTTCTTGTAACCCCGTCGTCTTCAGGGGCTGTGGTAGTTCCTGGGGTTGGAGGTTAGTCCAACGCGGGAACAGCAGGGGTGCAGCGATTGGAGGGGATCACTGGGGATGGAACTATGGAACAATAAATAGTGGCCTCAAGGTCCTCCATGTTTAGTAGGAGAAACGTTCTACTAAGAGAAGCTGTTTTGTGCTGTGACAAAACAGATAAACTAACAGTGTGCTAGTTTATGGGGAAAAACACTATACGACTTGTTGCAGAGAGGCTGTGGCTGTATGATAGGAAAGAGCGAGTGGTTAGATATAAGTTTTTGTTATTTTCTTTTGGTGTGGGCTTGGCCAACAGAGTCTGTTAGTGTGAGGAAATAAACCTGATCTCAGTGATACACTACAATCCTGCGTCTGCAAAGTTTTGATTATTTTAGGTTAAATCGATAGCAATCGATAACGCTACAGTGGCTCTCAAAAGTATTCACCACCCTTGGACTTTTCCACATTCTATTGTGTTACAACATGGAATCACTTTTGCCCATTCTTCTTTGCAAAATTGCTCAAACTCCGTCAAGTTGGATGGTGACCTTTGGTGAACAGCAATGTTCAACTCTTTCCACATATTCTCAATTGGATTAAGGTCCGGGCTTTGACTGGGCCACTCCAGGACCTTTTTGTTTTTAAGCCACTCCAGTGTGGCTTTGGCTGTATGATTGGGGTCATTGTCCTGCTGGAAGATGAATCTTCTCCCAAGACCCAGGTCTCTTGCAGACTTCAGCAGGTTTTCCTCCAGGATTTCTCTGTACTTTGTTGCATCCATTTTGCCCTCTATTTTGCCTTCACGAGCTTTCTAGGCCCTGACGCGGAGAGCAGCCGCTTCCTTAAGCCCCCTTCAAACAGCCGCCCCGCTTCAGTGCTCGCTGCACCCAAGGCCCTACTGCTGGAAACACGGAGATTAAACCTGATGCTCAGACTGCGGATGACCCGGACCAGTCGGGGGAGCCTGAGCCCCAATTTCCTCCAATTTGCCGGGGGACTACTTGATCTGCAAGCGGGCACTGTGCAGTTCCGTGATGGGCCACCAGTGCGCCTACAAGCCTGCACACCACTAAAGAGAGGCTCAGGTATGGTGGCACACCGAGCCCAGGTACCCTCAACAGCCAGGTCCCCTGCAATGACCCGTCAGCTGAGGAAGCTGCCATCGCCACCCCACGCAAAGTGTGGACAGAGAACTGTGAGGAGCTGCAAGCCGAGCAATGCCAAAGGCTCTGGGGCCAGCTGCAGTTCCCCACAGCTTCAACACGGCGCCCAAGGGTGTTGGAAGAACTCATCTCGTCCAACACCATATTGACATTGGGGTTGCCCACCCGATCAAACAACACCACCATTGGATGCCGCAAGCTCTGCAGGCTGCTACTGACCAATCCCTGGAGGAAATGAGGGCTGCCGGTATCATCGAGCCGTCCGACAGTCCTTGGGCGCCGCCCGTGGTCCTAGTTCCTAAGAAGGCCGGCAGCCCTCAGTTCTGCGTGGACTACCGCCGGCTGAATGAGGTGACGTTCAAGGACTCCTACCCCCTACCGGGGATCAATGAATCACTTGACCTGGTCGGAGGACTTGGAAAGTGGCTATTGGCAGGTGGCCCTGACCCCCGAAATCAGGCCCAAAAGTGCGTTCTCCGTGGGGCGAGGGTTATGGCAGTTCCGTGCCATGCCGTTCAGCCTCTGCAACGCTGTGGCGACTTTTGAACAGCTGATGGAGAGGGTGTTGATGGGAGTGCCCCCGACCTGATATGGTCTATCTGGATGACCTCCTCACGCATGGGAAGGACTTTGATGAGGCTCTGTCTGCACTGAGGGAGGTGCTGACCAGGGTCCGATTGGCAGGCCTCAAGCTCCACCAAAAAAGTGCAAGCTGCTGAGGTAGGAGGTGTCGTTCCTGGGCTACCGGGTGAGCAAAGCGGGCATTACCACTGAGGAGGATAAGATTGCCATTACGACTGAGTGCACAGCAGATTCGAAGTTCTGTATCTCTGGTTTTACAACTCCACGAGTGCTAATCTACATATCATCTAAACGGTAATTACTTGGGCTAATTAGCCATATTGTTGTTGGGGTTTTTTTTCAACTTTATATTAGTTTTTTTGTGCTGAGTACATCTGCAGTGTTTTTTTCTTCGCTATGTCGTGTGTGTGTGTGTGTGTGTGTGTGTGTGAGCGCTTGCTTGCTGGGCAGGGCTAACTTTTATGATTGCAGACAAGAGTAATTACTGTACCAACATCACTTTTTTTTTTTTTTGAACACCTTTCTTATAGTTAGTTTCACATATATGTTTTTATTTTAGACTTGTTTTTCCATTCTTTTAACTTGTTTCTCCTCAGGAGAGAAGGCAAAACTAAATAGGTCTATCGCATGTGATGCCAAAAGTTAGGTGTTTGTGTACATCTTAACTAATTCTTTTTTTACTTTTTCTAGTCGATTCATTATTTATCTGTAGTCATTATTATTATTTAGCTACGCATTTATTATTATTTTTTTAACTTAATATTTTTTTATTCGATGTGTAAAAGAATGAGGATTAATTCTTGTTTTTTTTATTGGTTTAGTTTTTATTTTTACTTTGTGTATGTAGCCTATGTAAAGAACAAAGACATTTAGCTGTAATTATTATTATTTAGCCATGTATTTTATTATTAGTTTACTTTTACTTTGTGTATGTATGTGTGTGTGTGTTTGTGTGTAAAGAACAGAGACATTATTTAGCTGTAGTCACTATTATTATTTAGCCATGTACTTAGGCTTCCAAGCCATAGGCTGGGGAAGCCTATTGTTTTTGTTGGGATTATTTATTTTATTTTTTTCTTCTGCCAAAACATGCTCAAAAACTCACGAAATTCGGTACACTGGTAGATGCCTATGGATGATAGTCGGTGATATTCAGCAAATTTGTGCAAGTCACATGGTTCGGCAGCCATATTGGATTGTGCGAAATTTGTTAAAACGCCTATGTATCGGAAACCGCTTACTGCAGAGTTCTGAAAATTGCTATACATGTTGAGGGATAGTCCATGATTGACTGTTGTTAATATGAAGCTGATTGGTTCGTTGGTTTGGCAACCACATTGATTAATGACAAAATTACCATAAAAATATAAAATCATCAAAATTCAAACATCTTCTTCTTTGAAACCGCTTATCCAATTGAAACAAAAATTGGAATAAAACATCTCAGTATGGTCATCTGTTACGCTTGTTGAAGAGAAGTTGCTACTGTGAAAATCATGGCGTCCACGCAGCATGACATCATCAACATACGCAACTGGCTATAAAACTGCGTATAACTTCTTATCGGCCTACCAAAACGCACAAAATTTGATACGGATGTAGAGGACTATGTGATGTTGTGTCGTGGCCAATATGGCGGCCTTTGGTCACATGGTGTGGCAGCCATCTTGGATTTAATGAAAAGTTTGGACAATATTCAAAAGTCTTCTCTCATGAACGGTAAATAGTACAGCTGTGAAAAATGTTGTACATAGTGTGCTCACGTCCACAATTGATTCTACTTAAGGAAAAATGGATCGGTCACATGGTGTGGCAGCTATGTTGGATTTTGCGTAAAACACTTAAATAACAACTCTTCATGGGCCCTTTGGCTGATTGTCGTGAATCTTGGGTATACGTTATCTTTGTACTGTCCTCTAAAAAAGTTAGGTCAGGAAAAGTTCCCACATGAACAAACATGACCGCCATGAGCCAATCAATATGGGTGAAATGGCAGTTTTGCTCTTTTCTCAGCCTGAAATGACACATTCCCACCACTGGGGACAGCTGTGGCCATTAAACTGAGCAGTCTTTGAAAATAAATATTTCTAAAAGCAGACATTTTTTTGTATTTCTTGCATAACAAAAACGAAGGAGAAAATACAAACTGCAAAGGGACAGAAAGTTATATACTGCCCTTTTGGATGACTATGCTGGCTTTAATAATAATAAAAAAGTTTACCATTGTTGGGTATTATAGTTTTTGATGTTGCAAACGTTTTAAATGGCACATATAATTATGCTGAGGTGGAAAGTAAATGAAGCTGCATCAGCAGCGTTTCTGTCATAATGTTGTTTGAGTAGCAGCTACTTAAATCTACAAATTACAATAATAATTAAATGTGCTGCACAACAAAACAAAGTACACATTTATAAATATAATAAATATAAAAAAACATAATAATAATAATAATAATAATAATAATAATAATAATAATAATAATAATAATAATAATAATAATGGCTGTCAATTAATCACAATTAACTTCTGCGATTAATGCGTAAATGTTTTTAGAGATTAATTATTTTAACGTGCGTTAATTGCATTGCTGTGTATTGAGCCTTTCAGCACACTGTACTTCAGCAACATTGTATTGAGTGTCTGAGTGCAGTTATTGTTTAAATAGAAAGTTAGTCACTGAACCTCTTAAGGGAGGGGCAGGTGGGCATTGGGGCTAGGTGTGCTGCGCACAAGGGCGGGCGATATATGGCAGGGCATGGCCCTGCTTGTAAAAAGTCTGGTTTGTGTATTGGTGGTGGTGGTTGGCAGGGGTGGGGTTAATTTCCCATCCCTGATTTAAATACATGTGAGAATGTGGCTGGAGCCTTAATTGAATGATTAATGGTTAATTAGGCTCCAGCCACATGGTATTCAAGGAGGGGGAGATCCTTTGTTTAGAAGAGGGGAGTTTGGGGAGTGGTTATCCTGTGAGTGTTTGCTGTTATTATTTTGTAACTTTGTAGTGAAGGCTAATGCCCAGCCTACAACTGTTTAGTCTTTTGTTTGAAACTTTATTTTGGCCCTTGTGCCAGTTATTTTGTTTCTGTTCATGGGGTTTGTGACTTGTTTTGTTAAACCTTTTTGTTTTGCTGTGGGAGCAGTGTTTTTCTTGATTTATTTGTGAAAAATAAATGCCGCCCCCAGCGCTTAAACCTGCAATTAGACTCCGAGTCTCATTTATACCTCCTGACCGCCTTAGACACCCGGCTATCCTGGCACAACTGGTAACATAGTTTCGGAAATGTAACCTGTAGGGTACACACCAATAACAGGAGAATCTGAAACACTCCATTTAGGTTCCATTTGAAGTACAAGACCAGCAAATGTTTTTGTATAAATAGTCCCTTTTGGATTTAAAATGGCAATAATTTATTTCCATAAAAAGTGATAAAAATAAGCAATACAATTAGACAAACATTTCTTATAGACAAAGATTTCTCGTCTTGATGAGTCGTAAAGACAGATTGTTTTAATGTTATTGATGGATTTAATTGACACACCCTTATTACTGATGCTGAGCTTAATATAAAATAGTTAAAGACTTATGGAATAATAAAATACATAAATCAGACATCACATTTAATGGTGTACAAAGCCCATCATCTGAAATTTAGTTAGAAAGGATTACTTGAATTACATACTCAATAAAAAATACAAACATATGGTATTTTACTCTGAAACTCACAAGACATTTCAGTACTGCACAGACACCTAAGCAGCTAACCACATCCATCTCACTACCAGTATTTGTTTTGATTTGCAGTCACACATAAAATTAAGAAATGTTTCCAGAGACAGTGTTGTTTGCATATGTTCCTTGTTTAAAGAGCTGGAAGTGAAATGACTTGTGCAGAGTTCAAAATATAAAGAATAGATAATATGCAAGCAATATACAAATCTAATTATTTTCATCTCATCTAACTGAGCTAACATTTGAAATGCCTTTATTTTATTTTTCAGGGCAAGTCTGTTAGAGATCCTGAAACCATGAACATCTGTTTTTGCTTGTTCAGTTTGTGTGTGGGACTTTTAACCCCCTGCCTCTGCTATGTGGAATACAAGAAGACAGAGTGTGAGGTTAAAGATCGGATTGCAGACTGTAGTCACCTGAACCTCAAGGAAGTGCCTTCATATCTTCCTTACAAAATAACTGTCCTGGACCTCATATAACCAGCTGAGGGAGTTGCCCACTTCTATTATGTCGCAATAGAAGCAGATTGTTTATCTTGATACACGGTTTAACTGAAATCAAGAAAATACAACAAGGCTTGTGCCAGACACTACCACTCCTCCGGGTATTGAAATACTTTAATTCCTGCACTATCTACAGTGAACTGAACCTATCAGCCACACGATTAAACTCAATGGAGATCCTTCTAGAAGCCTAGAGGTAGGAATTTCCAATTTTACACTCAAATAAGAATTCCTTGGTGCCTGGTTGCTACTATTTCCAGTTTAGCCTTCTGTGCAAACTATCAGAAAACACAAAGCTTCTTCCATAATATAATATGCAGATTAACATTTGAGGTGTCCAGAAAGGTAGCATTTTTGCATTTCACCACCAGATGTCACTTTCACTGCAGCAAAAATCCCAGGTAAAACCAAACATGACAGGATAACTGTATCCCCTGAATGAATTAACTTTTTCATTAGACAACTGACTATGGCTATGAATGATACTGAGCGAAATGTATTTTATGTGGTGTGTTATTGTATATATGTATGTATGTATTGGTGCACGGGGTGTGGGATTATTAGTATTTAAAATGTATGTATTTGGGTCACGGGTGTGTAAAGTAGTTCACGTGCACGCTGTGCCCGGACGGATTGAATAGTTAACAAGCAATCGAGTCCTGGCACAGCTGCTTAAAAATAGCACAGTTCTAGCACTCAAGGTGGGTGTGTTCAGGGAGAAAGAACGGGACAGAGACGGAGCCGAAAATTATAAAAGATAACAAGGATACTTGTTGTAGGTCCGTGTTTGTTTTGTCTGTTTTGTTTGGCCATCGTGCCATTTATTTTGAGTGTTTTGTTAAAACTATTTGTTTTGGAATAAATCGGCGCACCAGTGCATTCATTGACTGACAGTACTGTGTGTTTCTTCCGGGTCTGACATCACCACAAAGCCATCTTGACATCACCACAAAGCCATCTTGCCACAGGCCCTTACTCAGAAAATGTTTAAGGGCTGTTTCTTTAAAGCCCATTGAATACAGCTAGAATATAGCTTAATATTTTTTGTAATGATGACCAACATCTGTAATGTGTATTTATAGAATTGGCTGGGGATATATATATGTTACTGATGCACACTGAAAACAGGTCAACATTTAGGTCTGCTTAAGACAGCTTATTCAATGTACTTTGGATAAGGTGGCAGTGATGTTTCTTTATTATCTAATCTACTAGAAGAAATGTTTGTGTGATCCACTTTACAAAAAATTGAGAAAAAGACAAATAGTCCATTGCTGACAGCTTGGCAGAATATGCAGGAAAAAAACCAACACTTTTTAATGCTTTATCTGAATCTCAGAAGTGGTTAATTGACTGATGAAAATTACTGATTGATACTGTGCTGAATGTAAGGGACGAGTCATCACACACCCCTTTACAGCCTTCATGGTTTTTTACTGCATCATTGTGTTCCCATTCCCAATGACTTGTCCTGTGCCTGTACCAAATTCCTGCTCTCTACGACTGTTAGTTTTGCATCGCATCTGTGGATATACCCTAATGAATTAGCCAAGAGCATCATGTATCTTTAACCCTATGACTAGAGCCCAGTGAAATTCGTTTTATTTTTCACAAATTTCATTTTATTTTTCAAATTTCATTTTATTTCATGTTATTACAGATACACATTAATAAAACTAAAATATATGTATATCAATAATAGTATAGTATACATCATGCTTTAACTACATACATATATTTTTTATTAAACATTAAGGACCTTTTTTAACATTTTGACATACAGACCTCACACAGAAAAATAATTTAGTTACCATAATTTCTCATTAGTAGCAGTAACGGTAATGTACAGCCCCCAACTCTTTTTAATTAACTGCCTTTTTACAGTAAATACTGCCCATGCCCTCTATAAAAATACAATAAGATAAAATAAAAATATATATATGTACTATTGTGGGGCTGTCATAATAATTGCACATACAGCAATCTATCCATTAAAAAAAGGCTAGGAATTCAATCCCATTGCACTGAAGCAGGGCTCCAGTATACAAGATCCTCATACAAGTTAATAAAACTTGTTTGAAACTACCGAGAGTCTCTATACAGCTCCAAGAGTTTTGCTGTTTTCACCATGTTGCAGCAGCAAAACTAAATCACTTAGAAATACCATCTGTACCAGTAAGTCTCAAACGTTCTTACATCAAATGTGAAAAAAAATATAAATACCACTTATACACAATGAGATATAGGTCGTTAAACTAAGGTAAAATAATTCTTCTTCTGCTTACTTTTGAGAGTGTGTAGTGACTTTTCAAACAGAAAAGCTAAATAACTGGACATCTAACAATCATGTGATTCCACATGTTGGTCAACGTCAAAATAAACCAGGGAACGGAAGCAGTTTGATATCCACACCATTTACATTAAACAATGTATTTATGTTTTAAAACAGCATATATCGCACAAAAAAAAAAAAAATTACCATTGTTTGAACTTGCAACACGACAGCCTTGAAGAGCACACAGCCTTAGCCCGCTGCATCATTGGGCTGTTGTTGTAATGTCTTAATTTTTAAAGCTTACATCTATACCTGACCAGCTTTCGCTGAAAACCTGAAGGTTCTGCTCAATTCTAGAAATGCTCTATTTCCTGTTTGAAAATATCTAGTTTCCTGTTTGGTAGAATGTAGTTCCTCGTTTAATTAAAAATAAATAAAGGAATAATTTATTTGGTAGAAATAAATAAATGATTTAAACAAATGCATAGAGGAATAAATACATTTAGAAATAAATATTTTTAAATAAATAAATGTAGAAATAAATACGTGTTTATATTATAAATGTATAAATAAATTAATAAATAGCAAGCTAGAAAAATATGTCATATTAATTGATTTGGCTGTTGTGTTTATCCACAGCAATTGCCATTTATATACCTATATAAAAAGTACAAGTGGAGTAGGTTAGGGCTCTGGACTCTTGACTGGATGGTCGTGGGTTCAATCCCAGGTGGGGGACACGGCTGCTGTACCCTTGAGCAAGGTACTTTACCTAGATTGCGCCAGTAAAAACCCAACTGTATAAATGGGTAATTGTATGTAAACATAATGTGATATCTTGTAACAATTGTAAGCCGCCCTGGATAGGGGCGTCTGCTAAGAAATTAATATATATTAAATATATATATATATATATATATATATATATATATATATATATATATATATATATATATATATATACACACACACATATATTTTGAGAGGAACGGTAGTTCCTCATACAAATTAGAAAAACTTGTCGGAAACTGCCGAGATTTAATTATACAATGAGACACTAGTGATCTGTCACTTGCAACATCTGTGGAGTAGAGGTTAGAGCATTGTGCTCCTGACTGGAGGTTTGTGAGTTCAATCACAGGTGGAGGACACATTGCTGCTTTACCTAGATTGGTCCAGTAAAAACCCAATTGTATAAATGAGTAATTGTATGTTACAATTGTAAGTTGGCCTGGATAAGTGAGTCTGCTAAAAAATAATAATAATAATAATAATAATAATATGCATGTCTGGTTGGTACTTGGATGGGAGACTGCCTGGCAATACCAAGTACTTTAAACTTTTCTTTGAAGTTTTACTTGTTTACAATAACAAATAGTAGATTAAACAGCAATAATGAGCTGATTTACTTTTAATTTATTGATGCCAGCTCGCTGCGCTCGTCTTAAATAATTCCCACCTCGCTTTGCTTGCCTTAAAAAAGATTCCCGGGTCGCTGGGCTCGCCAGCTACTCACTACTATTCTCTCCTAGCAGAACTTTTCATCTCTGATTCCATTACAGCCCATCATGCCGGTGCGGCGTGCTGCTCTTTCACTTTTCTGTAAGGCACATGAGACGCACTGTTATGACTGATTTTATATCACTATTCACCAGCTGTTTTAATTGCATTTGGATCATTCAAGACACCACCTGATACGTGAGCGCAACAAACTCAGCAATGCATTATCCACCGTTGGTTAAAAAAATTAATGAAACGGACACATTTGTTATATAAGGTAGGCTATGTTAGATAGATTACAGATTCCTAATATTGTGAAGGTGGCTATTTTGATAAAAAATAAATGAATATGTAATAGTAATAGTTGCCTACTTATTTTGAATATTAACTTTTAAATATTTAGCTGTGCTGTTTTGAGAATAGGCCTATACTGTGTATATCTTAGTGATAATATATTTGTTTTAATTAGTCATGGCTCCAAAGGAATCGGTATACTCTCATTTGGCCCCGAGAAAAAATATTCTTCATAACACCTCAGGGACAGATCTAGACTTTCATGAAGGGGGGGGAAACCTGATATGAAACATACCGTTAAAGGAAACAATATATTGACATTTTTAATGAAAGGTGTGGGGGGGGTCCGGACCCCAAGGACACCCCCACCCCACTGGATCCGCCCCTGCACCTGCAATGCCTGGATTGTTTTGTTGGATTTGCTATGAAAACAGAAGTTGTTAATCACCCTAGGCTATGTTGTGGAAAAACACTAAGCTGGGAGCTTCGTTAGACTGAAGTGAAGTACAATTTATGAATTATATTGAAACTGTGAAGATTCTGGGAAGACTTCAGGGACTAATTTTATGTCAGGCAGTAACACACAATAAGTTCAAATATTTCTCACTATTTACTGTGTTCGATTTTATTCTGATATTGCTAGGTTATATTGCTGTAAAACAAGACAATTTTACCAGCAAAGCATTTTGTTAATTTTGCATTTATTATAAGTCTGCATTATTAATGTGCCATATATTTATTGTGAATTTGTGATAGTGTAATCTAGCACTGCAGAAGCGCAGATATTTGTTGACGATAAAATGTACCCATTTCTGTTGTTTTACATGTTTTTCTGCAAACGATGCCAATAAGCACAGCTGGGACATTATCAGATGTTATTCATTTAAAGTACAATTACAGGCATTATGCTGCTTTTAGAAGACCCCAAACAGCTTTTCTTTCAGTTTATGGTGTGCACAATTCTATAAACTGACACATGCGCTTTTAGGCATTAATATACTGTATACGTATTTTATTTAGTTCCAGTCCATATATTATATTAAACCAAAATCATGAAAATACTGTTAATATATCAATGCAACTGCCTTATCGATATAAATGTTATGTGTTTAATCTGTGCCATTTTTGCTAAGTTTAATGTTTAGATATTAAACACCAGTCGTGTTATAAATGTGTATGAATGTTTAAAAAGTGTTACAAATCATAAACACGTCCAAGAGTTTATTGATGGGAACGGTAGTTCCTCGTACAAGTTAGAAAAACTTGTTTGAAACTACCAAGAGTCTCTATACAGCTCCAAGAGTTTTGCTGTTTTCATCATGCTGCAGCGGCAAAACTAAATCACTTAGAATTACCATCTGTACCAGTACCAAAAGTCTGAAACTTTCTTACATCAAATGTGAGAAAAAAACATAAATATCATTTCATTTCATTCACAGAGCCATCATTAATGTTCAGGAACAGCAAAAGCCTCAATCTTCTGAGAACACTTGCAGTTACACATCCATTCAGAGGCTTGAGCAACCCCAATTTCACCTCATGCTATGCAAATGCAACATTGCAGTGCCTTCTTCACTAGCAACCTCTGAAGGATTCATTAAAACACAGTCAACAAGAGGTGTATCAGGAGCTTTGTTCACAAATATGATCACTTGCCATCCACTGTGTCTCTAACTATTGTGGATATTTGTCACTTGCATGGTTTCAGTCACAATAAGTCATGACATTCTATGTACTAGATGTAACTACTGATCATCAAACTGAGAGGTGTTACATGTTTATCCTCTACATGTACCTGCTGGTACAAATTCCATGTGTTTGGAAGAACTAATTTATAGAAATGACAAAGTGCAATGATTCCTGGTAGCAAATGTAGGCAATGCAAAACTTCTCCAATCGTGAAATGTGAACTTATTCAAATCAGCAGGAAGAATGATTGCAGTCTAACTTATGCTTTGGGAAACCAAACCAGATGGGACCGTTACAAAGCGACACAATGCTAAGTTTACTGCTGTGCAGAAGAGCAAAATTACTGTGGACAAGAGGAATTACCAATTACCTGTTCTTGCTGTGGGTGCTACTGGAAAATGGGTGCATGCAAATGATGCACTTACTGAAGTCAAACCATAGCCAAGAAATGCAAAGGATATGTATATGGCCTTTTATGAAGAGATCTAATGCTTTACAAATGCCTTACATTAGCCTAAGTTCATAACACCACATCAAGGAGAATAATGTTTTTTCCCAGCATTAAAATGTGTTAGTATACTACCCTTTAGCACCGACATGCATATGTACCTTTTTAACCATTCATATTCTGGTTACAACCCAGCTGATAAGGGAATCAGCATTTCAATGTAAAGTGGAGCGATGAAAAAAAGAAGCCAAGTTAGAAGCAACAATTGTGTGAATGTTGGGCCCCAACACCTTTCCAATTGTGCCTATTTGCTTGATGCTTGACAAAGTTGCCCCAATTGCTTCTCCTAGGCTTTTGTGTTTGATATCACCACTTTAAACGGCTGTTGCGTTTTTCTAACTTGTTTTTTTACATTGACAATGTTTTTGTTATAGATTCTATAAACTATAAGCAAACAAGCCCCAAAAAGAATAAACAGCCAATGCTAAGCGACGGTATCTTTTGACTCCCATTCCAGCCGACAGCTGCAAAATCTGCACATCATTATTTTGTCACCGTCAGCTGCATACATCACTTCATGCTCAAATTCTTTGCAGCGTTGTTTAATTGTTATGCACGGTTTAGGCATTTTAGAAACAAACTTCTTTTCTCTTCCATCACAATTTGAATTCCCAAACCACTCACTTCAAATTATACATCTGCACAAGTGCTAGTCAGAGTGTCCCTTTTCCTTCAGACAATGTCTATGGTAACGGCTGAGCCTTGACAACTGCGATTATGCAAGTATTTATTTAAAGTACTTTTTGTATAAACATCCCAATTAAAAAATGTAATTTTGTGTTTGCTTTATAATGATTTTTTTGTTTTATCTAGTTTTATATTTGCATTTCGTTTTATTTAGTTGTATATGTTGCATTTCGTTTTATTTCGTTGTATTTCGTATTTGCAAAAAACACGGGACTCTGGTGTATTCCCCCCCTTTTTTCTAGTGGCAAAGACAAGCATCTATTGTCCTAAATACCTAACCTGTCTGTGCCCACAATGTCTATGCTTTGTACTTACATAAGAGCAACACTTTGTAACTTTTTTTCCATCAAATCATGCTGTGAGCAGTGAAATGTATTTTAAGACAATGCAATGGGGAAGAAGATAGTTGCTGTGCTATAAGTGCTGAAGGTAACAATTTACAACAGTGGGCTAAATATAGCAGGTTTAAATTACAGATAAACTGTAATTGGTGAGATCCTTGCTAACAACAAGCAGTAGATTATCTTTGCTGAAATGCTTACTTCTCATCTTTCAAGGATGCTTTTGTTTCCAGGTGACAGTTGTCTGTTCTATTTGAATACCAGGAAAGCTGAGAGGGATACAGTAACAATGGTGAACACATCATCATTAGAATGTCCTGCAAATTAAAGCAATCTATTTAAAGATCAGTTCTCATTGCATAACAAGGACTATGAAACAAAGATATTTGCAGCATATAGTACAGTCTCAGACAAAAGTATTGGCGCCCTACACTTAATATAAGATCATTAATGCTAGGAAATCGGGACTGCCCCGACCATATAGGGACTGTATGTATGTACGGTATCAAAAGACAATAACAAAAACTACCAACGTTACAGGAACTACAATAATGTTAAAACGCACTCATGACAAGTACTTGCATTGTTGCACATAACCTCACTGACAACTGCACAGTGTAACAACAATAAATGGAATATAATACAACACACTTATTTTAACAGCTTAATCTGCAGAAGTTAATTGTTAATTTTGGCCTTTTTTCCACTCTGCTCAGCAGGGGACTCGGCAGGTAAAAGTTCCAGTTTTTGGCTCTGGGGCTGTTAAAAAAAGCTACTATGAAATGCATAATTTTGTGGATGAAATGTATGAGGACGAAATACAAATTTTATGGAAGATATGTACATTATGGATAGAAAAACAGTATAGTGCACAAAATGTAATTCAGTAAAATAATGTTGTCCATATAAAGTAAAAGCATGTTTGCCTTTTGTGGACACAATGCAATCCATGTGGTTTACATTTTGTGCATTTTTTTTCTTTTGTGCACAGAATGTGCCAGTATGTGCATTTTGTGCACTAAAGTGCTTTTTTGGACTAAATGATGCATGAGAGGAATGGTGCCCAATACAACTGTACTCCAGCCAATCAGAAGTTATGTGTTTGTTATGCATAGCAACCAATGCTGCCCCTGTCACCTGACAAGCATGTTTATGATAGTAAACTAACCTTCTGTTCCAGTGCATGGAGAATACAGTTTACATCGGTCATTGACACTGAGGCTATTTCCTTATTTGATATAGATCAGTAATACTATATGAGAGGCAAGAATGAAATAAACCCATATCAAGATAACTGTCTAGGTGCTTTCCCCTCAATACCAGGAAATTGACACAGGCCATGATTGTTTGCAACGATCGTGGGCTTGGCTTTCTGAGGACCGAATACTGATGAAAAAAAAATGTAGAAACATACTTAAGGTAGGCATAGCTCTCACTTGACATAGTATTGGTATGTAAAAGAAACACGTTTATGCATTCAGCTCAAAATTACCTCTCTTAGCAATATAGTCAAATATGAAGGTTGCTGTGCTAGACTTTGGGACTATATTTGCAAAAATATTTAAAACATCACCAGTTTCGCCGTTGGTCCCTCCTGCCCCACAAACACCAAGCAGTGTCCTGCATGGCTCATCCAGAGGGACTTCGGTTATTGCTGTTTCTTCTGCAAAGGCAATGACTTTCACTTCTTTATCATCCAGTTTACCTGGAAAGTCTGGAGCATTCTCGAGCGTGTCCTCTAGTCCACCTGCCGTAAAAAGCAACGCACCTTCTCTCACCGCAGTAAGTGGATCAAATGCCGGTAGTACTAATCCGATTTTAGTCCGTCCAGCGCACAGTTCCAACCTGATCACTTTAATGGCAGTTCATCCGTTTCATGGTGGCAGTTCCACCAGAACTACTTCAGAAAATGACACAGGAAGGACATCGATTTGTGTACCTGAAAGGCTTAACTGGAATGCACTTAACAAGCCGCATACATTTGCTCTACATGATATCAGAGAAGAAATACACCTCGACACAGAATCCGAGGGGAAACGCGACATTCAAAGGTAAGAAAACACATTTGAAAAGTTTTTAAAAAATATCTTTATCTCTTAGACAAATTGCCTCTTTGCATAGAGACCAGTAACTTAATGCATTTTTTTACATCACTAACTGCTTTTATTCGTTTTTGGAAATAATTTTACAGTAGCAGCTAGGACATTAGACTACTCTTATTTCAGAGCACGGAAAAAAACCCCAAGAATGCAGTTTAACTCTTTATTTTAGAGCATCCATCCGAACACATCTCACCAGATTTGATACATAGTTTGATATATTTCACCTGCTTTCCACGAATAATGACACTTTGTATCAAACATAAACCAATGAACATAAACTGCTGAATAAGCACCACCATTCTGTGAATGTCAAAAGTAGAAATGTGTAGCAACGTTTTAAACAACATGTTTACCCAGCTAATCGCGAATAAAATAAAAGGGGTTAGCGTCTCGCGTCTAGGCAAATTTGTCAGCACCAGCCTAAGTCTAATGTTTTTGCCAAATACCAACATTTTCATACAGCGAAAATATATTAGAAAAAGAAATCCATTGATTATCACGAATAACATTGCCTAATCATTTTTTTTTCGCCATATAAAGCACATTTAAGCAATGTAACATTTTAAAACAGTAATTAGCATCATGAATGAGAAGAAAACAGGCAGTAATTGGGTCAGTTTACAACGAGATAGCGTGCTGCGCTTTATCAACATCGTTCTTATTCTTAAAATAAAATTATACAAAATGTGCAATGCAAGTATTTTTAAAGCAGGGCACTGGTTTATAACAAACTCGAAAAAAAGTGGTGTACTGCATTGATTTTCATTTCATTGCCTACCAGAATGTCTCTTATAAGCAATGTAACATTTTAAAAAGGCAATTCTAACAGTAAATGTCAACCAGAATGTATCTAATACTACAGTGTACCACCTTAAATATAATTTTCTACCGATCCACTGTGAAAAAGACAACGATGAGTTTATAGAGCAGCTATGCAACCCGAAAGCACACAGCAAGCCCTACACAGGAGCCTAAATCTGAAAACTCACAGCACAGCCCTACACATGAGCCTAAATCTAAAAACTCACAGCACAGCCTTACACATGAGCCTAAATCTGAAAAAAAACAGCACAGCCCTACACAGGAGCCTAAATCTCTTTTCAAATCTATGATACCTTTTCATGTATAAATAATTGTGCCCGGGCGTAGCAATATTAATAGTTTCTTCCGCAAGTGAATCTCTCCTTAATTGTGGCCAGGCTCTGTTTAATTTCTTCCGTTTTCCACCTGCTGTGACAAACAGGCTATACAACATTTCTCTTTGACTCATCATGATGTCAATAATATTATATTGTTATAGAAATAACAGAATGCAATGCAATTCTGTGCTGTCGATACAATCACTGGAGAACGATGAACTATCAATCAAAAATGAATGAATGCCGCAGATGCCTTGAGACCCTGAGTTCGAGCTATTACATCACATAGCAACCGTTGCCGACTTCATTCCGGATCCAGTATAGTGTTATAAAGTGGTACATCGTCACAATGTGGTACTCGTACCTAAACTTGACCCGTGTAATATTAGAAAGTGGTACTCTGTCACATTTAAAGTGGTAGGCTGTGAGATTTTGGTACAGGTGCAATAAATTGCGATGTGATGTGTTTCCTCTTGTCAAACAGAGGTACATTTACCATTAATTGTGCATTATCTTTTGCAAACCATTCATTATACATATTTTTTTGCAAACAAACTGGAAACAGACAATTAATTTTTGTATAAAAAAACAAACAAACAAACAAACAAAAACAATTTATGACGAACAAGACAAAATGAAAAGTCCACTGCAAAGTTGCAGAAATAAACAAGTGTACAAGACCCAATATATTACATATAATAAATATTGGCATACTGTTTTCTTAATGGTGGAAAATATGGTAAATTCAATTTAAAAAGACGCTTAACGTTTTTAGGGTAGGCTCTCTGGATAGCAAAGACCATTAGACATCTAGAGGACCCCCTTGCCCCAGGGGGTGCAGAGTTACGGGGTCAAATAAGAACCCGCCGCCCATCCCTTCCATCTCTATGGCACGAAAAAACACATTTTCAGGCAAATCTCTTCAAAGTGTTTTGTGATCAGAGTAGCAGTCTGAATGCATTTGTATATCACTTCAAAGACAAGATGCATCCACACTGGACGTCGCTTTGAGAAAATTTCAAGTCGCTAAAATAGAGCCTGTTACTTTTTTACTTTTTTTTTTTTTGTCGCGCGACTGGAATGAAACTGACCAATCAGAAGCAAGTTTAACTCCTTTGACACACGTCAAACACAAAATTGTAGATATTCATTACTGCCATAGTCTCTTATCTTTTCGCCTGTTGATTCGCTCCATTGATACTGTACTTTATACATCCATGCATCCCTTCCTGCGATGTCACCGGGCAGTGTTCTGAGCTTAAGGTTACAAATTGTTAAAATAAGTGAACAAATGTTATTCATAATCACAAGTATATTAAAGTCTAAAATATTTTCATAACTACAAATATTGAATTATCTAGGTAGTCTCTGTATTGTCGACATCACAGCCGCCGTATGTTTCCAGGGGAGTTATAGTCTTTCGTTAATTAAACCCCCCTTTTTCCAAGTACAAATTAACTCCTAATAAATTATGAAAATTAACACGGATTTGCTTTTAAATTCCACGCAAGCAAAAGAAATAGTCGCAAGAAGCACTGCTCGTTAAGATATTAACATTATTTCGTAAATCAACAATTTCAGAACTCACGTTAGAATGATTATTTAAAAACGACATAGACATAACGACCTCTTGAAAATGCCAGCATTTATGCTACATAATGATTTGCTGATTAAAACTGGAGTTATCATTTACGAACTTTTGAAATCCTGCCCAAGGTGCCATCTGTACCATTCCTTCCCAGTGAAGTCACTTGTGAACCATGAGTACAGAAAAATAGGCAAGTTAAAAAGACATCCTAAGATAAATAAACACCTACACACACAACTGGATCTACTGTAACTTGGACCTTTTTTTTTTTATAAATGTGTGGAAACAAATAAGTGCTTCCAAGTTAGACCCAAGTTGGCTAATGTATTTTATAGCTGACTCTGAACTAACTTGTTTAGTCCACACACTAAAGTATGTGGACACATGAGTCTTTATAATCCAAACTTACTGTGCCTTCAAAAACAAAGTCCAACAGATAACAGGTGCGTTGAACTTCAGTATTCACAGGTAGATGATGTATGGAAGAATCTGCACACTGAAAACCTGAAGTGGCAACAGGAATCACTATAATGCCAATATAATCAATGTTCTTTATTAGAGGAAGTACAGGCAAAAAAGGTTTACTTTTGATTGGCAGGTTGTTCAAACCCTATATTAATGTCAGGTGTTTGATTGAATCAAGCCATCACATACAAGGACCAATAATTCCATAGCTGTATAGATAGATTGTAAAGACACAGAAAAGTTAGAATGCATAAGAATTATAGAAAAGGCAATCACAGAAAGTGAAGACATATTCAAGGTAAGGATGGCATTATAGAAGACATTAAGTATTTGAATCCTAACATGAATTTAGACATCACATCATCATATCATAAATGTAGTAAACACTGGAAATATCAATCCATATATCTGAAAAATAATCTGAAATATATATTTTTTTATATTTTATAGAAAACTTGATAATCCTAATTGTTCATTAATTCCTTGCCATATTCTTAATGTATGCAGATGTTCCCTTCATTTGAGTTTGGTACTGATACTGATGTTTTCAATTTTTAATTGTAGCACTCCTACAAAAGCCAACCTTGAGCCAACTAATTAGAAAATGCATATGTTAAAGAACCTAGGAGTATTGTCTTTCCCTTGGTACAAACGATATCTAATTGCAGCATTTACATTTTCAATTTAGCTATCACAATTTGACATGAAGCCTCACAGACACATCTTAGTGCTTAAAGAAATTACCAAACAGTATATGTTTGTGCCTTAGAAAATCGTTTTGTAAACAGAGGTTAGGCACACTAGACAACTAACAATAATGATATACAAGGCAAACAAGAAAATCAATAAAGAGGACAATTAGTGAGACTATAATAAAACATATGTTGGTTTGCTGTAACAGGTCCTACCCTTACCAAATATATATTTTTTTCATGCACTAGTATATACCTATGTGGCAGGGCAGGGCCCTGCCTGTAAATAATTTTGTTTTGGTGGATAGGAAATTAACCCCATCCCTGCCAAAACATATGAGAATAAAAGGGGGAGAAATCCTTTGTTCAGTGGTAGTGTTTGAGAAGGAATTTGGTGAGTTTTGTTACTGTGGTTATGCATTTTTGTGATTACATTTCAGTGAAGGCTCTGTCCAGCTTGAACAGTTTTGTATTTTGTTTAAACTTTTGTTTTGGCCCGTGTGCCTTTTGATTTCTGTTCTTGATTATTGTTTTTGTGTTTATTAAAAATGCGCATGAGCGCTTAAACTGCAGCTTTCCTTATCTCTGAGTCTGTCCCTGCCGATACAACCTGGGCCCGCAATGCTGTCCTGTCTTTTATAGCTAATATGTTTTATTATCAAGGAAGTAACCTGTTCAGACAGTTTACCAAGTTCAGTTTTAAATAAATGAACCTGAAAAAAAAACTGTATCTTCATAGCATAAAACATTAACATCTTCTACCTACTGTACCTATCTACCCACCCACCCAGTGTTAGGAACCTGAATCAAATTTATGTGTTTATTTCTTTATTCTCTTTTCCAGCACTTATGTTTTGCGGCCTTGGAGCATCAGCCGAGTCTGACCTCTGTCGATTAGACGACTCAGTAAGCCATGGAGACCTTGGTTCATCCTCTATCCTTCCTTAGTTTCCCCTTTGGGGAAGTTCCTTGCTTCCCAGCCTTGGAGGTCGATCGGTTCAGCCTCACCTCAGCGATGACGGTTCTCCGAGTAGTCAAGGGGAAACACCTATTCTGTTGCAGCTAAAGTCTCAAGCACTTAGTCTCTTTATTCTAGTAATCCCTTTACACAGGCCTGGCTCCTGCCTAAACACAAAACAGTGCTGCATTTATAAATACAAAAGGAAACTTAATACCGTAAGTTCAATGGCAAATCAAGCTTTTATAAACATTCAACTTATTAAGTTAAATGAACTTCAATAGGGTTTACAAAAAAAAAAAAAAAAATTCTTTCACTTACGAATCATTCATGTTGGTTTCTTGTTTTGTTTCCGTTCATCATTTCATCCTTGAAATATTTTTTTAAGACAATCTCTGAGCTTCATT
Organism: Acipenser oxyrinchus oxyrinchus; assembly: GCA_030684275.1. NCBI lineage: Eukaryota > Metazoa > Chordata > Actinopteri > Acipenseriformes > Acipenseridae > Acipenser > Acipenser oxyrinchus. Next base: position 55,994,031 of record CM060248.1, on the reverse strand, counting down.
CACAGTTAGCTCCCCACAAAGCGTATTTGCAATGTCAGTGTGAGACCAAAGATAATACAAGTTTACAGGTAATGAAAAAAATAATTAAATAAACAAAACAAAAAAACCCCATCAGACTCATTGCATCTCATTAACCCACTACAGTGGGATTGTCAACTGGGAAGCTCGCACAGGTGCAGAACTTGAGACTAAGTAATAATCAAATTAGTCTCTTATCGTCTTGTATTTATGATGCAGAAAGCTCTTGAACCACCTAGAAGCATGTTTTAATAATTTTAGTAGAACATATTGCTATGAACCATGCTCAATCTTAAAAAAAAAAAAAAATCAAGGATGTACAGTACCCATAAAGAAGAACAAGAAAAATGACGAATTGGAAACCAAGTAAGATACATGATATGTGGTTAAGAAAAGTATTACATCTGGTACACTTTGTTTATTCTTCCTCTAAGTTTATTTTAGTATTCAGAAAAGCATTTAAAAATGCACATACTGTAGTGTAAGCTTGGAAGTTTAACCATATCAAACTTGTAATATCTTCTAAATTTTTGGTGTACATTGTACTAGTTTTGTAACATTAACACTGCATTTCTACTTAAGCACAAGTGAGCTTTAAACTGGTAAAAAAAAATGGCAATTACCGGTATTCATATGGCATTTGTTATGTCCTCCGATACCAGTATTTGTATTCATGTTGGAGTGTGTTTTGTAGGGCTGTTATTGAATGTACAGTGTTGCTACTGTAGACTTCTGGAGTGTTGGAAAATGTAAACATGCTAGTTAAACACTGAGTGACTTTGATAGATTAGTTAACAAAGTTTCCATAGTACTAAGATATTAACAGGGAAGTACTAAATAAATCTAAATATCTACTTTGATAATGCATAATATTAAAATGGTTCTTAAGAGATGTGTTTTACATTTGACATGGACACTACAATTTACTCATATACATCATTAATAATTATCATTAGTTACACATTGTGTATTTACCAGGGCTTTGATAGAAAATAAAGGTATTATTAACAACAGTGCCATCTAGTGGTATATAAGCATAACTTCACGTACAAATGAAACGAGCTGCAGCAAAGGTTTCTTAAGCAAGTGGTGGGCCTTGACATAGTTAGAAAATATTTGCACTGCATCTGTCATACTTCCGATCCACTGATTTGCTTCTTACACAGTATATTTACCTATTTAAAAAGCTTTCTATGCTGACTAAATTACTGTAAGTTACTTTTTGAAGGTGGTTGGAAACCACTAAGCTACAGTATTGCTATTGCGGTTGGTATTGTAATATATATTTAATATATAATATAATATATACTCATCTCTGCCCAGGGACCATAAACCCCAAGAGTTGATTGTTTTTTCTCCAAAGTGAATGTTGCCAATTAGTGTGCATCCGCCTTGCATTTATTTTCAAGCTAATGTTCTCTGCATGTTCAACATTGATTCAGGCTTGGGATGTGTGAACATACACTGGCGGTCAAAATCATGGTGACACCTCGACCTGGAAGTTTTACAGCAATATAACTAAGAAAGGAAGACTCAGCATAAAGTATTGATTTATATGAGAATATTTTAACCTTCTCAAAAGAAAACGCCGGCATTTTACAGCAAACATTTCTCATCAAAATATCCTCCTCGTCAGCAATCACAGCTGCACATACTCTAGGCATTCTGTCACACAACTTTAACAATGCATCACGTTGATACGGAAAATACACAATTAAGAAGGATCACTAACCCACTCAAGCTATGGTTCCATCCACTTTGTTGTATATTTTCCGTATTCAATGGGGCTTCATTGTTTATCCTCTCTGTATGCCATTTTGTAGTGCAAACAATGTGTCATAAACAAGCAATATATACTGTAGACACAAAAATGAGATATTGTAAGTACACAGCGAGGGTCATTTTTACGGTAGGCATTTTGTCCAATAGATATTGGGTTTTACATTTTGTTGATAATAAACAAGGCTTTTAAAGAGATTATTTTTTTTTTCTCCTAACCCCAAGTACAGGAGAATCTGCCCCCAGCTTCCTGGACGCCACCAAAAATTTAACAAACCTGGCACCTATGGTTGTGTGTTTAGGGTCATTATCATGTTGAAAAACAAACCCTTCACCCAGTAGTCGCCATCCTTTATTTATTAAGTTTTTTTCTAAAGAATACAAAAACCAACAAGAAAAAATAAATATATACAACAAGAAAGCAGTGGGAGTCTTTAAAAAAGAGAAAAACCCACACATATACTCAAATTAAACAAACAAAAAAAGAGACTATAAAAACATATTCTTTATAAAAGAAAAAAACAGCAGAGCAGGCAGTCACCTTCTTTACACAGGCATGATGTAGTTTGGCAATGCTTCTCTCCATAATAATACAACCACGGTATCTCGCTCTCCACCCAGCCCTGTTAGTGCTGCTGTTAGTCCTGCAAACAAAAGTTGCCATTCCTGAAGTTTAACAGTGATTTGGGAATCATCACCGAGAAGGAGCAGTTAGGGATTGAGCAGCACCTCTACACCTGTCACTTCAGAGAGAACAGTAACCACATATGTCCAGAAACGTTCAATAACAGGGCACTCCCAAAACATATGTAAATAAGTACCAGCTGCTCCCAGAGTGCATCTGTGACAGAGGGGGTCTGGAGCGATCTTCATCTGAAAACGGCGGTAAGGTGTTGCATAGCTTCTATGTACAAGTTTAAAATAAATCAGTTGGTGTGCTAAATTTTTTGAGGATGTAAAAATATTGTCCTGTACCACCTCCCAGTCAGGACTGTCACCCAACCTGTCTAATTCTCTGTCCCAAATAGTGGTTACTGGGAGAGAGCTGGTATTATAGGACATAAATAAAGAGAGGAGACTGGACCTCTTGTGGTAACTGTCAACAAAAGTAAATCAACCACAGGGTGAGAAGGCAGTGCGGCGTCTAAGATACAAAAAGTAGGAAAAACTAGGAAGCAAATGTCTCCCCAAGATCCTGGAACGTGTGGCCTCTGTCATCAAACGTGTCCCTTAAAATATGTGTATTTCTTGTGGACCAGGGTGGGTGGGTAAAAGGCTGAAAGCCTGTTAATAGATGGAAATTATTCCAAATAGGTTAGAGCTTATGAAATTCGGAGTGTTGCCAAGAAAACGATCAACTTTCTTCAATATAATAATTAAATAATTGGGCCTATTTGAAGAGAGAAAGCCCAATTTTTAGGGGCGGAAAATAAGCAATTCTAATTGGTTTAATTAAGGCTTCTTCAATTGGTCGCCACAAAGCTGTCGCCCTTGAATCCAGCCATGATTTAAAAACCCTTAACAAGAAGGCCCAATAGTAATATTTAAAATTAGGCACAGCGAAACCACCCAAAGTTTAGGGGGAGCTGCAAGGTTGTCAATCAAATTCTTGGCCTCTTGTCCCTCCAAATAAAACCAGTTATTATGAGGTTAATTTGTTCCAGATATTTATGTGAGAGTGAGATAGGAAGCATGGAAAAAAAAAATGAATGCAAGAGAATATATTAATTTTTATAATAGAGAGCCTTCCATGTATTGTGATCTGTAAGGGAGACTATCTTGCCAAATCTGTTTTAATTTTACCATATTTTCTTTGCTAAATTGGGGGATGTCTTAATACACAGGTAGGTAAAACCTGTGAGCTGTGGTTGAATATGGATATGAGGTGGGAGACAGATATTCTTAGCTGAAAGGTTCAGAGGCATAAAAATAGATTTAGAACATTTATTTTATATCTGGAGAATCTACCAAAATCATCAAATAAATTCAAAGCATGAGGGACTGAGCTAGATACATTAAAAAGAAACAGCAGGATATCATCGGTATAAAGGGAAATATAATGTTTAGATCCCTGTATATATTAATGGGCGCAATGCTGGTACACTGTCGTATGGCCTGTGCCAGCATTTTTAATGAGAGGACAAATAATAATGGTGACAAAGGACAGCCCTGTGATGTCCCTCTTCCCAGAGCAAATTGGGTGGATATTACTGATCTTGTCTGCACGCACGCAGTAGGATTGTTGTATGAAGTGCGGAAGATATTATTTAATGAGTGGCCGAAGCCAAATCGTTACAGAACTGCTGATAGGTAATGCCATTCCAGGTGGTCGAATGCTTTTTCAGCATCTAAAAAAAAATACTGCGTAAGAAAGTTGTTAGTGGGGGGCCAGATCAAGGATATGAAAAAGACGACATATTTTGTCAGATGCAAGTCAGCCTTTCAAGAAACATGTCTGATAATGGTGTATTAGGTTGCTTATACATAATTCCTGGAAAGAGCCATTGCAAATAATTTCAAAGGAGTTTAATAATGATAGAGGGCTATAGCTAGAACATTCTAGTGGATATTTGCCTGTTTTAACAAGCAGGGAAATCAATGCTGATTTCTGATCTCTATGAAAGGAGCCAGTTTGCAGTGAGAAATTAATAGAACTTTGTATTAATGGATGAACTTGATCCCATATCGCCAGCAATAGCTCAAGTGGGGTGCCATCTAGCCCGGGAGACTTTCGCGTCTGCATAGATCGTGCTGCTTTCATATTAAAGGAGCCTCTAAAAGTTCAACCTGATAAACAGTTAACCCCCTTTTCAAACTGATGCTCCAGCGCCGTGCCGAACTGAATTCAAGCACAAAACATTTACTATGTCCCCATTAAGTACATGATTTGGAGGGGCATCTGAAACAATTAAGTACACCTTGACGCTTTTTCGACGCTAGTGCAACTTCCTCTGCCGCTCCGAGCGCCTCTGGTGCACCTTGGTTTCATACGGCGCTCCAGCAGCAAACTGTACTTGACTACTTAATGCTAATGAATGCAAATGATATGCTAAAGAGTACCGTGTGTCCCACAATGCAACACTGATCACCTGTTATCACCAGAATCAATCATGGCAGCACCCACAGAACGAGGAGCAACCAGTTCGGAGTCTCACACTTGTAATTAAGCATTTCATGAAGACATTTCTTGTCGCCACCATCATCTTGAGAATAACCCTCATCTTTCTTCTTTTATTTCTCTTTTGGAGAATCTTCCAAATAATGATTCAGCCTTTGGGATCTCTTGAATCCACATCAAACTCTCTAGCTAGATCATGGAATGCTATGTGATAGACTGGGTAAATGTTTTCATTGGTACAATTGCACAATATCGATAACAAACGTAAATAAACACATACATTCACACTCACTTCCTGGTTTTGTCATTACTTACTACGCTGCATTGTGGGAGATTGCTTTGGAATAAGTGTGGCGCGCTTCTGTTCGCCAGTGTGAAATCAATTGGTTCATGAAATATAATGAAGTGTGGCCCTAACGCGTACTTAATTTCAATTCAGTTCGGCACGCTGCTGGAGCATCAGTTTGAAACGGGGGTAAGGTAGTTAATTCAAGTGAGGTTTAAGAAATCCCTGATTTTAACCTGATCTGTACCAGCTTCGGAGGTGTAAAGTTGTAAATAAAATTCTTGAAAAACGTTATTGATCTGCTCAGGTTTAGAAAGCAAGACACCATTGCAGTCCTAATTGCATCAAAAGAAGCTAAATGTTCAGATTGTTTTAACCTCGGTGCAAGTAATCTACTCGGCCATTCTACTTGTTCAGAATAAAGCTGCCTTGTCTTATGTACCAGGAATTCTGCTCTTGTAATAGTGAGGTTTTTAAATCCACTCTTCAGAGTGGCTAATTGCCTTGCCTTACTTTCCAGGAAATTACTCTCTTGAGAATGTGTTTATTCCGTGTTTTATTCAGACTTGAAGCAAATGAGGTACAGCAGCCTCAAATAAAGCATTTAGTCACCTCCCATAATGAGGGTTGATTCCAGGATCAGAGTTCGTTTCTAGGAAGTTTCTCAAACCTTCAGCCAGATGTTTTAAAAATTATTTTCTGAAGTAGGAATCAGATCAGATATAAGAATTTGCAGTATATCCATGGAGATAACATATTTGGGGAAATATAAAGATATTTGGGGAAATAAAAATATTCTGGTAGTCGATATTTTGTGTCTATGTGACAAAAAATGTACATTTTTAACATTTGGATTTCTGATACGTCACGCATCCCGTACATTTAGTTCTTGCGCTAAATTTTGAAATCTTCTAATAAGCACTTAATTGGTCCAGTTAAGTAATTTGGGGTACAGTTGGAACAAAAACCAGGAGGGACACCAGCCCTCCAGGACCAGGATAGGAGACCCCTAATTTAAACCACTGGGAACCAGATCATTCTTTGGACTTTGCAAAATCTTTGGAACCGCTAGAACTTTGTTACGAGACTCTTTTAAGCCAATTTCTAAATCAAAGTTTGGTAACTATATGATGATTTATTTTATTTCTTGGTGCATAGAACTTTTGTAATGTTGACATAAACAAAAGTGATTGAACTTTTAAACTCAGTAATCTGATTTTATTTTTGGAGGTTAAAAGCAGTTTAAGGTATGATACCTATTAAGTCAATGGGGAATATTGTTTAAAATATTAAATTATCTGCATACTACGAATATAAAAAGGATATATTGAATATATGTTAATCTTGGTATTTTTTTTTTAATTTAGTAGTCCCCATTTTTTTTTTTTTGTTGTTTTCTCCCCAATTTAATAGCTACCACCCCCGCACTGACTCAGGAGCAGCGAAGACGAGCACACACTGTCCTCCGAAGCATGTGCCATCAGCCGACCGCTTTTTTTCACACTGCAGACTCACCATGCAGCCACCCAGAGCTACGGCGTCGGAGGACAACGCAGCTCTGGGCAGCTTACAGGCAAGCCTGCATGCGCCCGGCCAGACTACAGGGGTCATTGGTACGCGGTGAGATGAACACCCTGGCCGACCTAAGCCCGCCCCCCCTGGGCAGCATTCGGCCAATTGTGCGCCGCCCCCTGGGAGCTCCCGTCGGCAAAGGAATAGCCTGGACTCGAACCGACGATGTCCAGACTATAGGGCGCATCCTGCACTCTACACAAGTGCTTTTACTGGGTGCAGCACTCGGGAGCCCCTTAATCTTGGTATTTTAATTGAATTTATTTACATTGCCTGACAAGAGTTACATAATATTTTATTTTGAGATGCTGTAATTAATTATATACTAACCTATATAGTAAATACCCGCTGCGAGCCATAATAGCTCACTTATCATCACTCCTTCTCCACACTCTTTCTGGCTCGCCATTTTAAAGAACCCATATTTTCACATTGCTCTTTTGTCTCAGTTAGTTCAGGTTTTGAAAGCTGTCTGTAGCCTTCTGATTGAGAGGGGAATGCACTCTCCGTTACAAGGAGTAATATAATAGTTTCATGGGAGTAATTCAGGTCAAATGTCAGTAAAACGTATCCACTGTTATATTTCCTGAAATGGATAATAAACTTTTGCATAAGCCAATGTTTTATGTATAGTTTTCCTTTCTTTGTAGGATTTCAGTAAGCTTTACAGGTATCCCCATATATGCACACCGCTTTCTTTTACCAAAAAGATCACATTTGTTTAGTATTGTAACTAGAGTCTCTACTGTATATCACTTTTCTACTGTGACTAGATAATAAAACATGATTAGTAAAGATTTTAATAATCTATGTGGATCAACATGTTACAATTAAATGGCCTTGTTGAACGTGATAATGCACAGTTGCTAACTGAAACAGTAATGTATGTGGCCAGGTGTGCTCAGTGCCCAGCATATTGATGCTATCACATATGACAGAGATTATGGATACTTTCTCGGATATTATACTATTATAATATAAATTAGAACTGGATGCATTTTGAATCCAAGAATTGTGGGAAGTAACAGATTTAATTTTATGCCCCATTATCGCCCACGTGTCTATCACACTAAAGAGTTGATTTTTTTCTTTTTAAAGAGTGTATTCTATTACGTAGGTCCACAAAAATTGATGATTGGTCAGTAGCAATATCTTTGCACACTGCCCGCCTTCTGAAAACAATTTTCTTTATGAAAGAAAGTCGTTCATGATTGACATTATTTAAACTATGCTGCCAAAACCCAGGTTTATAGGTTTAAAAAAAAAAAGAAACCGAAAACTTCAAGCTCTATCTATAATATATTACTGTAACAAGACATTGCTCTTTCTAATGAAAGTACATCAGCAAAAGTCACGTACTCTCATACCGTGAAATCACTGTGCCTTTGTTTATTGTATAAAGGCCTATAGAAAGCCAGAACCATTTCAATTACCTTGGCTTTTCTGTATCCATGATGCTGATATATTTTTTATGAACCTGTGGACTTGGTCCAATACATTTATTTAGTGTTTGCTCTTTCAGCGATACCCGATCTGCTTTCAGTGTTATGCTTCCTCATTACTCCCATGAGGCATTAAAACCTTCACTCAGCTCCTAATTAGTTTTTTTCACAGAACCAGTTAATTAAAGCATTTGTATTTGTTCAGCCTTGCTTAATATTTAATGGTGGGAGATTTTCTCCACATTTCACAAACAAGGAACTGTGATGTGTATGATACAGTATGTATGCTCTTTTTTATATATAAGAATGATGTATCTTTCCAGTCAACATTATTCTATTTCAAGAGACAAATGTTTAATCATGGACCATCCCATTTTATGTTAAAGTGAAAGTGTCTCATACAGTAGTCATCTTATCAACATATAAGCGTTCTTGTACAGTTATTTCCTCTCTACCAAAAACTGCTATTGAATAAAGGCACAATATTGTATTATAGAGCTTTCTCACTTACTAGGTTTACATGCCCATGGAATCAATCCTTTTGTAATTGATCGTTTTGATTCCAAACACAAATGTTCAGGCCTACATGCTAAACTTAATCCAGTTCTGAGGAATCAATGCTTCTGAACCTACAGTATGCATTGAATCTGATTAAACCCCCAATCCAATTCCAGCTCAAACATTTCACATGTTTATAGAAGTATGTCATCACAATATTGCATTTATTTTAATTGAAATCTTGTAAACTAAGTGAAATACTGCATTTATAATCTAATTTAAATGTAAAGTAGCCATGTGATACAGATTTTAAAGTCCTATTAGCTTTTGAAGACATTAACTATGGGGTAATGAGTACTGTGCTTTGAATCTGGTTTGTCTTATATGAACCAGGTTTATAACTGGATTTGGGGATGGTCTATGACAATGATGTCTCATTGTAAATTAAACAATAAATACATACAATATGTTGGCAAGTGGCATGTTAGATAGGAAAAAGGATTTCCTTTACCTTTTTGTTTTAGGTCTCTTATGGATATACTGTGGTCACTTCTTGGAATCGTATGTGATCAATTTTAATGCAGCAAATGAGGAATGGCCCCATAACAAATAAATCACTTCATTGTCATTACTTGTTTTTAATTTGTTTTTCTTAAAATGTGTTGTGTATTATTTTGCACTTTTTTCAAACTGTACTGCAAAGTAATCAGGCAACAGCCACAGTGTCTGTAAAAGTGTGATCAAATCAAAACAGTAACATAGATTTAAAAAGAGCTATTTCTTTTGGTTACAGTAGAAACCCTTATGGAAACATTAGCATACAGTAGAAGCTTATTATGCTATAAATTGTGCATCATCTTCAGTGGTAGAAATCACATCAAAGTGAGCCATTCAGACAGTTACAGTTGCTATTTTTCTATTTGAACCTCAATTGGATGTTATATTCTATCGATACAATGAAGGTATTAACTGAATACCTTATTGATAGAATTCTGAGGTTGTTGTTCAATACTTAACATATGTAACCCAGGGATGCGGACATAATCTCATTATACCTGCATGACATCATGGAAATGGAAAGGATCAGTGCATCCTATGGCTTAAAGTGTCCCAGTTACCTTATTAAAACAGAAGTGGTGCTCAGAATCCTGATTATATTTCAAATCTCTTGAGAGTGGGCGTCAGCACAACAGTCTCTTTTCATGTTCTGCGCTGGTAGTTAGGATGGAAACATGATTTCAGTTCCCCTCTAGACCCCCCACCCCGAGAACAACTAAGCCTGATGTCATGCTACGTTCAAACACCATGCAGTTACATGTCTGTGTTTCTGTAAAATTTACTTTATGTGAATCCTTAATAGACTATGTGACGGGGTACTCCCCCACCCCTGTGCGTACTTTTCTGTTATTTTGTATTTCTATTTGTTGTATTATTATTTAAAGCTACTGTCTTTTGTTTGAACATTGTTTTGTTAATTATTTTACATTATGGATGGGGTTAAAATTCCCCTTCCATGCTAAACTCGTGCACAATGTGACTGTCTCCAGATTGATTAATTTCTTACTTATCTGGAGGTACGGTCACATGTATAAAAACCTTCAGCTTTGGCTGAACAGGGTTAGTGTGTTCAGAGGCGGAACACAGAACATGAGTCGTGAGGTAAAAAGAATAACATAGAAAACAATTGCTACCCGTGCTGGTTTTATACCAGCATGATACTTCTTTGTCTGTTTGGGCCACTGTGCCGTTTACTTTTGAAAAGTGTTATTGTTTTCTGTTTAAACCTTTTATTTATTATTAAACGTGCGCACCAGCACTTCATACCCCGTAGTACTGTGTCCATTCATTTCCTGGTGTGATGTCACCACAAAGCCTTCCGTGTGACAGACCAGTATTTGACTGTGTTTTCGGTTTTATTTATGATAGACTATAAATATAACAGTAAGTCTGTTTCTGTGACTGTTCAGGGAACACTCAGTATAATTTGCGTAAACCCTCAAAATATCTATGTTTGGTTGTTTTGCTATGGAATAACATAATCTCCTAATTCAGTAAAGTACTGGGTTATTTAAAAAAAAGATCTGAAATTAAATAAAAGCCTGATTTTACTTCTAACAACAGTTGAAACATAAAAACCCAGCAGCTTACAAAGTTATTGAACTTTAGTTGTTCATGTCCCTCGTGCATTTTCCATGCCAGCTCTAATACCTCTGTACCTAGGTACAGGAGCTTTCCAGCAGCTTATGTTACACATTTTATTTTCACAGACGAACAATTCTGAGTTATTTCCTCTTTCTCTACTGCTGTTGTGGTCCTGCTGTTGAGCTTGAAGGCTTGTGGGAGGGTAATAAAAGCCTAGCTCGTTTACTGTGGCGTAGTCTGAGTACCAGCCGTGTGAGTCAGAGTGGGCTGGTTCCTTGCTGCAGATGCTTTGCCAAGACAAAGAGAAGTGCTTGGTTCTTGTATGCAGTCTTTAGGAATTTTGTAGCAGAATGAGAATCCAGAGAAAGAGATATTGCCTCTATATATCACACTGAGAACCTTATCCTGGTGTACTTTTAAAAACTGAAAAAGACCCACTTCTCCAACAAGAAAGGGTCATATTTCAGCAACTTTAGAATGGCAGTGTTGGAAACAGATGATAACAAATACACACTGTACCCTAGTGTAGGGCAGTGGCTGTTAATGGGAGACCAGTGTCTATTTTAGACATGCTGTATTGCATTTGAGTACCTACTGCCCTAATGCGTGTTGCTACTGCCACTCTGGTGGGTTCTCCTGGTTTATCCTGCGACTGCTGTAAAACTGGTGATGTGAACAGGGACCTGGACCTGGTTATCGTTGGGTAAGTGACATTTATTCAAGGACATAAAAGCTGTCAGCATTGTCAGCTGAGAATGATCTAATTTATGTACACTGGTGATCTCTTTTATTTTATTTTACTACATCTAAAAAAAAAAGGTGTTCTTCTGCTTTGAAGTTTCATATAAAAGGTTGTTCCCCACTGTCTTCGTTCACCCTTCTTCATGATTTTATTTTGCATTTAAATATTGTTCTTTACATAGATATTTTGTTATTAGTACGCCATCTTTACATTTCCTCTTCTTCTTTTTTATCATGCAATAAATAAACTCATTGTAAATGTAACAGATTGATTGTGACCTTAATGCCATAGCTTTCTTTCTACACAGGCTCAGGGATGTAGTTGACATTTCATATACAGGTAGCAGGGAAAGTGGCAAAAATATCAGGGGGATACATATGGAATGAAAACTTCAGCTCATTTCAGTAACATCATAAAATTAGACAGGAATATTGCCTGCTTGTGCTTTATCTACATCCCTAAAGACTGATTTTGTGGTGCTTTAGTGTTCTAAAGATGTCTGTGCTACATTAGCTGTTTGTAATCAAACCTATTTTCCGTTACGACAGGTTTTTTTAAAAAATATTACAAATCTAACTATTGTAGCCAACAAATAAATATTAATATCTCAAAACTATGTATGTTTTTATTGTTTGTTATGTGATTTTTTGACATGTGTGTTTTGTTAACAGAACACCTCAGCTTAGTTAACATAATATTCAAACAGGAGCAGATGTCATTTACATTATTCATCATTTCCATATAATTGTGCCCCTGCCTTGTACCGCTTGAATTTTTAATGCTATAAGTGCCAGGTGGATTAAAGAACATTTTAATCTGACGTGTAAAAGCTGGCACTCACCTTGAATAGCAGTTTGTATGTTTAGGCAGTTAACAGTCTAATTGTTTAGCCGTCCATTTAAACTCTGTTTTTATCAGCTGCATGTAAACTCTGCTGGTAAATGTCACATGGCTTATAAATGTGGTTGTTTAAACCATTCAATTGTACAAAGGTCACTTCCTCCTCTCACAATGTGGCCCAAATTGTGAATTTAAAGACATCGCCTCACCACTGTATCCCCATACCAATATTTTTTCACCCTCTAAACCTAAGCAATGTTGCTAAGTTACAGTTGAAGCCCAGCAAGGCTAGTCTCTGTCTCGCCTTGCTCTGACTAGTAGAGGTTGCTTAAGCATCCAGGTCATGTTCTTACCTAACTGATAGGAGCACAAAGTTCCTTGCATTGCTCTGTGGGCCCCCTGCCAAAATAAACAACCCAGGGCTGAAGTCACTTACTTTCAAAATAAAGTAAGAATACACAATAAGAATAAATATTAAGTTACCACACACACACACACACACACACACACACACACACACACACACACACACACACACACACACACAGCAATTACTGTTGCAAAGGTTGCAATAAATATTGAATTTTCTGTTATATTCACAGTTTTTTAGTATGTTTTTACCTCTGACATTACAGGGGAGTAGATTTTTTTCCATATGGATACTGGGTTGAAGATGCAAAACAAGGGCTTGGGGCTATCAGAGTAAATGTCTATGAGGAAATATATGCAGTAGCACAGATATTGTTAGTCAGGCACAGATATGGACATTTTTACACCCCCTCAACTGGCAGCTGATTTAACGATTGCAAAGCAGGAGTTGGCATATTAATTTTTTATCCATAAGGATTTGATCAAATCTATATTACATCTACGTTGTGTCGCTGCCAGGCTATGGGCACAAAGCAGTCATTGTAATATTAATATTAATGTGGGAAGCAGCAAAGTGGGGCACAAGGTTTATTCTTGGAATTTGTGGATTCACAGTGTGTTTTTAATTAGAAATATATATATATATATATATATATATATATATATATATATATATATATATATATATATATATATATAATTCACTGAAACAGCAGTCTGTACAGAAATTAATTTTAAGGTAAATGTTTTTTTTTTTACTAAATGTTTTTGAGTAGACTTTTACTACAACTTTATTATATAAAACATCATGCACATGCTGTTAATAATGTCAAGATCAAAATTCCCAATTTAAACATGTGCTTGAATTGTTTGTTCATGTGTTTTTTTCTTTAAACAAGAATGGTGCATGATATATTTTGTAGTGCTTAAAACAGTTAATGAAATGGCCTTCACATTGCAATATCATGGTTAATAATTACTAGAAAGACAACATCCACATTGCCTCAAAACATTTCAATTTGCATGCAATACTAACTCAAGCTTTATTATGTTCATTTCTGTATTTTCATGATTCATTTCCAACGTATGGATAATTAAAAATTGGGATTTTGACATCCAAATTAGATGACCGTTTTAATATCAACCCTGATAAGCATGCCTATTTCAATTTTTTTCACATTATTATTATTATTATTATTATTATTATTATTATTATTATTATTATTATTATTATATAAAGCTTGACTGGAAAAAATAGAACTAAAATCAAACTGAACTTGCTGTTTCTTATTTTCATTTATAAAATTGCTCACCATTTCATTAAATTTATAGAAAATAGTTTCCTAACATTTTATTATAGACATTGCAAATAAATGCACTTAAACAAAATGTAGCTAATTTGGTAATGCTTTAGATAAATCTTTGAAATTAAAAATGTATTCCAAGCATACTCTGCTGTTATTCTTTTCAGAAAGGGACTCTACAAAGGAATCCCAAACCATCATTTTCATGGGAAGACGGTCGGTTCTCTTCCTACACTCTTTACAAAACATGTTCTGGGAGCTATTGAAAGTTACCATAGGTATTTAATTTTTTTATTTCCACTTGTTTTTAGAGCAGTATAATATATAAAGCATTTGAGAACACCCCTTGCATTGCCAAACATTCACTTCTTGGTGTAGCTCTTTCTCAATTAGTATTGTACATACTGTTTGTTTTGCGACTTCTTATTACTTAGAAGTGCTCTGAATTATGGTGTTTGCAAAAGAAAAACAGATTTTCTAAATGAAGATCAATGTCCGGGGTCAAAAATCCACTGGGGGATTGCTCCCAACCCTACTTAAATCCCTAGCACTCAAAATGTAATTTTGCCTTATGAAGATCGTATTGCTACTGCAAATGAAAAGTCTCTGAAAACAAAACAGCCTTATGATTAGACAGAAGTGTGCAGCAATACATGAGGCCAGAGCATTAAGTCAAGGTGTTTGGGTTTGCCTACATATACACTAAATTGGAACACAAAAGATGGTTAGATGACATGTGAAAGCAACTCCGCCGCATGGGACTATAACTAGTAAATTAGAAAAACATCAATTGTACTAATAGTGCCACTGACACTGAGAAGTAAGGGGTAATCATTTATCATTTTCAAGTACAATGTAAAGTACTGATTTACCATGTAATTGGATTATTTTTGTACTTGTCCCCTCAGTGACTGCTCAGCTTCTGTGTCATCAAGTGGTCAGCCTACACAAATAGGTCTCAATAACTCATGGTCTGGAATCCGGAGTTATGCAACAGGTCTGTCTACTGAAAGAAGCTCAGTTTACTCTTGGAGAGATGACGTAAGTAATTGTGCGACTTTGATGAGCAGATTTTTGCAGATTTCAATTTTCCTTTCAAGTCTCTGATCCCCCCCCCCCCCCTTGATTTCAGGAGTTTGATAGGGTTAACACCCAAAAAGTCCACCAGCTGTTATGGGATGTTGCTGAGATGTTATTTGAAGGCAAAGTGAGTTCCAGAACACAAGGCCTACAGACGGAATGTAAAGAGTGGACCAAGCATTCACCCCATCTCAGGTGAGATATAATGAGATGTACTAAAGCTGCCGGCAATTGCTACACTTACAATTGCATCAATTTGCTAAGAACTTTTGAAAGCATGCTTTAAACAGTCGCAATTAGCAAACCTTTAAAGGCAATATGAAAAACACTACCACCTAACCATGGCTGCTGTGATTGCAACAAGAAGGAGACATCATCTTCAGCAAGAACAAGTGATTTGTAGGATGAGAAGAGAAAAGGGAATTTTGTACCTGAAATACCCTCTTAGATTTGAATGAAGACTAAATTAAGCACAAGTACAGGCTCGGCAGCCATATAATTCTTGAGCTGCTATCTGATTTAAAAGATGGCCTGGAGCCTGTCACTCAGAGAAGCCACGTTATCCCTGCAGTGGTCAAACTATTGTCCACCCTGCATTATTTTGCCTCTGGGCCCTTTCAGGGGACTGTGGCAGCTGTTGCTGACATTTCCCAGTCTGCTTTTTCTCATGCGTTGCCAGTTGTGCTCAATGCATTTTTGAGGCGAACACCCAAATACCTATTTTTCCCTGAAAGCAGGGTGTACTTACAAGCCTTGCAAACAAATTTCAGTGACATTTCTGGTTTCCACAACGTGTTGGAGCAATAGACTGCAGACATGTGCCGCTAACCCCTCCAGCTCATTCTGAGCATCTGTATAGGAATAGGAAACACACCTATTCCATTAATGTGCAGGTGGTTTGTAATTGTGCACAATTTAGCACTGCACCACTGACTAACTGAAATAAAAACTGACAGTGTACGTTTGGCTTATAGGCTACTCATGATAATACGAATTAGTGGTATAATGCTAAATTTGTTGCTGGTCCCTTGAAATTCATATTAACGAGAATTGGCTGTTCTCCTGTAAGTATCATAACTTGTCAATGCGGCACCATTATCTATTATGTGTTAATTGTCTAGGCTACCAATAATAATAATAATAATAATAATAATAATAATAATAATAATAATAATAATAATAAAACTGCTAAATCATTTAGTTTCAATTTAAAATAATCTTTTATTTGCATTTTACACCATGTACAATGCAGCAGCATTGTTTATTTTGTGTTACCGGTAGCCTACAGTAGGCTAAAGTAAAAAGAAAGTATGCTAGGTATTCATTTGATTTTACTACTGTACTGTATACTGCATAGGCGTACTGTACAGATTTATATATTTTTTCATATTGTAATGTGTAGCCTACACAAAACACATTGGTGTTATTTCAGCGCAAGGATTTATACATTTAAAATACATTGGGCACTATAGATGTATGTGTGCGATTTTATTGTATTTTTTTTAAACCCAACACCTCCTTATGCCAGACAAACATGTCCAGTTTAGCGAGGGGCTACTGTGTGGTTATGAAAAGCTTTTTGATAGAAACACATTTTTTATTTGGGGATGAAAGTGGGGGCTCCGCTGTAGAATCTGATGGGAATAAATTGACTTTTATTATTTATTCAAAAAAAATGCTGCATGACTCTCGCAATGCTAGAGATCTCGCGAAGATGACACAATAAATATTTTAATTTGTATATTCTGGCTCTCTTCATAAACATATTTTCTCTTAGTAAATATGACAAAATGTATACTTTGCAAATGGTCGCAAAGAAAATGCAAATTGCGGTACGTTTGCACTGCGACTGGCCCATCTTAGTACATCTACCCCTGAAAGTCTTGCAGAATCATAACAAACAGTGTTTTTTGTGCTTTGTAGCAGGAACTATTCAAAGATCGAGGCACAGCATGGCTAGGTGTAGTATAAAGTGTAATGTGGGATGATTAGACTGGCCCAGAATTTCGCCTGGACCAGCAGGAGCCACCCTCAATTGAGGTGCGATCTCAGACGTCGGTCAGGAATCAATCAAGGCCGGGTGATGGAGGGCCACCGACCCTCAGGAGAAAGATACAGTTGCAAAGGAGGCACTGGAGAAGCAGGAGAGAAAGACTAGCAGAACATTTAGTGAAAGATGGGCTTGGTCTATGTAGTATTGGGTAGCCAATAGGTTTTAATGGTTTATTTTCAAATTAAAATACATACCTTTTTTTTACAGAAATTGTGAATCCTTTCAGAAGATTCTTTTTTTTTTAAATGTGTTATTTGAAAAAAAAAAATGTTTCTTGCATTCAAATTCTCATTTTGAATGCTCTTTTTTGATGTCTGTGCTTTTGAATAGTTAGTTTGGTAGAGAAAAAAACAGCTTAATCGTCCATCTTCTCTGCTCTGTCTTTGGTTGGCTTAGTGGCAAATGTGATTACTGTAACCATAGTACCATGCTCATGATACAGCCTTAGATGATGTTGCAAATCTACATTGTCAAAGCAGAAAAATGTGCCACCATCAGATGGATATTTCTATTAAATTCATACCGTTAAACAATTTGCTAGGTAAGAAATATATGTTGATTACTAAGCCAACAGCAATAGTACAGTATACTAATGTCTCTTCATTTGGGTCTCTGTAGGATTTTGGGAAGCCAGTTAGTATTACCAAGAGATGAAGGATTTCAGCACGTTCAGAAGAGAACATCCATTTCTAAAACAATTCCATCACCAAGCTTCCTGGACAGCACCAGTGACATGAAAGAGTAAATACCATATCTTTTGTGCTATTACATTGAAAAAAATATTTTGGACCACAAAAAGATGTTTGCTCATGACTGTTTTCTTTGTAATGTGTTTGCAAGGAGATGTTACGCTTTATTTTACAAGAAAATACCTTGATTCTGTTGTGTAGGATACAGACCTGAAATGGTTCAAAGAGAACAACAGTATTAGCTTTTATCTGTACATCACATCACTTTGTCAGACAGGAAAGGGAAATTATTGTGAGAAGACAATGCAGCTGGAAATTCAGAGTCATGCCGTTAAAGGTAAATCATCTTGAGATCTTGATAATTAATTATTTACACTCTTGTATAGACATAACTGTCACCCATGCACCTTTGACTGTACTTATACCTACTACAGGGGCAGAGGTTCAAAATTGGACAGATGGCAGAGGAAGGTATTGGAGTGTGGCTGGGGAATAGAGGGAGATCACACATCACTGTCAACATTTAGATAGCATTTGCTAATTACTTAAAAATGCCAAACCGCATTGGAGAACACATTATTTATCTAGCAGTTTTCACCAAAGTATACAAATAAAATGTCTTAATACATTCTGTCTGCTTTATAAACTCCACTCATTCACAGCATAAGTGCTTGATGTTTATGGATGAATAATGTACAGCTGTATGCTGGGATGGATTACTGAAAAATAATCTTTCTGGTTAGGTAACTTTATTGGTTGCTTTTTCCATTGTAAAAAAAAGAAAAGAAAGAGCTGATGATGATTTGGAGTAAATAGCATTGTAAATCAAGTTTTCTTTACCATTATACTGTATTGGAAAAACAAATGTTATAAAGAGCCTATTGACAGCATAGCAACAGCAGCCTCTCTAAGCTGAATGACTAATGCGAAAGCAGCACTTCTTTTTTATTAAAAAAAACAGGACCCTGAACAAGGATAGACCAAAACAGTCTCCCTTTCTCAATCTTATCTTGGTTGTTATCCTCTATGAGGATTGTTATCTCCTTGCCCTGTAGTCTATAGCTGATGGGGTATTAGCACTTAAGTAAACAGTGAACAGATTTTCTGAGTTCATCTGAATACTGTTGAACAGATTGTCAACGTTGCTGTCAGGGGAATTTCTTGGCTTGGCATACCTACTGCTCCATTTGAGAAATATATTGTAAAATGAGGGTAACAAGAGTGTGTTGAACCAGCACATGGCCAGTATTTGCAGAGATGCATAAGTGTTCTGGAAAATACAGTACACTACCATGTGTACTCCATGGGAGTTGATGTAGCAGTTTGAAGCAGCAGGTCTGTACCAAATGTAGGTATTTTTTCCTAAACGATTGTTTGTGTTTGCAAGGAGATGTTACGCTTTATTTTACAGGCTGTGCCTTTGGGGTCAGAAGCTGGTTGCAACACTCTCCCCAGTGCACAGTGCATTGGGCTCCAGAGAGATTTCATGTTCAGACCCTTCCCTCTACTCCTTCCTAGAGGAAGAGATTTATGAAGTGGATGGGAAAATAGAGGAGTACTTTGCTTTTGATACTAAAGAAATGTAAGTTACAACTAAGTTACAGTCTGCCTGTCTAGCTATCATTTTATCAGTTTAAGTGTAATACCGAAATAGACAACCCATTATGATAATTTATTATTATTATTATTTGTTTATTTAGCAGACGCCTTTATCCAAGGCGACTTACAGAGACTAGGGTGTGTGAACAATGCATCAGCTGCAGAGTCACTTACAACTACATCTCACCCGAAAGACGGAGCACAAGGAGGTTAAGTGACTTGCTCAGGGTCACACAATGAGTCAGTGGCTGAGGTGGGATTTGAACCGGGGACCTCCTGGTTACAAGCCCTTTTCTTTAAACAATGGACCACACAGCCTCCCTTTATTTAAGTAAATAAAGGCATTTGAATAATCAGTTGTTGGTATTGTGTAGTAATAGGCAACCCAAATATACTATACAATGTAATATAATGCAGCGTGAAAAATACAGTAGATAGAAGCACTTAATGCAGACGGCTACAGCTTGAGTGAAGAAACTTTTCAACTCATATCGAATGAAACTATAGTGGTGACCATCAACCTACCTACCTGTCTGTCTGTCTATTTCTTTTTTTTTTACTTATTAGTGATGACGAGGGCTTGGAATTTAGAAAAATTCCAAAGAAATGTAACCGGGGTGTTCCTCCTGTTTCGCCTAATGCTTGTATCAAAGATGCCGTCACAGCTGAAGTGTTTGATGATGTCTGGAGGGATGTGGTGGAAATTATAGGAGAGCTCATAAGGAAGCACTGGGAGAATGAACTCACAGGTACTTTATTTTAATAAAATGTGTAGTCTTTCTTTGGATTTAGTTATGCTTTTGGTAATAAGAAACATGTTACTTGGATTATTTGATATCACTACATAATGCAAAAATAGTAACCCTTCCAAGTCCACAAATACAGTAACAAGGAAAATAAATATCACTTTTTTTTATCTACTTCAGTATTTACTTTTATATTAAGGAAATGAAAACGTGGTATCATACATATCATTTTAGTTAACAAATTAAAGTTTATATAAAGTTCTTAACTATAAATGAACAAATGCAAAATAGCTACCTCATGAAAATACAGTAGAAGTATTTATACACTTGTCAAATACACTGCCCATAGAGTATAAGGCCAACATGGCAGCCAGGACGGTCTCTAATTCCTTTAGGGAACTTGGCTGTGAAAATCTGCAGCACGCCATCTGTTTTTAACAATGGCTCACAGTAAAGCACCAGTAATTTATGCAGTCTTTGTAGGGTGGCCATATTTTCCTAAACTGAAAATGGAAAACTGGGTAAGAGATGGTCAGTGCTCTGCGGAGTTCACTTGCAGAAGGAAAAAACAGAAAAGGCAGTTTCATATATTTTATATATACTGTATATGTTAATATATGTTATAGTTTCATATATTTTACTTACAATTCAGTAGTTACTGGCATTGTTCCTTGTCTTGCTGCTTTCATTCAGGGTGTGAAGCTGCTTGATACCAGTTGTAATTCAATGCTATGTTTCTGGGGGTTTGCTTGTTTTTCATCAACTTGTCATAGAATGCAGTACAGTCCAGAGAAAAGTTAACTCCCATGCACAAGACAGCCTTCAGGGTGGAGACCACACATCATTCATAATTGAAAAGACACGTTAGTATCAGGCCACAGCACGAATTCCACAGCCTTGGCTAGATCTGCATATTGTACTGCATTACGGCCCATCTCAAAGTCTTCTGCCACCTTTCGGTGATGGGCGTTCTCTGACGGTTCCAGTCTGAAAGACAACTGGAGACAATTGATTTTGCACCGGACCACTGTGGCATTTTCCTCAGCAGAGCCCACTCAAACTTTTTGGTGCACTCAAAGGCAGGTCTCCAGTGTCTAAGTAGGACAGGCATGTTGTGTAAAAATTGTTGACTACATCGTAAAACTCCTTTTTTTTCATTGGTCCGTATTCAACAAGAGTGTGCAGTAGGTTCTTCTGTGTGACAAATCTTTCTACAAAACTCTCCGATAAGTGAACGTGCAGGGAACATATTTGCAGCGCAACTTCTATCACCGACAAATCATTTTTCTCGATCGTTATCTTTTGGAACATGGCAGTTTGTTTGCTGGCAAAGAGAAGCCACAGTTGAGTGGCTGGATCATCAAAGAGCTTCTTTAGCAGTGTCGGGCATTTGTCTTGAGAAAGAAAATATGCTTAAAGCCCATCGAAAATCAACTACATCTTGTCTATTTCTGGTCCTAATGAGAGGAATCGTGTGCTGCCATGCTCTAGTAATCTGAAATACTCGATTTCGACAAATCGGCAGAAGTCTTTCAACTCTTTAACACGCACCGTGTAGATATGAAAGTATTTGTAAACCTTTACAATGAAGCTCTCCATGTCGAAAGGAAGACAGTCGACTGCAGTTTGGAGGCATTTATGCACAATATGTTCCCCACACCCAATAACGAAGATCTCTTTTCCTAAGTTGGCCTGGAGCTTCCGCCACAAATTATTTTTCCCACCACGTCTGGCACCAGCAAAGTTAGTGTTGGTGTTGTCTGGACAAATTCCAACAATCTTGTCACTAAGAGAGTACTTCTCAATGACTTGCTGGATGAATGCACACTGTAAATCAGATGTTTTTCTGGGTAGAGACCAAAACTCGATAATTTTTGTGCAAACTCCACTCACTAGGAGAAAATACTGTACAAGAACAGGAAATAGTTTTCGCTCCTTTTTGTTCGACGCATCCACACTAAGCGGAATAAAGGAACACTTGTCCAACTCAAGCTGCACTTCTTCAATGGATAAAGACATTGCAAATGATTGCCTCAGATTTTGTGTGAGCAGATGAAAACTAGGTACAGTTTCTTAATTAATTGTGTACAGTCACTCGACCGAAAACTGTGTTTGTGCCACACTGAGGGATAAGCAACTCCCTTACTGGCAAAAAAACTTTTTCAGTTTTTGTGTCTTGCCTCAGAAAAAATCTTGAAACACTAGCCGTTGAGCACTTGTGTTTCTTGCTTTTGAAGGTGATGGGTAATGTCATTTCGGCCGCCATGGGCAATGCAGAAATGTGCTCCACACTTCTCGTATACAACTTTCCTGTTGTCCGATGTTGAAGTGTCTTTTTTTTTTTAAACATAAGAACATAAGAAATTCTAGAATGAGAAAAGGCCATTTGGCCCACCTGTGCTAGCTCGCTTAATGCAAGCATGGTCCGTTAACACTCAGGAGAGGAAAAACTAAAAAACCCTAACCATTTAGTTAGTAGGGGAAATTAAACCTCTGGGAATCCATGGTAAACGGACTGCTCTTCCTCCAGGTGGCTAGCTAAAGGTCTTATTATGGTCGCAGAGAGGGTTATACAATATTGTTCATAACAGCATCCAGTCTGTTCTTGAAGGATCTGATAGTCTCTGCTTCAACAACTTTGTCCGGCAGCCTGTTCCAATGGTTCACCACCCTTTCCGTGAAAAAGCTCATTTTCCACTCGGTTCTGAATATGCCCTTCTTCATCTTTCATGACTTCCCTGGAGATGTGTGCTATGAGTTAATGAACAGAATTAATGCCAATATGAAGGGTAGAGCTTATAGTGTTGAGGTAAGTCATCACTAAATTGATCCAAATACTTTTTTTTTTTACTGTATCCTGGATGGTCTGAATAATAAAAACTGTTGTATTACAAGTAGAATAGTATATTTAGAACAGTCTATTCTGAATAGAATACAACTCATCAGTTGGAATGAGAACATGGGACAAATGCCCAGTTTTGCCAAAAAAGCTGTGAGGTCTGGGACAGGGCTTAAAAAGGAGATCTTTCCAGCCAAAATGGGATATATGCCCTCCCAAAGTCTTTGGTATATAAGCACCAGCACCTGTCTGTATGTACCGTATAATACTCATTAATGTTACGCTATACCTTGAGAAAAGAACAGATAATGTCATTATTTTGGTTTTCAAAGTAAGTTGGATGTACCTATGTGATTGGAGAGCTGCTTCCCTTTTCAATTCTCTCAAAAAGCTGGCTCTTAACATTGGCTCTGCACACCTACAAGCAATAAGGATGAGAGACCTTTGAAAGCTACAGCCTACCATCTGAGTAACTACAACAACAAGCTTCCAGCCTGCCATCTGACCTGCTGAAAGAAATCTTCCTGCTTGTGTCCAACTAAAAGTAACTTATCCTGCAACACACTGCTGCTTGTTTTAAACCACAGAAAGCTTCATTCTTGTATCCTGCTGGACATTTCTGTCAATAATCTAAAAGGCCATGACCAAGAGGAAATCACAAAGAAAAAAGGAAACCATCTTTTAAAACATTGGGAACCAGATCACATTTTGGACTTTGCAAAATCTTTGGAACCACTAGGAGTGAACAACTTTGTTACGAGACTCTTTTAAACCTATTTCTAAATGAAAGTTTGGTAACTATATGACGATTTATTGGATTTCTTGGTGCATAGAACATTTGTAACATTGAAATAAACAAAAGTAATTTTACTTTTGAACTGTTATCTGATTTTATTTTTGGATGTTAAAAGTACTGTTAAGGTATGATGCCTATTACGTTAAAAGGGAATATTATTTAAAATATTAAATTAGCCATATTCTACTAACAGAAAAATTATATATTGAAGATATATATTAATCTTGGTATTTACATTGACTGGTAAGAGTTAGGTAATATTGTCTTTTGAGATGCTATAATTAATTTATATACCAACCTATGTTGTAAATATCCGCTACAATGTGAATAACAAAAAAAAAAAAAAGAATTAACTGTAAATGTTCCCTTTTGTTGTCTGTGGTTATAGATGAGGATACACAAATGGTTAACCTAGAAACTCCAGGTGGCAAATTGTTACCTGTGCCTGCATCCCATGTGACAGTCGACACCTTCAGTATTCCACCTTCAAGGGGCTCAGAGTCAAGGAGTACATCCTTCTGGTCAAATGTTATCCCATCACAGGTATGAATTTCTGCAACAAAAAAAAAAAAAACACGTCAATTTAGGTATTACTAAAATGGCAGAAAGAAAAAGGTATTCACTGATCCAGCTGTTTTAAAGAAACACACTCTTTTTAAAATGAGACGGACAGTGTGTAATGAATGTTTTGATTATATGTGCAGTTTAACCATACTGTAGAATAATAAGTCATTACAACTTCTCAGTGGGAACTACACTTATAAATCTGTTGAAGAGTGTACACAAAAGCATAATGAAACTGTACAATAAAAGTAATGTAATAAATATACAATTCATTACCTTACAGGTAACATACATTCCACAGGGAAAATTGAAATGCCAAACTTTGAATAAAGAGTTTATTCTCTTTATGATACTTCCAGTGCCTTCTGTCAAGAATGGCTAAGGCAGCCTGTATCTAAATATTCAAAACTAAAAGAAAAGCTGTGGATTTTATGTCAATTTTGTGTTTCTTTTATTGGCTTTTTAGACACTTTTTTACACCAGCAGCTCTAGTTTGTATAGCAGAGCTACCCCTTAACAACATTCAGTGTCTAGGTCTTTACATAAAAAAATAATGTTTTGTTATTTGAGTAAAGTAAAGATATGTCTTAGACTGGTCTTGGATGTTTTGAGAAAGCATTGAAAAAGAGACTTTTCAAAATCAGAACAGGTTTTTATTCCCCACTGGTATATAGTGGAGCTGGTCGTGAGTACATGTTTCCATATTTCAGGTGAACTGCTAGTCCAGTCATCATGAAACTTGGTATTAATATTATTGTGCATACATTACTGAGAATGTCAGGTTCACGATAGCTATCTATCTGTACATCTGTATGGCACACTTATATTGCTTATCAAATTGCGATTAAACATTTCATTTCTAATCCTTATTCTATGCTATTATAATTGAGTCTTTACATTAAGTTAAAAATGTGATGTATGATCATGGCAACTAGATGCACACTAATCGAGTTTATTACAGACAGCAAGATGTCATAAAATAAAACAGATTAACTCCAAACACAATCAAAATAAATTGCATTCCAGAACCAGGTAGTTCACGAATCATCTTACTCATTAGAAAAAAAATGTTTTCCTCCAGGCCTCTCGTATGTCAAGTTCGTTCCACAGTAGTTTGAAAGGTGTTATGACTATACAAGCCAAACCCCTGCAACAGAGGCATGCTGGATTAACCGAGAAGACACCGTAAGTACATTTTTTTCTGTAAATTGACTGACAAGAACAAATATATAGAGAAGATACATAATGAAACTACACAGAGAATTGTGAGGGTCTGGAACCAACTCCCCAGTAATGTTGTTGAAGCTGATACCCTGGGATCCTTCAAGAAGCTGCTTGATGAGATTCTGGGATCAATAAGCTACTAACAACCAAACGAGCAAGATGGGCTGAATGGCCTCCTCTCGTTTGTTAACTTTCTTATGTTCTTATGTTCTTCTTTTGTTCTTATGTTCTAATGGTTCTAAGTGGATTAAGTAAAAAAAAAAAAAAGGAGTGAGGGGAGTTTTGTGATGTAGCATTAGAAACATTTTGTATGGACTCAACAAAACAAATAAATATACACCTTTTCATGTCTGTACCTGGGATCTCCACCATTTACGATTTTTACACACTATAATTGTATAAGTTGTCTTTTAATATTGTACAGCTAAATGAGTTTCAAATGCTATTCTTTTACAAACTTGTTATTGTATATGCTGGTAATTAATTGTGTATTAACTTTATGCAGTTGTGACCAAGATGAGAAGCACCTAAGTATGGGTCCCAGTGATCTGACCTCAGCTCGGAACCGACTGGGCCGACTTCAAGACCACAGTATTTTATCTTCATCCAAAAGGATGCAAACAGCTTCCTGCAAACCAGTAGCTCAGCGCAAGCTGGCAGTGCTCAGCTCAGATGCACTCCGGTCCAAGACCCGTAACTCTTACAGAGATGAAGTTCTCACAGGAACAAAACTGTAAGATCAAAAAATGAACACTTGCGATGAGCACACCAAAAATGTCATCTGTTACTGATCATTGAGATTTGTTTTTTAACAGCTTTGTTAAGAAAATAGCCTCTATTTATAGTTGTAATGTGCTACAATATTGTGGCTAGTAAACTGCAAATATAAAATCCATATATAGATATATGCTCATATAAATATTTTTTTTTTGTAATCTTGAATATTACAGGAACACTGGTACTGGTTGCTTATCCTCCCCGTCGGTACATACTAGAAGGAAAAAACATTTGCCACCCATTCATTTAGAAACATTGGAAAATAATCTGTCAGTGCCTCGTAATCTGCTGGTAGGTATATAAGGATGTGTAATACCTGTCTTTAAGGATACTAGGCTTCAGGAAAGGCAACATAGATTATTGGTACAGTTAGGGCTGGCCTTACCTCTTTGTGGGCAGTATGCGGTGGACAATGGGCCTTATGTCACACCTAAAAACTTTGCTATAAATTCAGTAACTCTCAAGATCCAAAATGAATTTCTTTTGCTTTTTGTGCTGCTAAATTATTATGTTTTCCTGGCTTTTGACCATTTCATTAACTTCTGCTTTCCTTTTTCTCTTTTGAGATCCAGAGAGGTATTTATGCCCCTAGTCTCTCTCTCTGCCACTGCCTGAACCCATAAATATTGTAGATTGTTTTTAGTTATTAAGATGACTAGAACGATTATCAATTTTGTTATGTGACAACGCTGTTTAATCGTGAAATATCTTGAAATACCTATTTTTAGACTGAGAAATGCTGTGAAATAAGCAATGTTTTACATTGAAAAGCCCTAATTATAATACCCACACACAAGTACATTTTAGAAATACAGTAGATGTCGCTCATCAGCAATCTTGATATAAACAACTTTCGGTTATTATCAACATCTTTGTGGGAACCAGTCCCGTACCTTAGACTTTAATGCTAACGGATTTTGGATATTAACAACGGCATGCCGCTTAATGACAACTTTTTGAAAAGTTCCATGGTTACAGAATGAGCGGGAATGCAAAACGGGCACGCATTTCAGCTTCCCTGTATACGTCATAACGTCATAACATACTGAATTCACCCCTGTATTATTAAAATTGCAGATAGCCTACACAGTATTTAGTAGACGGGGATGCTCTGTACTTTTTATATCCGCTGATTGTTTATGTATCTAGGCCTAATGGCTTCCAAACGTATAGACCTGTCTATAACCGATAAAGTTCTGATTCTGGAGGATCTACGTGAACCCGGAACCATTTGCCGCATTCTAAAGATGAGTGACAACATTATCAGGGAGTATGAAAACAGCACAAACCGAGGCCTTAAGCGCCAACGTGACAGAAAGGAGGCAGACATTGCCGATGATTTATGCCTCTGGTACTGTCAGAAACTAGCGCAAGGTCTCCGGACCAATTCTGAAACAAAAAGCGAATCAGCTAGCAATAGAGCGGGGAAATGAGTTCAATCCGTCAGATGGATGTAAAGAACACGGCGAGAAACACAAAGCTGACCTTCCAGCGGCTGCTGAATGGGTAACAAACACCTTACCTTGGATTTTACACGAGTTCCAGCCATGTAACATCTTTAATGCAGACGAAACCTCCTTGTTCTACTGGGGCCTTCCAGACATGGGACTTGGTTTGAGGAGGGAAGTGTTTACAAGAGGTAAAAAAAGCCATGGACCGCATTACATTGATGTGCTGTGCAAACATGGATGGGACAGAGAAGCGCCCTCTTTTCGTGATCGGAAAAAGTAAAAGCCCTCGCTGTTTTCCAAAAGATCACTCGCACCTTCCTGTGATCTACAGGAATTCTGGAAATGCCTGGATGACAAGTTCACTGTTTATAGAGTGGCTGAAAAATTGCAACAGGGAGCAAATGCTACAAGACCGTCACATTTGCCTTTTACGTGACAACTGCCCAGCCCATCCACGCAACATTGAACTGTCTCACATTGTGTTGCAGTTTTTTCCACCAAACACGACCTCTGTTATGCAACCGATGGACATGGGGGTCATTAAAAACTTAAAGGCCACCACCACTCTCGTCTCAATGCACGCAGTATTACCTGTCTGGATACTGACCCACAGCTGCGAGTGATGGATGCTGTGAAAAAGATAACGCTTCTTGATACACTTCACCTAGTTAAAGAGTCTTGGGCCGCTGTTCACCCTGAGACAGTTTCCAACTGCTTCAGAAAGGGAGGGTTTGTGTGTGCCACAGACAGCGAGGAGCAGATTGATATTGATGCGCTTGCTGATGTTGCCATTCCTGACAATCTCACAGCTGAAGAGTTTTGAGACCATGGAGGAGTTTGACAGTCAGGAGGAGACGGCAGGTGAACTCACAGATGCAGAACTTTTGGAGGCAGTAACAGCTGACGGGCACCTACAGGTGGAAGAAGTGGAAGAAATAGAAGTGGACACTTTTCGCAGGATATGCCAGAATCGTGACTTTGAAAACGGCTATGAAGCTGCTCGGAAAATTGAGAGGGATTTACATTTAGAGGTGGCGAATCGTAAAAAGCAAACAACATTGGCCAGCTATTTAAAATTGTGCTTGATTATTAAAAGTAAGTACAGTATCAACAGTTTATTTTTCTCTAAGGACATTGGTAGTTCAGTACGTTGTTGCAGAGTACAGCAAATTAACGTTACCGATATTAGCCTACTGTACTTTTTTCAAAACACATTCGCCTATTAGAGTTTACAGTGGTTTATTCTTGTATTTTGTAATGTCTATCTCAGTGATGTTCTCTTAAAACACATATTTCAGTGATGTGCTTTCTAAAAGTACTGTGTATATAGTTGCTCCAAACCTGAAATTAACTTGAAACTGTGACGTTCTGCTTATTAACATCTTCGGTTATTAACAACTTTTGGCTGGGAACTGAGGGCTTGATAATAAGCGGCATCTACTGTACAATCAGTGGGCACAGGCGTGCAGTCTCCCAAAACGTAAAGTATGGGTTGTTTATGAACAGGCTCTCAATAACAAATTCCAGGTAGATTACAATGTTCTGCTACTGAACCACACAGAGTTTGGTTACACAGCAACGCACATGCCCAATAAGAAATGGCTGCATAGGCCTAAGGTCGACCCTGGGTACAGTATAATTTGGTGTGGCCATTGTGGGATGAAAACCACTACACTGTGACCTCCATCAAAAGAGGTGCCATTCTCCTTACGTTATGATACTGGGATGCTTTGTTGTTCCTATTTTTTTCTGATGAAATTGATTTCTCTGTTGCCATCATTCATCTGTTTCTCAACAAAGCAAGGCAGCATAAGCAATGGAAATGTGAGCTTTCATTTTACCCTCAAGCCTTCACTGGAGGTACTAGCCTCTTTGGGAATGAGAGATAACAACCCAGTCCCCATTCATTTGTGACCAGATTTTAACCCAGGCCTCCAGCACTTTAATTTGTCATCTCATACCATGAATAAAACAGATATCCTGGTTTGTTATTGATTTTAGAAGATACCGTTACATTGGCATCTACCTGCAATCAAAATCTGCATTTGAAATAGTCCAGCCTTTATTTACATTGTAATAAAACTGAGAGTTTTATTGATAAGAGCATCTGCCAATGTACAACACTTTGATTTACATTGACCTTATTTTTTGATTCCAGCGTAGAGAGAGGTACCCACACAGCAGAGAGTCCAGGGCCATTCCTGAAAGCACAGGTCAACAGCCTCTCAGGGAACGCCCAATTGCTTTGGACCACTTCTCAAGGCCAAATACAACACACACTTTCAGGGTAGGCATGTTTATTGCAAGCTTTGTGTGTACAAAGTTGAGGATTCTAGTAAATGCTGGTACAAAGCTATGCAACCAGTCATAACAACAACTCAATTAAAAACAGTAGGGTCAAAACTGCATGCAACATTGAAACCTCCAAGAAAAAGAAATTGCTAAACAAAATGTATGCCGCTGTAAGCTTTGTATAGCTGTGTAGAAATGGGTCTAGCATTTGCTACTGGTCCCACATATTACCTTGCATGCTATACTTGACAAAACATACTGCGTATTATGTAGATTTTGATTAATTTAAACTATAATACAAAAACTGTATTTTATAAATGGGATATGTGCTTTAAAAAAGAGCTTACCCAGGTACATTTATCCTGTTGTGCAGTGGTGCTCTTGAGAACGCAAGGTCAGGGGTGAAATTCCGCCAGTACTCATTGGCACTCAGTACCAGGATTTATTTTAATGCCAATGGCAGTGGATGACCTATTTACCTTAGTTCTTGGCAGCAAGATCATGATGAGAAGTTATTTGGCAGCTTTGGTGCCAATCATTATTAAACCAATTGGTCAGTCTCATCTGCCTAAGGATTCATATGATTGGTCAATAACGTTATCAAAATAGTGTGCTGTCGGTACCCTTCCTTGATATCGACTACTAATTCTCTGTTGAAGGAATGGAAAGTAAAAGACGGTTGTTCATAAAATGAATGACATCTGGTGTAAGTTTACTATTCTGATATGTTTAATTTAGTCTGCTTGTCACAGGGTCCCTTTTAGCCAAGCGGTAATCCAGGTCCCCAGGATTAAATAAAGAAAATCATCCAAAGTCAAACTTTCTTTTTTAATAACAAGAGTTCAGTTTATTTATAAAAGGAAACAATGTTCATGTTCTAATGCAGCAAACCACTTTGCAAATATATTTGCTGTGAAAAAGAAATAAAAATAACAAAACAATATAAATCAAGAGATAAACAAAAATAACTAACTTTCAAAATAAAATAAATTTGTATAGATCGTACTCTACTTCCCTATAGCCCTAGCTTTGGGATATCACAGCAAAAATCTGTGTCGTAATCAGGCATCTTTATACCTGCTTAACCCCGCCCAGGTTGTCGTCCAGTGCCTGTTTATAAAAATATAATGCCCGCAAGCATTGTAGCGCGGTTCCCAAGGGTGAGTTTTCATGATGCAGTATACACAAAGACATACAGTGACCAACAACACAGAACAAACAAAACAAATGTCTTTTATTTATCTGTGTCTTCCGGGACAACAGCTAGTGATGATGTGGACGGTGATAGATATGTTACTGGAATACAGGTAAGTTGGCGGTTTCCTGAAATTCCTTTATCAGGGTCTTATTTTAAACAAAAGAAAAGTTATAGTGTGGCAGGGTGTGCAATGGTCCCCATCACACTCCTGATTTCATATTTTTGTTTTTTTCTTTAAACCTTAAAAACAATGAATATGATGGAATTTGTAAAAGATAGCTGTTTTCTGTGAAATAAAATCAATTTCAAAGTATGTGTATCAGTGCATTCTGGGAACAGCTCTACAGAGAAAAATAATATATCATTTTTTTCTTAATGTACACAATGACTTTAAAAACCAAGTTATTGAGTTTTTGAATGTTACTCGCATGAAGATAAAAAAAATGAAGTCGTGCTTGTGTCCACTCTAGCTACGTAAAGTTTTACGGTGTTAAATTAAACTCTTCATAAATCCAGTTGATTAATGATTTGGAAGTTGATTGACCATTCAGTGAGAAAAAAAAATGCCAGTTATTGTAAACGTGTGTGTTATTCGGGTGGCATGAACGAGGGCTCCTCCCCCTGTTTCCTTCCTACCAATAACATCTGCTAATCACCTATTTAAACCCCTCACTTCCCAACCTTCGTCCTCCACAAGGAAGGTTCTCCGTGAGTCAAGGGAGACCCCTGGCCAAATGTATCTATCACTGTCAAATTCCCATTCTCTCACCTCTAGGTTCCCCTTGAGGGATGTATCAGTTGCTTCCCAGCCTTGGAGACTGGTCGGTTCGGTCTCACCTCCACGAGGGCGGCTCTCCGCGAGCCAAGGGGAATCTCCTTGCTCTTCTCTAAGTTATAAGCACATATACAGTATATTACCAATTCCTGAGGTCTCTTCTACCATGCAGCCCTAGATCATGTCCAGTGAATAGTAATTAATTATCTGATAAAAGTCTAAAAGTCTCGCTGAAACTTTTTCTTTATGAGTGTGAAATATATATTTTTTTAATTACAAGCAGCTGTTAAATAATAACAGTAATGTACAATTTATTATTATTATTAGTTTATTTAGCAGACACCTTTATCCAAGGCGACTTACAGAGACTAGGGTGTGTGAACTGTGCATCAGCTGCAGAGTCACTTACAATTACGTCTCACCCGAAAGACGGAGCACAAGGAGGTTAAGTGACTTGCTCAGGGTCACACAATGAGTCAGTGGCTGAGCTAGGATTTGAACCAGGGACCTCCTGGTTACAAGCCCCTTTCTTTAACCACTGGACCACACAGCCTCCTAATTTAAAAAGAATATTTGTGTATCTAGATTTATATAGATATAGATTGTATATCTGAAAGTATCACTTCTCCAACCAAATGTTGACTGTAGGTCAACACACCCAGCGTTCCCCCTTTCTCTTAATAAACGAAACACGTTGCATTTTTAAAAGGTTTAATACTGATTCATAATGCAGAGTGGTAAAATGTTCATTTATAAGTATTTGCCGTGCTGACTAGCAAATCTGTTTAAAAAAGATTGTACTGAAAAGAATGATTGCCAGGAAGTGTGTTTGGGGAAGATGATCACGCCATGATGAAAAATCAATTGAAGGTGCACAGTATGTGTAACACTCACATAATTCCATCACATTTACTCTCATTCAGCTTTGAGTATCCTTTTTCTTTTGGAATAGTTCATGATAATGAATCTAGGTAGAAACACAACAGAGAAGCACCTAGAATATATAATTGTAGGTTAAGTAATATGTAAAAGAAATAACAGGGATATACAGTATGTTCCAAATTTGTATGTTACATAAAAAATTAGAGGAGTATTTCAACCCCTGTTGTGTAATGTTTGAGCTTTTTGTATATTTTTTTATAACAGTGGGTTTTTTTATACATTTTTTTTTTTATAACATCACCATCAGCATTTTAGGACATCTTCAAACAAAGCTCCCCCTCTTCATCAGCTACTGCATAGTGTAATGTTTCTTAATGCTTGTCATTTAAGGTTTAATGTAAGTGTTATATTACAGTAGATGACTGAGTGATACATGCAGAGGATACAAAGCTTTCAGTATTTTCAGCTTCTTTGTTTATAGTGAATTGGTTATATTCTATCAGTTATTTTTTAGGTTTATTTTGTATTAGAAAATGTACTGTGTACCAATATCTATACATTTTACAAGTATTTATTCACTGGCACTCAATTTGTCTAATTTTTTTAAAATGTTTACACTTGGCTGCGCATATGAATACCTGCACTTTTTGTTGTTGTTGAGAATTTCACCCCTGCGCAAGCTTACTAGTTCTAGCATATACCATATACACATTTTTTAACTACTGTCTGTACAATGCATGTAAAAAATGATAGATAGCTGAAATAGAGATGTAAAAATACATCTTTATTTTCTCTTTCAGTCGGACACGCCATTTAAAAGGTCTTTCACCCCTTTGGATTTTGCTTGCCGCACTCGGAACGGGAGAGGATCTTGTACAGGTGATGTAAGCTTCTGATAAGCACTTAATTGGTCCAATTAACTAATTAGGGTACAGTTGGAACAGAAACCAGTATGGACACCGGCCCTCCAGGACCAGGATTGGAGACCGCTGTCATAGGGCATTATGGCATGACAGAAACCCTGCTGCTGCACATAGTGTGTGTGGAAATTTAAGGTTGGCAGGGATGGGGTTAAATCTGTCCCTGCCAGCAATCACAGGTGTGGCCGTTCCCCAATTAGGTAATTGGTGCTAATTGGGGAGTGGCCATACAAGGAATGGGAAATCCTTTGTCTGGTAGAGGGAGGAGTTTGGAGGTAATTGTGTTTACAACTTTTAATCTTTTGTTTAAACCTTTTATTTTGGCCCGTGTGCCCTGTTTGTTTGTTCCAGTGTTTTTATTTCTTTAAATAAACATGCACACCAGTGCTTAAATTACAGCTTTCTGTCTCTGGGTCAAATTCCTGCCGGTAGCCAGCCTGGGCTGTGACGCTACCCTGTCACAGGAATCTCAGCTCATTGTATTAAATGCTAAGATTAACCCATTACAGTATGTAAATGTAAGTAACTACAATGTGATCTATATTTGTCTATATTTTTTAAACTTTTAGCTGATCATGCGGATATTGGTGTGACTGGAGTCAGCGTTGGAATTCCTTGTTCCGGTTCCAGTAACTTCTGTGAACCTCTGCATCATCAACAACGGCAGCTTTTAAATCACACCTTCATTGAGGGTGAAGAAGAGAAGTGCCAACCACCATGGGGTAAGCTTTTCATGTATAACACTGTTGTAAGAATAATGATTAGTATATAACCAGTGAAGATGTGCAGCCTGAACTGATAGATTGTGTAAAGACATGTAGAAAATAGTGTTGTACACCATAGGGGTCCCACAGCCATTCAGACTCTGGCAGGTTACATAGCATAGCTCTTTACACCTTCAACAGTAGGGACCACTTTCTGCAACAATTATGATTAAAACCCTTTGTTTTATGGATAACACTGCTGTTTTTAAAAGTAAGAAAGTTTGGCTTGTGTTATATATTGAAACGGTATTTCCTTTTTTTGCAATTTGTGCAATTTGTCGCTTTTAATTTAGTAGTAAGTTTCAACGATACAATGGTACACCTTCTTATTAACACATTTTAATGTGTAGTTCTTCAGTTTAATGAAAACGTATTTTTATTCCTCATTATATGTTCTTCAAAGGATGTTAAGGAGTGGCCATATTGTTTGTGGTTATTAGCCTTATTTGTTCATTATAGTATGTAACGCTAACATATATGCTGCATTTATATATATTTTTACTTTTACCTTAAGGTCCTCATCAGCCAAGAGCTTTAAATCGGAATCTAACATATGGAAAAAAGAAATTTCAGATGGTCTCATCATGAACTGTATTCACCTAAACAGGGACATGGTACACAAGAACACCAATTTTATTTACTCAAATAAAAAAAAAAACAGCATATGACAGCTGATGTGTGTGTGTGTGTATATATACTTATTGTACTTTTTTATACAGTATTATATACACTATACAAACACACACAAGTAAAGAGCCAACTTCCCAATGTTTCGGTATGTTTAACATACCTTTGTCATTATATATATATATATATATATATATATATATAGTAACTTTGAGTGAAAATAAGGAGCAAGACAACCGCAGCAAGATCTTGTTCGCTGAACAGCAGACTTTATTTAGCAAGGGTCAGCACACAACACAGCCCACAGCAAGCAGTGTGCAAGCAAAAACATGTAACCTTTAGACATATCAAGACATGTTATAGGACCCCACAGATTGAATGAGGGACAAACACAACACGATTAGACAACATTCGCAAGCACACTGGGGTCACAACTCGATCACGCTCCCCCCACACCACACAGATGCACTTGCCCACATGCACAGGCACTCGGGACATAGACAAAATATGGAACAGCGGCACAAAACGATACAACGCATAACACACAGATCGTTACACAGCTCCCCCCTGAAGTACCCTTCGTCCCTGAAGAGACAGTGCTACAGTCCTGAAGCAATCTGGTTTTCGCCGCAAGGTTGGGCAGGGCCAGATGCCTGGAGCATGTAGCTGGCCCCTGGAAGTTGTGTGCGTGGTTTGCTACTTCACAAAACAACACAACACATAACACTTAGTACAGATCACTACTATATATATATATATATATATATATATATATATATATATATATATATATATATATATATATACAGTACTGTGCAAAAGTTTTAGGCAGGTGTGAAAAAATGCTGTAAAGTAAGAATGCTTTCAAAAATAGACATGTTAATAGATTATATTTATCAATTAACTAAATGCAAAGTGAGTGAACAGAAGAAAAATCTAAATCAAATCCATATTTGGTGTGACCACCCTTTGCCTTCAAAACAGCATCAATTCTTCTAGGTACACTTGCACACAGTTTTTGAAGGAACTCGGCAGGTAGGTTGGCCTGTCTATTTTTGAAAGCATTCTTACTTTACAGCATTTTTTCACACCTGCCTAAAACTTTTGCAAGGTACTGTGTATATATATATATATATATATATATATATATATATATATATATATATATATATATATATATATATATAGCCATAAAAAGGATGTTTTAAAGAATAAAGTACAACTATTGTATTACGTCCCCAATAAAAATGACATCTATTTTAGCAGGTGGTTTTAAATGGATATTGTATTATTGTACGTGTAACATACACAAGCAATAGTATCAATGTTTTAAAAAGTGCTTGTTTTTGGCCATTTGAAAGTACTAAACAATATATATATATATATATATATATATATATATATATATATATATATATATATATATATATATATACACAATACTCCTTTTCTGATTTTAGCACTTTATTTTCAGGATCAAGTTATTTTTTTTATTTTTATTATTATTCAAAATTAATATATTATAAGAATATTATATATTTATGTACAGTGTTTGTATCTGTTTTTTATTATTATTTTATTTATACATTTGGCTCATGCCCTACCATTTGTTTTAATTATAGTCATATATTCTCATATTTTTAAAAGTGTGTGTGTGTTTTTTTAAAAAACTATGCAGAACAATCAATGTTGTGGAAGCACTTTTAGAATTTAATTTACTTTCAAACTGCAGTCAATTGTACTGCTTTCCTCTACATCATGACATTTGATTTTACATCTTTATTTGACCTGATGTCTATGGAAAAAACATTTCAAATTGTGTATATGTGTTTAGAGAGCTAGCATTGGATAACATGTTCATATTCAATGCTGTGCTGAGTTAATGTATGCATTCTTTTGGAATCTACAGTATCTTGCATTCATTCATAGCCAATGACAGAATGGTTGGGCAGCAACATTTCTCAAATTGTATTCAGGTTTAAACCTTCTTAAACTTTCTTTTCCATACTTGTTTTATTGCCCATACATTGTACTTGTTATATAAACCGAATACTCCATGAGCATTCATGGAGTGCTGTGGTTGTTTCACCCTTCAGGGGCGTGTTGGTTATTCTGCTTTCTTTGTTCATGTAGTAAAGATGTAAAGGTTTAAACTTTTAAATGGTACACAAAATAAAAAAATAAATAAAGAAACCTCCTAAATGGCATAGTATTTCATTAAATGTTTACACGAAAATTGTGTGTTTTATGCAGATCTTGCATAACTTTTTTTTATCAAAATATTTAAATAAAGTTTAAACCACTGTAATTAAATACTGTATGTGAAAATCAATTTTTAAATAACTACAAAAGTTAAATATAACGATGAAATAAATACTAAATCAAGCTGACTTTTTCATTGCAAATGTGTAGCTAGTTTAAAGGGTAAACAACATTATTAGTAAATTGACATCCTTAAACTATAGTACTCCATAAAAAGTTAATGGTGTATGCTGTATATATATATATATATATATATATATATATATATATATATATATATATATATATATATATATACAGTACTGTGCAAAAGTTTTAGGCAGGTGTGAAAAAATGCTGTAAAGTAAGAATGCTTTCAAAAATAGATATGTTAATAGATTATATTTATCAATTAACTAAATGCAAAGTGAGTGAACAGAAGAAAATCTAAATCAAATCCATATTTGGTGTGACAACCCTTTGCCTTCAAAACAGCATCAATTCTTCTAGGTACACTTGCACAAAGTCAGGGATTTTGTAGGCATATAGTCAGGTGTATGATTAAACAATTATACCAAACAGGTGCAAATGATCATCAATTCAATATGTAGGTTGAAACACAATCATTAACTGAAACAGAAACAGCTGTGTAGGAGGAATAAAACTGGGTGAGGAACAGCCAAACTCAGCTAACAAGATGAGGTTGCTGAAGACAGTTTACTGTCAAAAGTCATATACCATGACAAGACTGAGCACAGCAAAGACACAAGGTAGTTATACTGCATCAGCAAGGTCTCTCCCAGGCAGAAATTTCAAGGCAGACAGGAGTTTCCAGATGTGCTATCCAAGCTCTTTTGAAGAAGTACAAAGAAACGGGCAACGTTGAGGACCGTAGACGCAGTGGTTGGCCAAGGAAACTTACTGCAGCAGATGAAAGACACATCATGCTTACTTCCCTTCGCAATCGGAAGATGTCCAGCAGTGCCATCAGCTCAGAACTGGCAGAAAACAGTGGGACCCTGGTACACCCATCTACTGTCCGGAGAAGTCTGGTCAGAAGTGGCCTTCATGGAAGACTTGCGGCCAAAAGCCATACCTCCGACGTGGAAACAAGGCCAGCGACTCAACTATGCACGAAAACACAGGAACTGGGGTGCAGAAAATGGCAGCAGGTGCTCTGGACTGATGAGTCAAAATTTGAAATATTTGGCTGTAGCAGAAGGCAGTTTGTTCGCCGAAGGGCTGGAGAGCGTACACGAATGAGTGTCTGCAGACAACAGTGAAGCATGGTGGAGGTTCCTTGCAAGTTTGGGGCTGCATTTCTGCAAATGGAGTTGGGGATTTGATCAGAATTAATGGTCTCCTCAATGCTGAGAAGTACAGGCAGATACTTATCCATCATGCAATACCATCAGGGAGGCATCTGATTGGCCCCAAATTTATTCTGCAGCATGACAACGACCCCAAACATACAGTGAAAGTCATTAAGAACTATCTTCAGTCTAAAGAAGAACAAGGAGTCCTGGAAGTGATGGTATGGCCCCCACAGAGCCCTGATCTCAACATCATCGAGTCTGTCTGGGATTACATGAAGAGAGAGAATCAACTGAGGCTGCCTAAATCCACAGAAGAACTGTGGTTAGTTCTCCAAGATGTTTGGGCCAACCTACCTGCCAAGTTCCTTCAAAAACTGTGTGCAAGTGTACCTAGAAGAATTGATGCTTGATGCTGTTTTGAAGGCAAAGGGTGGTCACACCAAATATGGATTTGATTTAGATTTTTCTTCTGTTCACTCACTTTGCATTTAGTTAATTGATAAATATAATCTATTAACATGTCTATTTTTGAAAGCATTCTTACTTTACAGCATTTTTTCACACCTGCCTAAAACTTTGCACAGTACTGTATATATATATATATAAATATATTTTTCTGTGCAAAGAAAACCCATTTAGCCTATTCTTGCACTAATTGAAAATAAGAAATACGTTTTCATATTCTGAACCATGGAGTTAATTTAGAAGTATAGTTTTATTTTCAAAATGTTTGATATTGTTTACTCAAGTACTGTATGCATGTCTTTTCTAGCTTGTGAAGATGTTACATGAGCTTTTGTTGAGACCTAATACAAATATTTAAGTTATACCTAGTCATTTCTTTCACAGTTATCTTTTGTTTTTCCCTTCACAAAGAACTGGCGGTAGCCATAAAAAGGGTGTTTTAAAGAATAAAGTACAACTATTGTATTATGTCCCCAATAAAAATGACATCTATTTTGCCATGTGGTTTTTAAATGGATATTGTATTATTGTATGTGTAACATACACAAGCAATAGTGTCAGAGTTTTAAAAAGTGCTTGTTTTTGGCCATTTGAAAGTTCTAAACAAAGCCCCACTCCTACATTTTCCCAAAATTCCGCTCATTTAATAGGGCAATAGGGCAATACAAATAAGCCAGTCCTCTTTTGTTCATAATTTATAATATTTTCTGTTTGAAAATTAGCTGTGTAAAAGTCAAAATATTTTTTTTAAAAAGGGGGTCAGTTAATAGAACCAGTATGTCAGTTTTATTGAATATATTGAGCTGATCAGAGTTGGAATCCTGTTCTTCATCAAATTCAGAGTCATTTACAATAATTTGAACTTTGTAAGGATTTTGGCAGCAATCTTCATTCATGCATCCACAGGCTTCAGTACAGGCAAGTCGGTTCCTAGTACAACTGCTGTAACTTTTGCACTCAGATTTCCTACACCCACATGCAACTAACTGTAAAAGTGTACCAGGAGTCATGTGCTGTGTCATTAGTATTGCCACCATTATACAAGTGACATTATTTTGGTTCTTGTAGCACAACAGATACACACCACCATCAGGTTTGTCACCATACAGAATTGTGATGAATCTCTCTACAGCAGTGAAAGCATCCAATGATAACTCAATAGTTTTGCTCAAGTTTTGTAGTCCAACAAAATTAGCAAGATTTTTAGAAACAGTTTTCAGTGGCTTTACTTTCCGAATTCCTGCCAGTGCACTTGTTGAGTCACAAATTGTGATAGCATGCGGTGCAGGGAATATATCACACAGGTTTGAACCACATGTTTTTGCAATGGTATGTGAGGAAATCAAGCACTGATTGTCCTTTATGCCAGTCCTTAACCAAAGTTCCTGGCTAGCCAGTTGTGATGCAAACTGCACACAAAGAATTCCTACATCTGAATCTGATGACCACATGGCTAGTCGTGGGCATGTAAGAAGAGACGTGCATCTGCTTCCTCATGTATAAAGTGCTGGAACTTCTGTAACACTTTCTCAACACAGACTTTGCCATCACTTTGTCATTAAAATCACTTGCAATGACTGACTCCTTCCCAGGGTCCAGGGTTTTACTTGCTACATCACACCTTAGGTGTGATAGAAAAGTTGCAAAGTTCTCCTTGTTGCATGGATTGCTGTAGAATTTGTGTAGGGTCATGGGTATCTTGCTGCACAGACTGTGGATTTTTACTCAACTGCTGTCTTAACCTTCGTTACCCTGCTTTTATTGAGTCCTCGTGATCGTATCGATCAAAAACTACATCCAATCGAACACAGCCTGCAACTTGGCCAGTATTTTTTTTTAGGTACCATTTAAATGAGTGACACAGAGACACTTGTGAGCTCATACTTAAATACCTCCTTCAGGTCAATCACTCTGGCCAAATAACTCACTGTCAGTGTAAAATATCGTGGTCAAGTGGCTATTGCAGGTGGCAGGAAACAGTCAAAAGTCGAGATTAAAATGCTGTAAGCTTTTATTTAAGCCTCAAGTGAAAATTGGCAGTACAAAACACTAATTATTAACAAAATCAAATCCACAAGCCTGTATTTAACACAGATATTATACACAGCTACTCAGTCACTCCAGCCTCACTGGAGTCTCAAATCTAGTTCTTCAAATGAGCTCTACACAGATACTTATACCCTCCCGTATCACTAGCCCCTCCCCAGGACTAATTCACACTTATTAAAATGTTAGGGTAATTTCCCTTGGTTTAAACCTTATATACCCACTCTCAACAGTTCAGCACACTATAATTAAAACCCAAACCAAAGGATATATTTTCCATACAGGATGGCTTAAATCCAGCTTTTATAATCTGTCTTAAACTCATTTTAAACCCATCTTTTATATTTAAAAAAATATGTTTTTTATAATCTGAGCTGCATGGTAGAGTGTACAACTAGGTTGCACATCTGCAAAATCCATGTACTGGCTCTCATTAAACTTTTGTTTCAAATGATCAGTTATGTCTATGGCATGATTTAGTGTGATAGCACTGCTAACAATTAGTGTCTTATTATTTGTTTATTTAGCAGATGCCTTTATCCAAGGCAATTTACAGAGACTAGGGTGTCAGCTGCAGAGTCACTTACAACAACGTCTCACCCAAAAGAGGTTAAGTGATTTGCTCAGGGTCACACAATAAGTCAGTGGCTTATGAATGTCAGGAACCCTATTACCAACCAGTTCCTTATATTGCCTAAGCAATATAAGGTAAATCGCAGCCACTTTCTGGCTGGAAGAAGCTTCAATGGACTACCTTCATCCATAGTTTAGGGTTTTTTCTTTAGCTCTCAAGAACAGAATCCATCTACAACTGACACACTGCTGCTCACAGAATTCTCAGAATTCAAATGCAACATAACATAACTGGTGATTCCCAGAATACAGAAATTATTTTCTGTGCACACATCTATGAATTTCATTTTGAAAAAAAACTATTTAATGTCTATCACGTGCATTGTTTGTAAACATATAACATTTTTAATAAATGCATAAATGACAATGCCATAAATCAATGCCATATCAAACACGTCAATGGGCGGGGGCTCATTTGCATGTTAGCTTAAGGTTTAGCTGGCAAAATAATTTAATTGTTGAATGGCCATAATATATATATATATATATATATATATATATATATATATATATATATATATATATATATATATATATATATATATAGCTCAAAGAGCCAGCTGCCCAACGTTTCGATATGTTGCACATATCTTTCTCAAGGGAGCCTGTGTTTGAATCAAAACATTGGAGGTATTTATAGGTTTTTGACGGCATGACAACTACTTGTTATTGTTTACATTCAAATCTATGATTTATTCTTACATGATGTAATGCTGTTCTATATATTGTGACATCATTTTTACTTCTATTTTTTTCTCCTAAGTTTATTATCTGCCTGTCTCTTAAATATATATATATATATTTAAGTTACATGTATGCTTAGAAAAAGGGGCGGCATATAAAAAGTTTGCGCACAGCCCTAGACAAAACACGCTGGGCAGGGTTGCAAGATTTCTGACCGAAAAATAGCGACCTCGTTCTTCAAAAAGAGACCAAAAATAAGCGCAACCCATGTTAGAGTGGGCGTTTATACAAATTTAAACACGCGAATCAAATTCCAACCGCGACTCTCAAAAAAACAAGCCCAATCCCGTTTATTATAAGCGGACTTGTCAACTGACTCAAAGGTTGACGCAGTGGAGGAAGACCAAACAAAAAAAACGACAAGGAGGCGTACACTATTGAGACCTTGTTCGTGGTGGCCTATGCGAGCGCAGTTTCAAAATACGTCATCGCTGAATACGTCAC
This sequence comes from Acipenser oxyrinchus oxyrinchus, assembly GCA_030684275.1. Lineage (NCBI taxonomy): Eukaryota > Metazoa > Chordata > Actinopteri > Acipenseriformes > Acipenseridae > Acipenser > Acipenser oxyrinchus. The sequence continues at coordinate 55,950,756 of CM060248.1, read as the reverse complement.
ACGCCTATCACATGACAAGTGAAAAATAAGGCTGGAAACAATTTCGCTTTGTTCACGCCTTGTGTTTTGAAAGGAGCTCCTGTTATACTCATTTCTTACTGGAACAGTTTGATTACATATGTGATTAGAGGGTGGATTCTCCTTTCACAAACACAACATAGTCCTCTTTCGTTTCATGTATCGTTACTTCTTCCTTTATACCAAACAAGGAAAAAAATAAATAAATACAGTGCAGAATAATAAAAAAAAAAAGCCCACTGAAATCGCACCCCTTACGAAGATGTCTATAGAGATTGGGATGTTGTTGATCGGCGCAACAGGAGTTGCCATTTTCATTGCCGTGATAACAATTGTCACTTTCCAGTTGCTGAGTTCCTACGTGCACAAATGGATTCAAATGAAACCCATACCCGGACTTAGCCCTACCTATCCAATTTTCGGCAATGCTCTTCATTTTAAAGCTGATGGAGGAGGTAAGGGACACATTAAAGATAGGAATAATATTTTGCACAGTACTGTTGCGCAGACCGGAGAGGGAAAAGCCACATGATAATTTAATTAAAAGTAATATGGGTGTTTAAACTATAGTAGGTGTAATAATACAGACAAAGCGCACGTTGCTTTTTATGTTGAATGTTGCAATTTATTTATAATGGGTTACATTCCAATTGTCTGTCCTCTGGACCAGCAAATATCTGTACAAAAGTAAAACTAAGTGTGCCACAGGTAGATGCCAAGTAAAAGTTTTATATTGTATTTTCTTGCTTAACTATATAAATACAAATCCCAAAAGAAAAAAAAAAAAAGGAATACAAGGAGGTGGAAGACAGATACGGCAGTTAAATTGTTAGCCCTGGTAACAATTCTCCAGTTTCTCAGCATCTATGTGTATTAGTGGAGCAAATGAAACACACGCCTGTACTCTACATATCCTTATTTATAAAATTCTGGGCAATGCTTTTTATTCTAAACCCAGTACTAGAGAAGGTAAGGGAAATATACAAATTGGACATTGTTCATTATTGTATATGAAAAACATTTTTATTTGAAATGGATTTAGTGCAAGCTGCTTTACCAGGATAGAAACTACAAAGTGTGTGTAAACTAAGTAGTTTATAAATATTTTACACATGCAGTTGCTTCTTATTTCTGTCTTAGTATTGTGTTAAAACATAGATAAATTATTCTTATGGCCTTGAGAGAGAAAAAAAATAGTAGCTAGGTCTCAAAGGTGCAGTTAAACTTGTTTCTTTCAATTTAAAACATATTATATGGTAGGGGTGTGCTGATACTCTTAATTCCATGAGGACTTCTCTTAAGGTTTTATCGGCAGGTATATATTTTGAAAAAAATGAAGCCTATTAACTTCTGGGTAAAAGCATGTTACTAGCTTAAAGCATGCAAATCAGTAGGGGAATCTGCTCCAGGTGAAATTACCAAGGAAGTGCAACTGAAAGCATGGCTTGAAAACTGAGATTTCTTCAACTATGCAGAACCAGATACCATATTTTAAAATAAAAATACATGGTTCCTCTAACATGTGTTTCTTTCAAAACTGCACATTTGACACATATAATACATGGACGTGCACAGCAGGTAAGACTATTTTGTTGGGTACAATCACTTTAAACACAAACCGTTTTCTTTCATTAAACACTGTTGTTTATTTTATTTTTGAGTTTTGAGATTATTACCATTGTGGTACTGTGTATATTAAATAAACCCTTGAGGGTGATATAGTCAGTGCAGCCATTTCTTTGGGTGACAGTTATTTCAGAATACAGATATTTAACAACTGTATGATTTATATTTAAGATTTCTTTAGTCAAATGGCAGAGATAACTGCTGAACACAGGAATGCACCACTATTGAAGATATGGTTGGGCACATTGCCATTTGTGCTGCTGTATCATGCAGAAAACGTTGAGGTAAGGAATACCTTTTTTTCCATTTTTGAATTAAGATGCCTGACTGTGCATAATTAATACAAACTGTAAATGAATATAATAAGAATACTACGACTACGACTACTACTACTACTAATAATAATAATAATAATAATACATTGTTTGTAAAGTGAGCAAGGTGAATGTATACTAATTTGTGTAATCATTAACCATCGTATATCTCTATATCTCGAGCACTTTGTGCTCTTACATAACAACAACTCATGAATAACAAGTCAGGCACAGATCTATTTATGGAAAGGAAAACATTTAGTGATAAGGATGCTGGATTGGTAAATGATGATATGCAGTCTATTACACTATGATTTCTAATATATTGTTTGTATAATTACCATAAACAACACTGCGTCTTACAACGTAGCAATCATGTTATTCTAAAAACAAATGGAATTTGGAGTGAATCACAATGACTCTTACATTATCAAGTTTACTGCACATCTTTTTGATTTTGCCTGAGAAAGTGAAATAAGGTGGGTTTTTGATATGATTGGTATCACTTGTGAAGATTATCAGTGTTAATTTCTTAAGGGAAATCTGCAACAAAGTCTGTTCTTTAGAATTACCCAGAAACAAATCACGTTTGAGAATAATTACTATAGTGCCTATTGTATTATCAGCACACTATCAAAATCAAATCTTTCACAACAAGTATGTAGCCTACTATATAGTGCAGGTGTTTCCAATAAACACATTTTCTTTTTAGGTGATGCTGAGCAGCTCCAGGCATATCGAAAAATCATATGCATACATATTTTTACATCCATGGTTGGGCACAGGCCTGTTGACAAGGTATTTACAGTAAGCTCATATTTTAGAACTCTTTCAGCACTAAGCAAAAAGACAGCACTGCTCTTATTAATTAAAAAGATCCAGTGTCTTTAATGGAAATAAATAAACGAATTCAGTCATAAATGTTTGACTTCCAGTGCTTATCTTTCCTTCCGACCAATTAATCTTAAACAAGTGTATTCTGCTAAGTTCCAGTCAATGTTATGGTAAGGACAGTGTTTTTGAACAGTACTGTAATATTGGAATGCATCCCTTGCTCAGCGGTTACCTGGAGACAGGCCAAACCTTTCTCTATCTTTCTGTGCTAAGTTTTGATCTTTTGCTGTGAAGTGATGTCCACCTGTGGCACACAATTCCTCTTAATCTTCTGTTATACTGTGTGTTATTATCCAAGTCAGTATGAAAGCTAGCAACTTTAAATATCTTTAGAATTAGAATATGCCAAAATTATTTTCCAATATTATTTTCATTTTTAGCTGATAAATGATAAAACACCCCTGATACAAAAAATAAATAAATGAAATTGGTGTATAGCCAATAAACACTGGAAGTGGTTACTCAATTCACATTTACTTCACCACTTTCCCATTTAAAAACAAAACAGAAAAACGACTTAAAAAAACAAAAATAAACTACCTTTTCGTGCAGTTGGGCAATGACCCTCCTTCCTACTTCCCACTTGTACCTATCATTGATTCGTTCTGAATACTTTAAACCCACCCCAACTACTGAGTGGCAGCAAATTCAACATTTCTATTGGACTCCGTTTACGAGATTTAAAATGAGATTACAATTCAGTAGATGGCTTGTTCACAGGATTTAAAGCTATATTACAGTTAGATAGTGAGAATTTAAAACAGGATTGCAAATTGTGGCAAAATGTAAAAAGAATGCCTGGACACACAAAAACCCCAGAAGAATGTGCCTGTGACCATAAGGATTTAGTTGTGGAAGACAGTAAAGGAAAGAAGGTACAACTACGTGTGCAAGTACTGTTGAGTTACTACTATTGTGACAGAAAAAAATGCCCAAGCATTTTGGAAAGTAACTGAAAACAATAATTTTATACAGTAAATAAAAAGCAAAAACCCTGGAATTTTTTTTTTTTTACATAAAACTTGAAACTAGCTAAAAATAAGCACCCAAAATGAAATTAATAAAACCGAAAAACAGGAGACCTAATTATACTCTCCTAATGTTTATGCTATAAAATGTGTTACGAGTACTCAGTGTGTAAAGTATTTTCAATTATACTTAAGGAAATTAAATTGGATAGAAAGTATCTCCAAAGGGCTAAAATAACGATTTGTTTTTGTTCTAGCACTGGTGAAAAATGGCGTTCACGAAGAAAGATGTTAACGCCAACATTTCATTTTTCAATCTTGACTGAGTTCTTGGAGGTTATGAATGAGCAGTCAGATATATTGGTCGAGAAACTGGAAAAGCACTCTGATAAGGAAACCTTCAACTGCTTCAGTCACATCACTCTCTGTGCCTTGGATATTATCTGTGGCAAGTATTTTTTTTTATAAATAATGATTTGCGGCTGCAAAACACCATGTTGCTGCCAAAAAACGTGTTTAGCTGCCGTAAAGTGGAACTTTACCTGTCACTAAAAATGCTGCGTATGTAAAGAACGGTTTTCACCTAGCGTTGTGAACCCGCTATCAAAAATAGCACTTTGTCATCATTAGTCCATTTAAATTATATTGAAATGTATTGAAGTAAAGAACAGAGCATTGAATTGGGTGGGGATCCGGAATACTAAGCAGGCGCAAACATTATAATGAGATGTAAGGATTTTGCCTTGCACTTGAGAAATTGCTGACCCTCCAAAAACTTTGCACCTTCTCTGACAAGGTGCAAACCATTGTAGAAGCGAGTAATTAAGAGCTCTATAAAACCACACACCTTCAGAGACTTGTCATTGACCTCATGATGCGTTGACACTTAGCTCTGGCTGAAGACGGGCAAGAAAACCTTTGCAGGAGAAGGGCAAGACGGAAAAGACTCTGCATATTCAAACCCAGGGTCCCTTTGTTTCGGTTGGATTGCCCTCTCCGCTTGCCTCTCCAGCGGTGGCAGCTGTGATGTGGATGGCAGCCCTTCTCCTGTTCCTGCTGCATGCCTGTGCTCCGTTGTGAGTTTCGCTTTTGTTTGTCGCCGCAGGTCCTGCCACCTTTTCATCACCTGGTTGACTGTCCTCCTGGTAACACCGACAACATTGACTTTCTTCACTATAGAGGACCCTATGGCCTCTTTGGTAGCATAACTGATGTTGGCTGAGGCTTTTCCATATAACTAAGTTTCATGCAGAGTGACCTTAGCCGTAGGGTCTGTCAGCTCTTCAGAAAACGTTTCTTTTCTTTTCCGTGTGCCAAGAGAACTTTGCTGTGCTTCCTCTGACATATTTTTTTGTTTGGTTTGATTTTCGTGCTCCACAAATCTCATACAGCGCCTACTGCTGTCTGTACTCCTAGCTCACTTCACCTCTGTGCTGTAAGTGCAGCTGCTAAGCAGCCCGATGCACAGGCTGAGCCATTGCGACCCTCATTGTCATGATTGCGGCTCATTATTTGGACATGTTGAGTAATTTGCATTGCTCTTAGGGTTACATAGGCTGCAGTGAAAAATAATTCCCCCCGATTCTCCCAGTTTGGAATGCCCAATTGCTTTTCTCCTCACCGCAGCAATTCCCCACATGGCTCAGGAGACCCGAAGATTAAGTGAGGTGTCCTCTGATCCCATGACCCAGCCAGCTTCCTTTTTCGCCCAGGAACTCGAGAGCGGATGTCAGCGAGCTACTGACCTCTGGAGGACACCTTGCAGGTGTCTGCCCTGAGCTCACTGGGCCCCTGGCCAGCAGGGTTCACTGTAGAGCAATGAGAAACCGTCCTTGCCGGTTGTACCTCCCTAACCCATGGGTTTACCAGGGCCAATGCAACACTCCCTTTGGAGTCCCCAGTGAAGACTGGCCTACTTCACAGAGCCAGGACGTGAACCTGCGCTTTGTGACTCACCCTGCGCACCACACGGCTGCGCTTCTACCAGATGAGCCACTCTGGGACCCCCCCCCAGACATTTATTTTTTAAAACAAACTTTAATAGTTGACTGATAATGTTAACAGTTTAACAAAACAATACATGCTATTTTCATTGCCTTTCCATCAACATCCTGTAAAAAAATCGGCCTCCTTTTATACAGTATAATTTTACCATGCATTTTAACGATTCACAGACACCACTAAAGAATAGATTAAAATCAGTAAAGATAATGCACTGTTCATTTTAATATGTGTCATTGGATGAAATTGAGATAGGATGAAAATGAGATAGGGTCCTAATATTGTGAATTGTTTCCATTAGAAACTGCGATGGGAAAGAACATCCATGCTCAGAGTAACTCTGATTCTGAATATGTTAAGGCTGTTTATAGGTAAGTGCAGTATAAAATATCAATGGCATGGTTATGGTTTTAAAGGGCGTCCCACCCATGTGAATTCAATGAAATAAAAATAAATAAATGCATGTTATCAACTAAATTTAGCAGCTGGTAGCATTCTTTTAAAACAAAACATTCAAATTTTTTCTGTGAATGTAATACACCAACTTGCCCCATGAGAGCTCTCACTTGCACTGGAGCTCTGCAAGCAAGCTTCAGTCCAGACGTTTGTCATGGGCCTCTCTCAAGCAAGGACTGCCAATTGTATTAAAATGTGTGGTGGTTTTGTAATGAATACTGGGTGAAATCTTGTGACCACCAAACTCAGTACCTGTGTGACTTGAGCCAGATTCAAGGCCAGACCTCCAGGGGGTTAAGAACATAAGAACATAAGAAAGTATACAAACGAGAGGAGGCCATTCGGCCCATCTTGCGCGTTTGGTTGTTAGTAGCTTATTGATCCCAGAATCTCATCAAGCAGCTTCTTGAAAGATCCCAGGGTGTCAGCTTCAACAACATTACTGGGGAGTTGGTTCCAGACCCTCACAATTCTTTGTGTAAAAAAGTGCCTCCTATTTTCTGTTCTGAATGCCCCTTTATCTAATCTCCATTTGTGACCCCTGGTCCTTGTTTCTTTAGACAATGAAAGACTAGAATTAGCCCACTGCGTTAGCTACTGTACAGCCTGGGGGTTTGGAGCTTAGATTCTCAAAGCTCCAAATCATTTTCAGAATGAAAAAGCACACCAAATAAAGCTACCAAACCTGAAATAAACACTCTATTCATTAAAAAAAAAGAATAAAACAGAATGGTAAGTAATCTGTAAGGTCAAATTGTAAATATGTATATTTATCTGTTTTCTAAACTAAGTATATAAAATAAATTGGAGGGGAAGAGTTATCAGGAAGGTTAATTTGCTGCAGATGTGCTGTACATTCGTAGAGGCAGGCCAAAAGGACATGAAAAAGGTCCATGTGCCTAGTAGAGGAGGATGTAGACATAGATGAACATGTGAGTTGACTGTGTACTACAGTAGTCATTTGTACTCTAACGATGTATAATGTTCATGTATTGCATGTGCTGCTTTTACTACCTGGCTTGTTAATTATTTTTACAGGATGAGTGATATAATACATCGTAGACAGAAGATGCCATGGTTTTGGTCAGATCTTGTATATTATGTGTTCGGTGAAGGAAGGAAGCATAACAGAAACTTGAAAATTCTGCACTCCTTCACTGAGAGTGTAAGTAATAATTTTGTTTTTAGGCTGCATTACTCATTATGGTATTAAATACTAGGGTTCTCTTCAATCAGTCAAAATTTAAATCATTAAAATTTGAACACTTCATGCCATTTATAATTTTAAATATATAGGCAGATTACAACAGCAAAATAAATACATAACCACTTTTTAAAAAAATGTGTTTGCCCAGGTCATTGCTGAGAGGGCACGAAATATGGCCAATCCTGAAAGGGATTCTTTGAGCTCCGATAGTGACACAGACCACACTGTCAAAAAGAAAAGGAAAGCTTTTCTTGACATGCTCCTAAATGCCACGGATGAGCAAGGCAATGGCCTAAGCCAAGAGAATATCCGGGAGGAAGTGGACACCTTTATGTTTGAGGTAAACTATTACTGGCTGACGTAATAGTGATTTTGCTGTGCTCCAGTTTTTGTATGCTAATAATGCTCCTCTCTTGCTTTCATGCAAAAACATTTTCATTTTTCAATGAGTCCATGCCTGATTTTGCTCCAGAGCTCACAGACAGCTATTCATATTCTGCCAAACAGGAGGAAACGGCAATATTGATCAAAATAGGTTCAAAGCAAAAAGATAACATTTTTTGAAAACCAGTTAAATTAATCTTTAGAAAATGATTGACCAGTTGTATCGGTTCCTACTCAAGATGAGCGCATCCTTCGATGTCAGATGTAATTCTTTCATGACTTTTTAAACACTCAGGTAAAACCTATATATAGACCAATGTTTTGACAATAAGCACCTGTTGCAACAGCTAAATCAACAGCTAAAAACGACTGTCATATGAGGTTGTACTTTCATACAAAAAAGTATTGAAGCTTACACTGTACAAAAGCATCCTGTACAAATATGAATATGCAGTTTGAAATTTAAAATATTGTTCAGGCATTTAAATATTTCGTGAAACGGCAGAAATTGTCTTCTGTGTAGCGAATGTTATAGGCTACAACTATAGTATTGGTCCTGAAATAACCATATATGGTATAGTGGATCAATAATAATAATAATAATACTTTATTTGGTATTTTGTATACAAATTGTGAAAACAATATATATATATATATATATATATTTTATAAAAAATACCTGTATAAATTAAAATGTGCAATGTATAAATTATTAGCTGAATAGAAAACCATTGTGGACTGTCCAGTTTCTATGCAGTTTATCACCACATTCCTCACGCTATAGGAAGTGTGGAGCCAAAACATGGTACAACTTAAAAGGTTAAAAGTAAGTCGCCATCTCACACTACAATGTCGCACAAATTGACCAAAAGCAAGAAAGCAAGTTTGTTTTTTGTTTTTTTTTTTTGGGGGGGGGGGGGGGGGTTGCTTGGAAACATGTCTGAAAACAGTACCTTTTGTTCACAAGACTTTAGCAGTGAAGAGCCTGTTTGTGATATAACCTTGCCAACTTTCTACTATAACTAAAGGCTGTACCAATCAATTCTTTATTAACAACTGAAATCTGCTGGAAGTAGCCCTGGCAAGCTTATTTGACCAAATAGGAAAAAAATGCATACAGTATGAGGGGTTTAAAGACTTCTTCATTCAGTATTTTTTTTATGTGTTTGGTTGTCAGATAGATGATTGCTTTAAGCCTAGACTTTTCTGTCCATTGGCAATAAGATTAAATTCATTGTACACTAGCCTTAAGTAGCATCTACAGTATCATGGGTACCTACCAAGAACTAAAAAAGTTAAGTTTGTACCACAAAATGTATTAAATTAGCTTAGCTGGGAATTGGTGCCAGTGGTCTTCTGTTTTATTGCTGTGAAAGCAATATAACAGAAGCACCAGGCTTGAGCGACTACCAATTGGGTTGAAGTAAAATCTGTGAAACCTAATTCATTCAGCAAGATTTCTTTTAGAAGGAGGAAAACATGAACAAAAAAAAAACTTGTTGGTTCCACATATTTGTTCAGAAAGACAAATACAGGGCTTAACATCAGCCTGCTGCAAGATCCCCAAAAACCAAAAACTATATGTTGCCGAAATTGGGCAGTTGCCGTAATGCCCGGGCAGTTGGCAGAGTGCCCAGCTGCGGCGGGCAGATGCCGAATTAGCTTTGAATTTTATTTCATTTCAGCATCTGCCCTGGCTGGTCAACTACCCAGAGCCACCCAGGCGAAGAAAGATTTTTAACAGATACAGTATAATACAAATAGAGTGAATTAGCTGTGTTGCCTGTAAGCGCAAAAGCGCACTGCCACCAAGCAACCCGTTGCAATGTTTATTTAAATAACTTAAATACTTTCTGACAACGTTATAGCAACGGAACTAAACAAAATATCAATGCACAGTTTATTTTCATCATGTGTTAGGAATAGAGGTTAGAGTAACTGGGGGTGTTGGCTGAGGGGGAACGAACCCAGAATATAATGCAACAATGTTTTATTTTATTCTTATTGCAGTAATACAATACAAATTTTTTATTGCGATGTTTGAATGAGAGATCGTTCAATATCAGCAAGAGAATTAATAATCACAGTTAAGTTTAAACGTGTAAAAGGCACCCAGTTAAATAGTTATTTTTTACACATTCAAACAATATTATTTCATGTCTAACATTAGTTGACATCAGATCTCAGACATTTGCCTCAGCATTTCATTAAAATAAATAAATCAATAAAAATAAATATAAACGATTCAGTCGGTCTAATGATTAAATAAAGTTATTTGACTGACAAACTATTATTGAGAACTGCAGTAGATACCCAGAGGATGAACACTGCTGTGTTACTTTCCATTAGCCTTTCATTTGTTACAACAGGGCGCATTAAGTCTTCGATATCAGCCCGGGTGGCTGTGGGCAGTTGATGAACTGCCCGGGCAGATGCCGAAACGACATAAAATTCGAAACTAATTTGGCATCTGCCCGCTGCAGCTGGGCACTTTGCCAACTGCCCGCTGCTCAGTTTGGGAGGGTGACCTGATCTGGGTAGTGTCTGGGTGGTATGATGCATCTTCCACTTCTTAATGGTGGACTTCACTGTGCTGAGAGGGATAATCAGCACCTTTGACATGTTCTTGTGCCCTTCTCCTGCTCTGTGCCTCTCCACCACTTTATCCCTGACTTGTTTCAAAAGCTCCTTGGTCTTCATGGTTGTTGATGGTATCACTATGTGATTGGATCACTATGTGAGTTTGAGTACACACAGGCTGAAATCATTTCACTAATTTTGTGACCTTTCAAACAAATAATTTGCACCAGAGCTGACTTAGGGCTGCAGTAGCAAAGGGGTTGAATACTTATGCAACTGAGATTAATCTGTTTTTCTCTGTAAATCTTACTTATTTATATTCTATATGCATTTTTTTTTTTAACTTTATCAATGTGGAGTAGTTTGTGTAGATACTACATGTAGTCTAATTTGATACAAAGCCAATCTCTTCAATGTTAAAATGTACTTGTGTATCTGTCAAAGCCCGCGTTTTTTTTTCTCTCAAGCCAAATCAGTCTGTCTTTATTGTGCAGTTACACAGCGCTTCCTCCAATTTCACATGACGAAAATGCAGCAAAAACAAAGCGAACTAGACAAGCTATGATAAAATAAAAGTTAACCGTGATGCTTTTTTTTTTTTTTAAATCTGTGATCTTTAGTTGTTTTTGTGCATTTTCATTTGCAAGTGAACTGTGACATTGGGGCCTTATCAAGACTTATCAACTTACGCAATTTTGAATTCTGACTTTGGATACTGTTTTAATTCTGGGAACTGGTGTTGTGTTTTTTTTTTAATCTTTTGCTAAATTGCATTGCCTTTTACATTTTACGCAGTTCTGTGCATGGGTCACATTAATTTCATTTTGCTGTTGGGTCGTTAATGCAGAATTTTACATACTGCTACCATATGTACCGGATTTAAAAGTATGTACTGTATTACAGTCCATGTGTCCACAGACGTCTCTTGGTAAGTGACATTTTCAGAGTCATTGTTCTGAATTAAAATACTTCTGTTAAAAATATAGTACTGTACCAACAAAAACTACAAAAATATATATATTAGTGCACCCTGGCTATAAGGCTGTCGTTTATAATGCACCTTGGATATAAAGCTCCTACAGCATGTCCCCCAATTCCCTATACTAGTGATTCATGCAATATTTCTACAGTAAATACAGTACCAGTGTTCAAACTATAAACAACTTCTCAGTCTAACTTCCGTTTCTGTCTCTCTCTTTTGATACAGTATCTGAACTGAAGAAAAGCTGCGCTGGCACTTTATATAACACACACATCTTATTCAGCATTCCTTTTATAACTAAATAAATATCAGGCCTGTTACGTGGTTATCTTTACTAATGTATTTACTTTTTTGCTGCGAGAGGAGCTGCAGCTTTCTCCGGGAGACCAGACGCTTCAGCTTCAGCCCCGCTCCGGCAGCCGAACCTGGGGCGAGCCGATTCCCTCTTCTGTCGCTTCGAACTGAACTCCCGACCGCCGTTTAGCCAGGCTATTTATAGTTTAAAAACTACTAATTAAAATGATCCACGAGTGGGAATGTTACCTTTTTTTTTTTTTTGTAAAAAATATAGCGTTGATTTTAATGAAGTCTTATTTTCCTCAGAAAATGCCCTTATGCTTTTGCACTGGCTTCAGAATAGGTCACAATGAGACAGTACACTATAGTGTGACAAATGTATGTGAATATCTAGTTATGATTTGAATCGGCTTTTAATTGTAAGGTGTATGTGTTTTTTTTATTTGTTTCTGTTTTCGCATTAGGGACACGATACCACAGCCGCTGCTATGAATTGGGCAATTCATTTGTTAGGCTCTCATCCAGAGGAACAGAGAAAAGTTCATGAAGAACTTGACGAAGTGTTTGGTAAGTTTCTGTATACCACAGTGTGCTAGTTAGATTATCTTTGACGTTACTTAAAAAAGAACACACACAATAAAGATACCAAATCAGAAATAAACTAATGCAGGCATAAATTTAGTGACTTGGTTTTAGTCTTAAATTGTTTTAGAACTATTAACTGGTGTTTTTACTTTGCTGATGCAAACAGTAATTTGGAGTAAAAAGTTTGAGAATCTAGTCCAATATTCCTTCAGCACATATTGCATGATATGCCCAAGTTAAATCTGGGTATTTACATTTAGGATACTGGGGACACTCATGAAATTTTCTGTGTATGGATTTTTAGACTGGACGGTTTAATATTAAAGACCAAATTATACTTGCCGAATTCTGCATTTCCATTTGTTTTCGTAATGTCATTTCAGGAAAATTGATTAATATATTTTTATGTTTTGTTTCAGGTACCTCTGACCGCCCTGCATCCATGGAAGATCTGAAGAGGCTGCGATACCTCGAGTGTGTTATTAAGGAGTCTCTCCGCTTGTTCCCATCAGTTCCTTTTTTTGGACGTACCTTTTGTGAAGACTGTAACATAAGTAAGTAACAGTACAAGTATATATAGATATACAAATATATATAAGTACCTGCCAAAACACTGTCACTAAGGTGTTGGGCCACTATGGGCAGACAGGGAGGTGTTTTAATTGTTGTGATGGGATGCATAAATATTCATTAATGATCCCCCACCTCAAGTTGCTTTGGAGAAGTAATTATCAATTCAGTTGACTCTCAATTCAGTTGAATGAAAAATATATGTGAAACAGAATTGTAAACAAGGTACCAATGTAAAATGTAGCCACTGCTAACCTCCACATGTTATTACTTTCCTTTGCAAGAGCACAACTTTAAGGTTGAGGTAGTTAGGATAGTCACAAGATGTGATAAGAATGGAACAGACTTTGGTTTCAAGAGGTCAGTTCTATCTAAAATTACGAACTGTTTCCCAGATCACAGAGTTAGATGTACAGTACTGTGCAAAAGTTTTAGGCAGGTGTGAAAGAATGCTGTAAAGTAAGAATGCTTTCAAAAATAGACATGTTAATAGATTATATTTATCAATTAACTAAATGCAAAGTGAGTGAACAGAAGAAAAATCTAAATCAAATCCATATTTGGTGTGACCAACCTTTGCCTTCAAAACAGCATCAAGCATCAATTCTTCTAGGTACACTTGCACACAGTTTTTGAAGGAACTCGGCAGGTAGGTTGGCCCAAACATCTTGGAGAACTAACCACAGTTCTTCTGTGGATTTAGGCAGCCTCAGTTGCTTCTCTCTCTTCATGTAATCCCAGACTCAGGGCTCTGTGGGGGCCATACCATCACTTCCAGGACTCCTTGTTCTTTACGCTGAAGATAGTTCTTAATGACTTTCGCTGTATGTTTAGGGTCGTTGTCATGCTGCAGAATAAATTTGGGGCCAATCAGATGCCTCCCTGATGGTATTGCATGATGGATAAGTATCTGCCTGTACTTCTCAGCATTGAGGAGACCATTAATTCTGACCAAATCCCCAACTCCATTTGCAGAAATGCAGCCCCAAACTTGCAAGGAACCTCCACCATGCTTCACTGTTGCCTGCAGACACTCATTCGTGTACGCTCTCCAGCCCTTCGGCGAACAAACTGCCTTCTGCTACAGCCAAATATTTCAAATTTTGACTCATCAGTCCAGAGCACCTGCTGCCATTTTTCAGCATCCCAGTTCCTGTGTTTTCGTGCATAGTTGAGTCGCTTGGCCTTGTTTCCACGTCGGAGGTATGACTTTTTGGCCGCAAGTCTTCCATGAAGGCCACTTCTGACCAGACTTCTCCGGACAGTAGATGGGTGTACCAGGGTCCCACTGTTTTCTGCCAGTTCTGAGCTGATGGCACTGCTGGACATCTTCAGATTGCAAAGGGAAGTAAGCATGATGTGTCTTTCATCTGCTGCAGTAAGTTTCCTTGGCCGACCACTGTGTCTACGGTCCTCAACGTTGCCCGTTTCTTTGTGCTTCTTCAAAAGAGCTTGGACAGCACATCTGGAAACCCCTGTCTGCCTTGAAATTTCTGCCTGGGAGAGACCTTGCTGATGCAGTATAACTAACTTGTGTCTTGTTGCTGTGCTCAGTCTTGCCATGGTGTATGACTTTTGACAGTAAACTGTCTTCAGCAACCTCACCTTGTTAGCTGAGTTTGGCTGTTCCTCACCCAGTTTTATTCCTCCTACACAGCTGTTTCTGTTTCAGTTAATGATTGTGTTTCAACCTACATAATTGAATTGATGATCATTAGCACCTGTTTGGTATAATTGTTTAATCATACACCTGACTATATGCCTACAAAATCCCTGACTTTGTGCAAGTGTACCTAGGAGGCTGTGTGGTCCAGTGGTTAAAGAAAAGGGCTTGTAACCAGGAGGTCCCCGGTTCAAATCCCGCTTGAGCCACTGACTCATTGTGTGACCCTGAGCAAGTCACTTAACCTCCTTGTGCTCCATCTTTAGGGTGAGACGTAGTTGTAAGTGACTCTGCAGCTGATGCATAGTTCACACACCCTTGTCTCTCTGTAAGTCGCCTTGGATAAAGGCGTCTGCTAAATAAATAATAATAATAATAATAATAATAATAATAATAGAAGAATTGATGCTGTTTTGAAGGCAAAGGGTTGTCACACCAAATATGGATTTGATTTAGATTTTTCTTCTGTTCACTCACTTTGCATTTAGTTAATTGATAAATATAATCTATTAACATGTCTATTTTTGAAAGCATTCTTACTTTACAGCATTTTTTCACACCTGCCTAAAACTTTTGCACAGTACTGTAGATGTAAGGTTTAAACTGTACAAAGCACAAAAAAATATATATGATTGTTTAATAGTAAGGGGAGTTAACTATAGCCCTAAAGGTCCAGAGTCCTCTTGGTGAAGGTTCATTTGGTTCAGTAAAGTAAATTAGGGTACAGGTGAAGCAAAGACCAAGTGGACTGTGGACCTCATCCCTGCTCTACGGAATATGACACAGCAGTGCAGAGAGTTGTCTGCTTTGGGGCGTGGAACTAAGCTGAGAAACCTAAACATATTTTATTTGTAACCTAAGATAGATTCAGCCCCAGGACTCTGGGTGTGATGTGAAATAGCTAGTGAGTTAGAATACTACATCACCTAGCTCTGTTTCTACGTTTGTAATTATGAACCTTTTGCTGTTTTTCATGCAGATGGTTTTAAAGTGCCGAAAGGAGCCAATGCTATCATTATCCCATATGCTCTACACCGTGACCCCAGGCACTTCCCAGACCCTGAGGAGTTCAGACCAGAGCGCTTCCTCCCAGAAAATTCCTCCAAGAGACACCCTTTTGCATTTGTTCCATTTTCAGCAGGGCTAAGAAACTGCATAGGTATGTACAGTGAAATACTGTATGAGGTAAAACTGGGTCACATTTTCATCTGCAACTTTCCACTTTGAACTGGTCCCTTAAAAATACATTAATCCTCAATTTCCTTAAGGGGGCACCATTGCACTAATATATTATTTTTGATGCTGTTAAGAATAATATTAGTTTTATATAGCGGAAATATAGTATCAGGCAACAGCAGGACCTTATGAGGTTTTTTTTTTCTTTAGTATTTTTTTCTTCACCCTTACTAAGAGCTTTCTCAAAACTCTTTTAAAAATCCAGTTTTCCCTTACACTACAGCACAATCTCCATTAAGCATAACATACCATGTATCAAAACTCTTCTTTAGACTGGAGCACATTGGAATCTATTCAAATATAGATCATGTTTACTGTTTAAACTATTGACGTAATGGAATGAACTCTCTCTGGCAGTTAACTGAGTTGAGTATTAACTTTCATATGTCTGCTTCTCTAATTGAGTCTGAATTATTAGGCATAAAAACTGCTCTGTGAACTTGTTAATTACCTGCATTGAAGGAAAGAGACAAGTAATTGTTATGGTGTTCTTTTTGCCTGGCTGCAGGTCAACGCTTTGCACTGATGGAGGAGAAAGTTGTACTCTCCAAGATACTGCGCCGTTTCCAAGTAGAGGCCAAACAGCAACAGGATGAGCTGCGCCTCGTCGGGGAGCTCATCCTTCGTCCAGAGAGTGGCATCTTGATTCAGCTAACAAAGAGAACACAGAAACTCATGTAATCATTCGATTACCACCCACATGCCTTTTAGTCCATGAGCCCAGTACCTAAATTTTGACTCATCGGTACCACCCAGAGGGGCAAATTCTAACAATGCATTTTTGAAAGCCCTATACCTGTGGATGATAAAAACGTATTATAGCAGCTTATATAAAAATCAATCACTTATAATCACCCCCCTCATACTGATGAAAAACCAATACTACACAAATACTCTTCATTATATGAACAGAGAATCGTCGTAAATCAGTTTTAATAAACAATTATGACAAAGTTAATTACAATAACAATTTTTTATATCAAAATAAACACTTTTAACTGATACATCCATTGTCACTTGAGAGACCAAAATCACTGTCACTTTCCTCACTTTCTTGATTTTCACAAGTCTTGAGTTTGCACATGTCTGAGCACTTCATTCCATTGCTCATGCATGGGCAGTCTAGTAGCTGACAGGATCTTGCACATTTGCAGGCCAGAAGTTCCAGCACTGTTTCAGGTGCTGGAGGACCATCCATCCAGGTCATCTTGGCCATCTCCAGACTCAAGCTTCCACCCAAATCCAATGGGACTTGTAATGTCAGCATGGAGCATGGAGTCCTGGTATTCCCTTACACACACCTGAACCACAGGCACTGCAGACTTTACTGGTGAATCTTGTGCGAGTGCAAGTTCCACATTTCACAAAGAAACACATCTGTGTCCTCAGAAGTAATGACAACTGCTTCCAGATTTTGCAGCATGAGAAGCATGGAGTAGAAGTCTTCTATCTGCTTTTCTTGGTGTGACTCTAAATCAGGCATCTCCTCACTGGTGTCCTTTGTAATTTTATAACATCTCTGTGTGTTATAAAAAGCACTTTGTCATCTGTAATCAGTTCTTGAGTCCCTGGCTTCCTCGATTCATTAACGAAGAAGTGAATCAGTGCTATTTTGTCGTCGGTACTTTCTCCACCGGCGAACCATTTGGCCCCCAATTATGTTCTTGTACTGAATTCCTAAGTCCTGACATCGGTTTAGTCTGTCAATTCTCGAACTTTGGGCACTTTCTCTGAGGGCTGCTAACAAGACATTCTTCATGTGTAGCTCTTTCCTGGTCTGGGCTATCAGGATCATTTGGGCAAAGAGTTTCCTGCCTGCAGTTCACAAACTGACCATTTCTTGCTGACTTTCAAACGGATTGACCCAGTTCTCAGCGACAGCTGCCTTATTTTTTGATAATCCTTGGCTTTCGGAGCTCAGCATGATGCACATCACACTTTCCAAGGCCTAGCTTGTCCCTGAACTTGTGGAGAAATGCACCTCGGTGTTCTGCAGTCAGGTAGAATCTGGTCACAGCTCCTGGTTTTAGACTGTATTTTCTGATCCCTCCTGGTATTTTGGAGTCTTTGTTCAGTCTCCTCAGTTGTTTGATCGACTGGAATCTTCCCAAAAGGGTTTTCTGACCCTAGCTGAACTGAGAATCCCCGTTTGAAATGTTCATAGATTTCTGGATGTTCAGTGGGGAGCTTTGACATGTCTGCATAGTACACAGGCAAATATCGTGAGTAGTTCATCGTATCATAGGTGAAGCACCATGGGATGATGGCATGGATAACAGTCTCATTATCAAGGATCCTGTCATCATTCTTAGTGTTCTGAGAGAGAGGATTTCATCAACAAGCTTCCGGTTTTCCTTTTCCAGATGAGAAAGACAAGAAATTTGTGGAGTGCTTCCTTGAATTTAGCTTTCAGTTTTCTTGTTATGTGCTTTTTGGTGGAGTCCTGTATCTCCTTGATTCCAGCAGTCATCATATGGTCCAACAGTTAAGCTGTAAGATCAAACATTTTGATAATTTGAGGCTTTGCAAATATTGTGTTTCTTGATAGTCAAACAAGTAATTGTAGGCGTCATACCCTGCTTCCTCATATCTGCATTCATTGTTTTAATTCCCTGACACAGATGCTGGGTTACTGTCCAGTTTCCTTGTGTAGTTTCTGTAGCTTGAGCAGTGGTAATGTGCTTCAGCTGCCACAATATCTTGGGAAACAATACCAAGGATTCTTTCATCTTGCTTTCCCATGGCAATGTCTCTGACTGTGCTGTCAGTGTGGAGATCTACACATTGTACAATGGGTTCTCTAGGTTGTGACTCTAATATGCAGTGCTTCTTATACACCCTAGAAGCTGGGGGTGGTTGTCTGGTTGCCCTCTTGCAGCTGTGTATCTCAGGAGCAGCATCTTCAGATTCCTTTTGTAATTTGTACTTCAAAGACTCTAAATCTCGCTTCAGAGTGAATCTTCAGTGAATCTGCATCTGCATCTACTTCCATGACAATATATTAAAGTGACTTAGGAGTCCCCAGATGGGGGACACTGCTGCTGTACCCTTTAGCAAGGTACTTTACCTAGATTGCTCCAGTAAAAACCCAACTGTATAAATGGGTAATTGTATGTAAAACTAATGTGATATCTTGTAACAATTGTAAGTCGCCCTGGATAAGGGCGTCTGCTAATAAATAAATAATAATTTGTGTGAGAAAAATAAATATTGCCTGAGTTATCAGTGCCTTCAGATTGTTTTAATTTCTGGACAGAAGGGAAAACATGGTAATAATATGATATATATGTTTGGTTTGCTGGGCAGTATAATTTTGTAATTAGATCTCTTACTGGCATAGTCAAGCTCTAAAAGTTCTGTCTGTAGGTTATTATTAACTTAGTGTGATTATCAATCACATGCAATAATTTACTGCTTTTTAGTCTGGAAATGAAATTGAGCTGACACACCAGTGAATTTTGACAGGGAAAAAAAAACACATTTAGATTAAGATTTTATCCACTTCAACATTTACCAAGTGGAAGCTGCCGTAATACGACTTAGCATATTAAATATGGTAATGTTAACATATATAGTCTAACGATTACTGCATAAGAAACAGCTACAGCAGCTGACACAACCTCCACTGAAACGCTACAGCAGCATGTACAATACAGAGCTGGTACAGGTACAATCATTGTACAGCACTACACTCTTCAGTAGCCTCCAAGCACATTTAAAGTGGCACTGGGTGATTTATGAGCCCACTTAAATGATTTTGTATTTTACTCTTAGTCAGTATTGCTGAAACGAGAGTCCAAGGCTGAATGCAGTATTTCACATGTCAGTAGATCTCTACAGCTGAAGCAAAATCTTTGCCCTAATTGTAATACAGAACAAGGATAAGTTGCACCATACTACATCTCCATGCTACTGTTAAAGCCTACTTGAAATTGCCATATAGTATCAAACTTCAGTTTGTTAGTTTTATTATATTAACAAGCTGACTTTGACAAGTAGAAGGCTGTGGACTTTACACTCTGTTGGCTCCCAGTACAGAAGCAGATGGAGACAACAGAGGTGAAAGGTCACAGTGTCAGATTATGTATGGCCAAACACATTGCTACAAGCAGTTCAATGCCACTAAAGACAGCAAAATACAGCTGCAGCTAAGGTAAATAAACTTCTATTGGATCAGCATAATTCAGAACCACTTTGTAAAATAGGGTAGGATAAAAAAAAGCATATTTATCTATGTATCAAAAGTAATTCAAAGTATTTGTATGATTTTGTAAAATTACAATAAAACCTCCCTTTGTATCCCAACATTTTCTACCACTCGGAACATGTGTTTGAAAATGTTATTGCCGAAAGTTTTCGTTTCTGAACTTCCATTATTCCATAATTTCTATTACGTGAAATAACAGATAAAAGATAAAAATGTCTTTAGTAAAAAACCAAACGTAATTTTTCCTCACTTTCAGCTGTATGTTAAAACACAAAGCTGTTCACTGCATCATTGGTGGTGTTTCACGCATCTTAGAAAGTCTAAACTTTCTCTCCACCATCATGACTGTGAAGTAGCATGCACATACTGTGCACATTCCTCACTGTGGCAGGGCGAAGGCCCTCAATTGTAAATAGTGTGTGTGTGTGGGAATGTAAGGTTGGCAGGGATGGGGTTAATGCTGTCCCTGCCAACAATCACAGGTGTGGCCTTTCCTCATTTAGGAAATTGAGTGCTAATTGGGGAGGATGGGGGTGTTTGTGCTGTGATTGTGTACTGTTTTTGAATTTTAGGAAAACATAAGCATACAGTACGAGGGATTTTAGAGACCTCTCCATTGTTTTGTTTTTTTATGTGATTTATTCAGCGTTTCAAATTATTGCCATTTGACTCATAAAAAGTAGGAACTCTGGGAAACCACTTAGACATGTATGTTATGTGACCAAACTCCCATTGTTCTTGGACTTGTGAAAAAACCCTGTAGATTATATTGCTTAATCAATATACAGCAAAAATCATTGACTACAAGTCATATCCCACATGAGAAAAGTGTCATTGAATTCCATTTAAAATGTTCCTGTGATAAAAGAACTGTGAAAAATAAAGGAAATGAGAAAAATTACTTTTCTCAACTGGGATATACTCCTGCCCCTTTTTCTGTAGTTTCTTCTTAAAAATCTATCATGTTCGGTAAAATAATTAAAAAAAAAAAAAAAGAAAATGAAATAAAATGCTGTACAAACCAGGTGACGTACAAAACAAATTACTATGAAATGTTTTAATCATCTTGTTTGAGACTCGCATATAACTCACATTATAAAATGAAACGGTGCCATAAATACCTTTAAATGCAATGTGAACTTTCAACTCTGCAGATTTTACCTACTTGTTTCATTAATGAATAATATATTAGAAAAATGGGAAAACAGATTAAATGTTTTAGTTCCTGCTGAGTTTACTTTTAAGCAGACCTTAGCATTCATAACATTTTCAGAGTCCTCCTGGCCAGTTTGAATACAGTTGGACACTGGGTCAATTGCAACGAACTGAAAGCAGTGTACTAACTGGGGTTGATCCCATGGTTAGCACGGAGGGCCGTACTAAACTAGTACGCAAGTTAAATGCCAATTGCAATGAACGTGGCAGCTTACGATAGTCCCCAGCTGCATACTAAACATGTCCTCAATTACAAAAAACCCAAAGTAACTGCTGCTGCCCTCTAGAGGATACTAAAGCACAGGACTAACTTAGTCTAACAATTTCTATAGACTAAAGATTTATAGTACCATACTGACTGGAACAAATGTGAAAAATCCCCAAATGTATTGACAACTTTTATGAAACTGAACTATTCATAACCACAAATCCATATACTTGACCTATATTTTACATATGAAACAGATATTTACATATCTATATACAGTGCCTTGCATAAGTATTCACCCCCCTTGGACTTTTCCACATTTTGTAGTGTTACAACCTAGAATTAAAATGGATTTAATGGATTAGGATGGATTAGGATTTTTTGTCACTGATCTACACAAAATAGTCCATAATGTCGAAGTGGGGAAGAAAATCTACATATTTTTCAAAATTATTTACAAATAAAAAACTGAAAAGTCTTGATTGCATAAGTATTCACCCTCTTTGCTGTGACACCCCTAAATAAGCTCTGGTGCAACCAATTGCCTTCAGAAGTCACATAATTAGTTGAATGGAGTCCACCTGTGTGCAATTAAAGTGTCACATGATCTCAGATTAAATAAACCTGTTTTTGGAAGGCCCCAGAGTTTGTTAGAGAGCATATCTAAACAAACAGCATCATGAAGACCAAGGAGCTATCAAAACAAGTCCGGGATAAAGTTCTGGAGAAGCACCAATCAGGGTTGGGTTTTAAAAAAATATCCCAAACTTTGAACATCTCCTGGAGCACTGTTAAATCCATTATTAAAAAATGGAAAAATATGGCACAACCTCGACTCTGCCGTCCACCAAAACTCAGTGACCAGGTAAGGAGGGCATTAGTCAGAGAAGCAACCAAGAGGCCAATGGTAACTCTGAAGGAGCTGGAGAGATCCACAGCTGAGATGGGAGAAACCGTCCATGGGACAACTATAACCCGGACGCTCCACAAAGCTGGGCTTTATGGAAGAGTGGCGAGAAGAAAGCCATTGCTGAAAAAAACCCATATCAAATCCAGTTTGGATTTTGACAAAAGGCATGTGGGAGACACAGCAAACATGTGGAAAAAGGTTTTCTGGTCTGATGAGACCAAAATTGAACTTTTGGCCTTAGCGAAAACGCTATGTGTGGCAAAGCCAACACTGCTCATCGCCCTGAGAACACCATCCCCATGGTGAAGCATGGTGGTGGCAGCATCATGTTATGGGGATGCTTTTCATCGGCAGGGACTGGGAAACTGGTCAGGATTGAGGGCAAGATGGATGGAGCCAAATACAGGGAAATTCTAGAGGAAAACCTGTTTCAGTCTGCAAGAGACCTGTGACTGGGGCGGAGGTTCACCTTCCAGCAGGACAATGACCCTAAACACACAGCCAAAGCTACACTGGAGTGGTTTAAAAACAAGAACCTGAATGTCTTAGAATAGCCCAGTCAAAGCCCATACCTCAATCCGATTGAGAATCTGTGGCAAGACTTGAAAATTGCTGTTCACCAACGGTCCCCATCCAACTTGACAGAGCTTGAGCAATTTTGCCAAGAAGAAGGGGCAAAAATTGCAGGATCCAAATGTGCAAAGCTGGTAGAGACTTACCCAAAAAGACTCACAGCTGTAATTGCTGCCAAAAGTGCTTCTACCAAGTATTGACTCAGGGGGGTGAATACTTATGCAACCAACAAATGTCTTTTTTTTGTTTAATTAACTTTTAATTCCAGGTTGTAACACTACAAAATGTGGAAAAGTCCAATGGGGGTGAATACTTATGCAAGGCATTATATATATATATATATATATATATATATATATATATATATATATATATATATATATATATATATATATATATATCATCATCATCATGCAGTCACTGCATTGGGCTTGCTCTATGTGATCTCTGTGTTACTGTCTCATGCTTAAAAATTGATCTTAAAAACTAACAAGTGACCATAAATTAGGTTTCCTGAGAACTTCTAATTTATTGTGATGTGTAGCATTAGTGTTACAGCACAAAAAAAAAAAAAAAACTTGAAATTAGGGAGAGAAACTGATATTCTGTATAGTTTTAAATTAACCTGAAATGTCAATTAACCAAGCTGTTGTTTCATAACCTGAATTTCACAGCAACTCCCTGGAAATCTGTAATGGCTCTGAAAATTGAGATATTGTTACTGTTTAGTCCTGTCAAGAAAACACTCTCATTCAGATCAGGTGCTGCAGTCCATGTGAGAGAATATTGGGGGTGATAAGAGAGCTACAGACAAAAAGTGGAAAGGCATGTAATGGGGGCAGAGAAGCATAAAGCAACAGGTAACAGTGTTAAAGATAACTTCAGAAAGGCAGCGATTGAATGATTCATTATCAATTACCCCTGGCCACACCCTATCAAAAGAACAAAATAAATGTTTGTTTGGTGTGGGATGGGTCCAGTGAAGGCGATTGCTAATCCCGAACAGAGAGAGTTAGCTTAAGAGAACCCCAAGATTGCCTTGTTTTGTTTTGTTTGAAGGATTTTTTTGTTCCTGTGTTTGTTATGAATAATAAAAGTGCACCAAGACATAAAAGTCTAAACTTAAATCAATCAACTATCAGATCATCAAACATAAAAATATCTTTCTATGCTTTACATATTTGAATATTTACATTTGCACTGATAGATGCTTTTTTGCTACAAATGTCATTATAATGTTTGATATATATGGAGAAGATCACATTATTACAACATGAATTCATCCATGGAACATTATGGCTTTAAACCCCCCAGGTAAGGTTTATGACTTTTTTTTTTATATAAATGAGTTGCACCATGTTAAATCTTGTGTTAATTTCTCTGAAAAAATGTTTGAGTATTCAAAATTCCTGAGCTGTTGGGAAAAAGTCAGCAGTCACGACTTGGACTCTGAAACATTATATATACAGCTGTAGTCAAAAGTTTACATACCCCAAAGGAAATTTATAATCTCTAGAAAGTTTTGCTTTTGCTTTTGTGGATGAGGAAAACAATTACAAGAAATAGATGTCTACAATTATTTATGTCAGCAATTATTTTGCAAAATTTAAAAAATGCTAATTCAGGAGCTCCCGAGTGGTGCATCTGGTAAAGGCACTCTGAGTGGAGTGCAGGATGCGCCCTATAGCCTGGAGGTCGCCGGTTCGAGTCCAGGCTATTCTATTGCCGACCGTAGACGGGAGCTCCCAGGGGGCGGCGCACAATTGGCCGAGTGCCGCCCGGGGAGGGTGGCTTAGGTCAGCCAGGGTGTCCTCGGCTCACTGCGCACCAGCGACCTCTGTAGTCTGGCCAGGTGCCTGTGGGCTTGTCTGTAAGCTGCCCAGAGCTGCTTAGTCCTGCGATGCTATAGCTCTGAGGTGGCTGCGGTGTGAAAAGAAAGCGGTCGGCTTACGGCACACGCTTTGGAGGACAGCATATGTTCATCTTCACCGCCCCTTGAGTCAGCACGGGATGGTAGCGTGAGCTGAGCCTAAAAATAATTGGATATGCCAAATTGGGAGAAAATAATAAAATAATTGGTGATTACTAAATTTAAAATTAAAAAAAAAAATGCTAATTCAAAAGTAATCATACCCTTTGATGCTATGATAGTATTGTCTACAAGGTGCTATCAATTTCAATATGATAATGCAGAACCTGATTCTAGAAAAGTCTAGAAAATGCTGGATTGTAGGTGAACATTCTTAGAGAGTATAAAAGTGTTAGGCATAGGATGATTGCTATCATTACCAGTAAGTCAATATGGGAAAAAGTAAAGAGCAATCTGAAGACCTTAGGCAGAAAATTATTTATTGTCATAAAGCTGGAGAAGGATACAAGAAGATTTCCAAGCACTGGAGTATCCCAATTTCAACTATTGTTTCTATTATCAAGAAGTACAAGACTCATGGTACTGTCACAACGCTCCCTCGGTCTGGAAGAAAGAAGGTTCTTTCACCAAGAACAAGTAGAAGAATTGTGAGGAAGGTTAATAACAATCCAAGATTGACTGCCAAAGATATTCAAAGTGAATTTGCTGCAAGTGGGACGGGGTTTCCATTTCAACCATAGGTCGAGTATTGCATGGTGAAGGTCTCAATGGTCGCAGACCAAGGAAAAAGCCACTCTTAGGAAAACGTCACGAGGACAATCGCTTAGTTTGCAAAACGACATTTGAATGATGGATATGAGTTCTGGTCAAAGGTTTTGTGGTGAGATTAAATAAAAATCGAGCTATTTGGTCATGCTGATAGTCGTTATATTTGGAGAAAGTCTGGTGAGGTGTTGTGACAAGCAGGCTCTAGTGGTTACATCAGACCAGAAAGGAGTACACAGACAGACGGTGGATGAAATGGTAAAGGCGCTTGCTTGTGCCGGTTTATTGTAAATAAAAAGGTTTGAACGAAACAAAAAGGGTTTATACAGAAAACAGGACACGGCACTTGAGGACAAAATAAATAGACAAACAAAACGGACTAACACTTAACAAACGGTGCACGGACAGACACACAAACACACGGTGAGTAGGAATAAACAAACAAGTATTGTGCCTCACGCAATAGCAATTGTTAATATTATTTCATGTTATCTTTCTTCTCCTCTCTCCCGTTCTCTACTCACCGAACACCCAACCCCGAGTGAGTGAAACGTGCATCTATATATACTGTTGTGCTGGGATTCAATTACCAATTATTCACTTGAATCCCAGCACGTGAATTAATTATGTGCAACCTCGAGCTCACATATTAAATACTTTAAATGCACGTGAAGTGAAGTGCCATTCCTCGTGCCTAAATACAATTATACATTTTAAATAACTCGTGCTGCACACACCCATTTATATCCCGTGTACCAACTACAATACACCAACATTAACACACACGACATACAACATATAACACACAAATGCACACAGGGGCGGGGCACATTGCCACAGGTGTACAAAGAAAAGAACACCATACTTACTGTCAAGCATGGAGGTGGTAATATTCTTCTATCCGTCTACCAACCTACAGTTGAATGACCATATATCCTCAGTAATGTGCTTTCTTACTGTTTTGCAGAGCTCAATGTATTCAATCTTTGACTTCAGAGCTGCTGTTTGTTTCATTTCCCTTCTTTTCTCTTGCGTGATCTTCTGGACTCATTTTGTACTGTGTTCCAGCGATGTTTTTTGCTGTTTCTGCAATTTCTTGTGTCACTTCCTCATAGATTTTGTTTACCTCGATTGCTTCATCTTTTTGCAGATCTTGAAGAGCGCTGAATATATTCTTCAGGTCCAGTTGAAACAACAGGCTTTGCTTCTAGAGCATTTCTACATTGATTGTGTTGGATTTCGTCATCACGAGTTTTGCTCTCTCCAAGACTTGCATCTTACAAGTCTGTGGTCACTTCCTGTGTTAAAATTGTTTAGTACTGAGACATTTTGTTCGGTGTGCTTCTTGTTGGGGAATATGTAGTCAATTTCATTCTTCACTCCGTTGGGTCTTCTCCATGTCCATTTCCTGATGGGTTTCTTCTGGAAGAAGGTGTTCATGATGAATAAGTTTCCTGCAAATTCGACTAGTCTGTCACCCTTCTCGTTCCTGTCGCCATATCCAAATTTGCCGACCTATTTTGGTGTTGAACTCACCGATGATGGCTCTTCCCATTTTTGTGTAGTTCTTGTACTTCTTATTCTACAAGCATCAGTCAGTTTCACCCTATTTCCCTATTAAACGTAGAAGGCAAGATTTTCTTCAGCATTATTGCTCAGAGATTGTCAACTTACCTATTAAAGAACTGCTTCATTGACACTTCAATACAAAAAGCGGGCATTCCAGGTTTCCCAGGATGCTTAGAACACATCAATGTGATCTGGCAACAAATTCAATCAGCTAAAAAGGAGAGGAAGGAGCTCCACGTGACATTCCTGGATTTGGCTAAAGCATATGGTTCAGTGCCACATGAACTTCTTTGGGCAGCATTTGATTTTTTCAGTGTACCGATGACAATAACAAATCTAGTGAAAGTCTACTTTGCAATTTAGTTTTTCAACTTCAGAATTCAGCACTACATGGCAATGCCTAGAAGTTGGAATAATGGCAGGATGCACCATTTCTCCACTGGCTTTTACCATGGCAATGGAAGTAATCATTAGGGCATCAAAATGGGTAGTGGGAGGAGAGCGCTTGGCTTCTGGAATACGACTACCACCAATTCGAGCATACATGGATGACATGACAACCATGACTACAACAGTAGCCTGCACTAATCGGTTATTGGGCAAATTAACCAATAACATTGAATGGGCACGAATGCAATTCAAGCCCACTAAATCAAGGAGCATCTCTATAATTAAAGGTAAAGTAGTAGATAAAACAACTAGTATTATTATTCTTTATCTTTCTATTTTATTCTACCTCCTTCTCCACACCCGTTCTCCACTCACCGAACACACAACCCCGAGTGAGTGAAACGTGCATCTATATATACTGTTGTGCTGGGATTCAATTACTAATTAATTATTCACTTGAATCCCAGCACGTGAATTAATTGTGCAACCTCGTGCTCACATATTATATACTTTAAATGCACGTGAAGTGATGTGCAATCCCGTGCCTAAATACAATTATACATTTTAAATAACTCGTGCTGCACACGCCCATTTATATCCCATGCAGCCATATCTATACACCAACATTAAACACACCACATGCAACATACAACACAGAAATGCACACAGGGACGGAGCACATTGCCACAAGGATGCAAAGGCTGCCCTTCGAATTGGTGATATCATGGGGCAAGTTCAGCATGGAAGAGGGGGTCTTGGTCTCATTTCAGCTCCTCCTACATGGCACAAGGCAGCCCCAGCTCAACAGAGGAAGCTGGTAGTCAACGAGGTGCAAAAGCAGGAGGAGAGGATGAGGTGTTTAAAGGCCATTTTGCAGGCCAAGCAGGGAGAATGGATGAGATGGGAGAGTGTGAAACAACGCAAGATTGGCTGGCAAGATCTATGGTCAATGGAACAGAGCAGGATCAGTTTCCTTATAAGGTCAACATATGATGTTCTCCCATCACCACAGAACCTAAACCTCTGGGTAGGAGAAGATCCCTCGTGTCCTTTGTGTTCATCACCTGCAACATTAAGGCACATTTTGACAGGATGTAAGGTGGTTCTTAGCCAAGGATGGTTTACTTGGCGCCATGACCAGGTGCTGCGATGTTTGGCCTTAGCATTGGAAGACAAGCG
The DNA here is from genome assembly GCA_030684275.1 of Acipenser oxyrinchus oxyrinchus. Lineage (NCBI taxonomy): Eukaryota > Metazoa > Chordata > Actinopteri > Acipenseriformes > Acipenseridae > Acipenser > Acipenser oxyrinchus. The sequence goes on along the minus strand of CM060248.1, from coordinate 55,922,089 downwards.
TAACATGACTAATAAGTTGCCACCTATTCCATCAAAACATTACACACAAAAGACAACATTCCTCTGCCCAGGAGAGCAACCACCAAGAAAAGGTGTTAAAACCAATCCTCGCCCAGGACAACTGGAAGCTGCTAGAGACTGGAAAATGCTGGCAGATGTTGGTCAACGGCTTATTTTTCCACCTGAGATTGCCACCACTAACCTTCGACCAGATATTGTCTTGTGGTCTGGATCAGCATGCCTTGTTCACCTGGTAGAGTTAACAGTGCCATGGGAGGATGCTGTAGATGAGGTGTATGAGAGGAAGAAACTGCGGTATGCTCAACTAGCCACTGAAGCGGAACAGCAAGGATGGAGAGTCTGGGTTTACCCAGTGGAAGTGGGTTGTCGAGGATTTGTGGCACACTCTACAACCCGGTTTCTCAGAGATGTCGGATTCAATGGCCAAGAGTTGCGTCGCACAGTGAAGAACTTATCTGAAGCAGCAGAGAGGAGCAGCAACTGGTTGTGGTTGAGACGGAAAGATTCTGGCTGGGGATCTCAAGCACAATAGAAAGAAAGAAACGCTGATGTACAGGTAAGTAAGCTGGGCTGAGTTGAGTGGGGGACGGAGGGGGGTGATGCTGGGACGCCAGAATCACCGTCGAGCCCTCTTGAGGTGTCGTGGGCTAGTCGACGAAACACAGAGGATGGAAGGTGCCCACTTGAAGACCCCAGAGATGTATCCTACTTAGCTCAATCCAGACGGTTGTCATGCTGATGCGCTGGGGAGACCGCACTATGGTTGATCCCCGGAGCCAGCATCGCAGCCGTTGTGTGTGCTGATGCGCTAGGGAGGCAATAAGCTGATCCCTGGAGCCAGCATTACACTTCAGCCATCAACACCAGACAGAAGGATATCTACATCATCATATGGAAGGAAGCGCAAATGGATGGAGACACATATGGATCACATTAGTTTACTGTGAAGCTACGTCTTAGTTGGTGCTTATCTTGGCGAGAGCCAAGTTCAAATCAGCATGAAGTTTTAACATCTACTCTCATGTAATGGAAATCATAAAAATCTTTGACTTCTTCATCTGAATAGCTTGTTGTTGGTGCATATACTTGGATGACCTGAAGTTATACTTGAAGCTTTCATTATCAGTCTTGTGAACCTCTCTGACACTCTGTCAATCTCTATTATGTTATTCTTGATTTTCTTGTGGACAATGAATCCAACGCCTCCTGTTTATCCATCTGTAGTGCCTCGGTAGAAGAGAAGATGTCCACTCTTGAGTTCTAGTAGTCCTTCGTCTTTTTGCCGTACTTCGCTTAGTCCTACGATGTCCGAATGATTTGGCTGTAGGATTTATATTTCCCACAGAAACAGATATAGGCAGCTGGCACCCATTTACAATTGGCAGGGCCAACTGCCAAAACAATTAACCAATTAAATCACACACATTTGCACATGTGTTTGGCAGGGAGGATTTTAACCCCCTCCCTGCCCTGTTACAATACATAAATACGTGTTTTCACAAATAATAATAAAATTGCAATGGTTATTTCCAATGTTTGGGAGTAACACATTACATACAACATATTATCTGATTACATTGTAATGGTTCCTTTTTCAAGTACCGACATTTCTGTTAGTTACATTTTTTTAAAGCACTATGGCCAATGCATAACATGGAAATCAGAATGATATATTTTCTACATTAAGCCTTTCTTTCAATTCTGACCTGAACTTTTATAAGTACTTTATTATCTGTCATGGTGTAATAATCATTTACAGCAAAATACATTTAAATGTGGAAAAGAATATTTAAACATTACAAATGAACAATAAAATGTATCTAAATTGAAGGTATCATGTGGATAGAATCAGTGTTCTATAAAGTACAGTCGGCTAGTATGACTTATGTTTAGTATTACTATAATTTACATTATGCATTTAATTTAACTATTTACCTGACCCTCATCTATCTGTCTGTCACACTCTACATGATGAACACTATAACTGCCTTGATTACGCACCAATCTTCACCAATCCTAGTGTTTCTGGTTGCATTTCATTATAATCTTTCACTTATGCTCTGGTTTTCAAATAGTAATGACTGCAGATACCAGAATACATGATTCTAGTTTCCTTTTATTTCTGTTGGAGCAGTATCTGACAGAGAAACTGGGCAGCCTAAATATAAAGTTACACCAGATGGTTCCCTAAGGAACTTGGATTTGAGATGCATTAGGACAGATAGTTGGGCCTTGAAAGCATTTTATTTCTAGCTCTCTGGAGCTGTCTTATAATACAAATACCTCAATTAACACAAAATACAAGATACAACCTTTTTTTAACTTCAGTATTACTATTAGTGTTTGTAAGTAAGGCATCTTGGGTAGCTCAATTGAGCAGAAGCATAGGAATTTGTACCACACTGAGCAAGAGCTCTGCACACAATACACACTACTCAAGCAATTATAATCCAGTTTGACAACAACCTTATTTTCCACTTTCTCATTTCTGTTGCGGTATCTTGGAGCACATCTGCCACTGATGTTTTTCTTCTTAATATAAATGCTAAGGGTTTGCACAGAATTCCAATGTGTCTTCACCTTTAAAATCCTATCTCAGAAAGCCAAGCACTGGTGGTTCTGGTGGCAGTTCCCTTCAATGTACTGTAAACAAAATGACGACGGGGGCGGGTACTGTTGCTGAACTAATACTGTCGCCACCAATTTTTACTGAAGATGCAGTACTGTGTGTTGTTTCTACCCCATTCAATCACATTATGGGTGAACTCAAGTTCTTTTTGTTTGAGTAATGAAAACTAATTAAAAAAAAATCTTGATAGTTTCTTTGTCCAGAAAAGGAGAACTATTTTATTGATTGATTGATTGATTGATTGATTGATTGATTGATTGATTTATTTATTTTTAACAATACAACATTCTTGTTTCAAAAATCGTCAGTTAATATGTGTAACATATTTAAAGCATTCAACACAACACAGGCTTTTAAACATCCTTTTGTATTTACTTGTCTGGAACTTAAAGTCATAATGTCCATTTTAGCATGCAGCCATTACACACTTTTGAACCAAGGTAACAACAGGCATCACCGAGTGCGAGGTTAGATAACTCAAAGGCTCAAGCGACACTTCTTAAAGCGACTGTGCTCAATTTCTAGTAACTGCAATGATATAAAAAGTAAATAATTAGACTAGAAATAACACATATTTTCTGTACTTCACAGAAGATACTTCAGGCATTTAAACCACCAGCTTTCCTCTTGAATCTTAATTTATTCTTAACACGCCATCCATCTGTGGAACAGCTTGAGCTGCCCCGGAGCTTGTGAAATTTGCTACCAATAAGGTTACGAGAAATTTCTATTTTTATTCATGCCTGGGGTGTTTACTTAAAGGATATAAGATGAATTACATCTCTCATTCATAGTTTAGTTTCATTAAGATGTCACTTTCCATGATCTCCCATACAAAAAAAATGCAAGGATGAAGCAAGACATGCAAGACCATATAAAGCAAGTTGAAAGCAAGAACTGTTCAACTATGATACAAGCATAAGGAATGATTTCATGCATACCTTACATAAAACCTACACAATCCTTCCAGTTATGTTGTATTTTTTCTAAGAAGGCATAACCTTGGATTCTCATTGGAAAAAGCAAGCATTTCCTGTGTCAATCTTGCACAGTTCTTGCTTTAAAAATATATTTATGGTATTGCATGTTTTCTTGACCCTAGCATGATCCATGCATTTTCTGTAAGGGCTTCTTGTTTCAAACAACCTTGTTCTCTATTCTGAACATACACAGCCTGAACTGAGAAACAGAAACACCTGCAGATTTGACATAATGAGTCTGCAAGAAGTTAAAAATCTGTAGACCATTATCAGCTTTCTATATTACAGAGTACATGTCAGGGGTACCATTTACATACCAATTTATTCAGTCATGTGAGGGACTGCACATTGATAAAAAAAAGTATGTGCTACAATTCTTTTATATTTGGTACAGTCTTTTTTCATAGAGTGTAGGTAGCGGCACACTTAGATCCTCAAAAATGTGTTGAGCAAAACAATTGCCCCTAGAGGAAGATTGCTGGATCTGCTAAATGTATTAAAAAACTTTTAAAATGTAAATGGCATACTTTAGAATTATTTAAAATAGACCCAAGGGACACAAATATGTGGTTTTTGTGTGGATTCCAGTGCATATAGGAATAGAGAGAATGAGAGGGTGGGTGGGTGAGCAAAGATGGCAGTGAAGGAAGTGAGTGTGAGTATGGATGTTCATTATGGGTTAAGGGAGTATAATAAAATAATAGAAAACATTATAGTGAATGAATGGCTGAATATGTGGAATCGGGGGAAAAAAAGGGCAAAAATTATATAAATCACAAAGTAAAATCAGTTCGCGGGAAGGATGGTATGGAGGGAATAGACAGGAGGAAGTTAACCTAATAAGGTTGTTTATACGACTTTCAACTTTAAATGAACATTTATATAGAATTGGAGCGCTTGAGAATGGGTTATGTATGAGATGTGGGGTTATGGGAACTGTGGAACACCTGATGGTTGAATGTGCTAGATATAGGGAAGTGAGATTAGAGATAGGGGAATAGTTGAGAGCTTTGAATATTCAGAATAATTTCTTTAGGGACGGTATCGGTGATGGTTATAGAATAGATAGGGGTATAGTCAGGTATATAGGGAAATTCATTAGGAAAACAGGGAGATTTAACCAGTCATAAAAAAAAAAAAAAATCAGGAATCAAAAAGTGTTGGTCTCACAATAACGATAATCAAAACAAACAGTAGGTGGCGACAATAAGCTTCGGCGGAAGCTTGGTGGCCATTAACCAAAAAGAAGAAGAAGAAGAAGAAGAAGAAGAAGAAGAAGAAGAAGAAGAAGAAGAAGAAGAAGAGGTAGAAGAAGAAGAAGAGAGGGGGAGCACATGGCTATTTTTTGTTTAAAACCAGTGCAACTTTTTATTTGGTTTACAGTTTATATCAGGCATTTATCTTTGCTTGTTTTGATTTATTCATTAAGTACAAAAGCTTTTTTATTTGTCTGTATTCCTCAGCTTTTTAAGTTAATTTATTGTTTGTTGGTTTGATTTACAGAATAGTTTCATTTTTTAACTTTTTTTGAACTTCATTTTTCTTTATAAATTCAGTGTTTTGTATTGTTTATTCACCAGATTAATGATTCTAGTTGTTTATTATTATATGTTTTTATATGTTTTTGTTATTTATTGTGATATTTCCAACCTTTAAACCATATTTTGCAGTAAACTGTATTTTCTTTGTTATTGGCATAAGACCTTTGTTCTTTTTTTTGCTGTGCAGTTCGCTTTCATAACCTGGTCATTGTAATAATCTTATTTTGACCTGCTTATCAGAGGGTGGATCGTTACAACCGTACTTCATACTTTTAGATGTGTCGTGCATTTATATTCAGAGAACATTAAATTACTTTCGGATTGGCCGGCCTGCGCAGTGAAGTATATAAATATTTCAGTTTTGAGGTAGCTGATGATGGCACGGAATAGTAAAACAATATAACAATTCTCCATGGATATTGTGAAGCAAAGCACCACTATGTATGTATGTTTTATATTGCATTTGTGTTATTATATTTTTCTGTGTTTTGGAAGACTTTGATATTATCGATATTGGAATATGTGTACGATATCGATATACAATTTTCATATTGATGCCCACCCCTAGATTTTATCAATTGGCTGAAAATGTTATACAAGCTCTTTTTTAGTAGATAATTCATTAATGGCTTTGTGGGTAACCATTTTATGTCAAAGCAGGGGTGTCCGTTAAGTCCTCTTTTTATATGTTTTAGCTATTGACCTACTTTTAAGAGCAATTCAGAACTCCTGCAGTATTAAAGGTGAAACTTCCCTGGGTAATGACTTCCTGTAGTCAGGGCAGTACTATTGAGAATGTAGAGAGGGGGTAGCTGATTTAAATTAAGTATTCCTCTGCTTGTTTAAAGCTGTAGTTTTTAATGCACATGGTTGCTAATGTTTATTTAGGTATTCATTGATTTATTGAATACGTTTGTATTTATTTATGATTATAAAATGTTTGGTTTATTTTTCTATAACCACCTATGTAGTTGGTTCAGTAGGGGAGGGGTTTGCCTGCCTGCACATATATATACAGTACTGTGCAAAAGTTTTAGGCAGGTGTGAAAAAATGCTGTAAAGTAAGAATGCTTTCAAAAATAGACATGTTAATAGATTATATTTATCAATTAACTAAATGCAAAGTGAGGGAACAGAAGAAAAATCTAAATCAAATCCATATTTGGTGTGACCACCCTTTGCCTTCAAAACAGCATCAAGCATCAATTCTTCTAGGTACACTTGCACACAGTTTTTGAAGGAACTCGGCAGGTAGGTTGGCCCAAACATCTTGGAGAACTAACCACAGTTCTTCTGTGGATTTAGGCAGCCTCAGTTGCTTCTCTCTCTTCATGTAATCCCAGACAGACTTCGATGATGTTGAGATCAGGGCTCTGTGGGGGGCCATACCATCACTTCCAGGACTCCTTGTTCTTCTTTACGCTGAAGACAGTTCTTAATGACTTTCGCTGTATGTTTGGGGTCGTTGTCATGCTGCAGAATAAATTTGGGGCCAATCAGATGCCTCCCTGATAGTATTGCATGATGGATAAGTATCTGCCTGTACTTCTCAGCATTGAGGAGACCATTAATTCTGACCAAATCCCCAACTCTATTTGCAGAAATGCAGCCCCAAACTTGCAAGGAACCTCCACCATGCTTCACTGTTGCCTGCAGACACTCATTCGTGTATGCTCTCCAGCCCTTCGTGAACAAACTGCCTTCTGCTACAGCCAAATATTTCAAATTTTGACTCATCAGTCCAGAGCACCTGCTGCCATTTTTCTGCACCCCAGTTCCTGTGTTTTTCGTGCATAGTTGAGTCGCTTGGCCTTGTTTCCACATCAGAGGGATGGCTTTTGGCCGCAAGTCTTCCATGAAGGCCACTTCTGACCAGACTTCTCCAGACAGTAGATGGGTGTACCAGGGTCCCACTGTTTTCTGCCAGTTCTGAGCTGATGGCACTGCTGGACATCTTCCGATTGCGAAGGGAAGTAAGCATGATGTGTCTTTCATCTGCTGCAGTAAGTTTCCTTGGCCACCACTCGCCTCACGGTCCTCAACGTTGCCTGTTTCTTTGTGCTTCTTCAAAAGAGCTTGGACAGCACATCTGGAAACCCCTGTCTGCCTTGAAATTTCTGCCTGGAAGAGACCTTGCTGATGCAGTATAACTACCTTGTGTCTTGTTGCTGTGCTCAGTCTTGCCATGGTGTATGACTTTTGACAGTAAACTGTCTTCAGCAACCTCACCTTGTTAGCTGAGTTTGGCTGTTCCTCACCCAGTTTTATTCCTCCTACACAGCTGTTTCTGTTTCAGTTAATGATTGTGTTTCAACCTACATATTGAATTGATGATCATTAGCACCTGTTTGGTATAATTGTTTAATCATACACCTGACTATATGCCTACAAAATCCCTGACTTTGTGCAAGTGTACCTAGAAGAATTGATGCTGTTTTGAAGGCAAAGGGTTGTCACACCAAATATGGATTTGATTTAGATTTTTCTTCTGTTCACTCACTTTCCATTTAGTTAATTGATAAATATAATCTATTAACATGTCTATTTTTGAAAGCATTCTTACTTTACAGCATTTTTTCACACCTGCCTAAAACTTTTGCACAGTACTGTATATATATATATATATATATATATATATATATATATATATATATATATATATATATATACTGGCAGTTTGGTTTCATTCGGGGGATGTCTTCCCTTTGTTTAGACCTGGGGATAGTTTTAAGCCCAGTAATAACCTCAGTGTTGGAGCTGAGTATAGCACCTGCTTTAGGTGAATTCTATTTAAATGTAAATAGTTTTTTTCTTTGTTTGCACCTTGTTCTTTTAATCAAAAAATCAAAAAATTACAATTAGGTTTTTTTTTCTCTTAGTTTTTAAATAAAAATACTTTGGTTTTGCACCAGACTTCACCTGTTCCTGAGTGTTTCCCTGCACAACAACACCAGCCACTGGCTGCACTTTCCAACATTTGGTGGCAGGAGTGGGATGCATCAGCAGCCAGCAGGAGGCACTCTCAATTCCATCAGAGCAGAAGAGAAGTTGAAAAGCAGTGGAAAGAAGTCTGCAACATGCCTGCAAAACAAAGAAGGGAGAGACCAGAGGAGTCTGACGAAGGAGCCATGGCAAGTGGGATTGCAACTTCCCAAGCTGTTGTGCAACTAGTATCTGCAGTGATCGAGTGGTGACTGAACTAGTCTCTATGTTCAAAAGCTATCTAGAAGTCCAGACAGCCAAAGAAGAACGTATAGAGAAAGTGCCAAACAAGAAGAACGATATAAACGTTTACAACAGCAGTTTACACAACTTCAAGGAGAAGTACATCACAGCCTTCAAGCAGGATACCCTGAGAGCAGCAGTGATTAGAGGGGGGCAGAGGACACTTCTGTTGATGTTAAACAAGGTTGGTCCAGGGGCTGTAGAGAGCCCCAACTGCAGAAACTAGACTTAGATGACATAGAGCACTTCCTAACCACCTTTGAGTGTATGGCTGTGACTTGCACATGGGAGAAGACTAACTGGGCCGTGAGGCTGGTTCCACTTCTAACAGGGAAGGCCAGAAGCGCCTTTGTGGCTATGCATCCCAATGAGACAATTGACTATTGACAGAGTGACAAGTTGAGTCAGAACCAACCTCCTGTGTCTGTGGAGTGGGAAGTTCCGGACAACCTAGAACAGTTACAGAGAGCTGATATGACTTTGAAGTCTCTTTATACTAGATTGTCTAGTATTGAGGGAGAGCAGGGAGGCCATAATTTAAACGATGCTTGGTTTGTTTTAATTAAAGGCCTACTGTACCATCAGAGTAAGGAGGGAGAGCAATTGATCATGCTCAAAGTACAGAGAGGGAAGATTTTGACACTGGGACATACAATCCCATGGGCAGGTCATTTAGGGAAGCAGAAAACACTTGCCTGTATAGCAAGTTGCTTTTATTGGCCAGGCCTATATACAGAAGTTGGGGATTTTATTAAGTCTTGTCCTGAGTGTCAGTTGTCATGTGCAGGAGGAAAAATGACTAAGGCCCATCTATCACCTCTGCCTATAATCAGTACACCATTTGAACGCATAGCAATGGATGTGGTCGGCCCCTTGGAGAGGACTAGATCAGGGCATAAATTTATACTGGTCATATGTGATTATGCAACTCGTTATCCTGAGGTGTTTCCTTTGAGGAATGTCAAAGCTACGCCGATAGCTAGTGTATTGATGCAGTTGTTTTCAAGGGTAGGGATCCTAAGAGAAATTCTTACGGATCAGGACACAAATTTTTGTTTGAAACTATTACACCAGGTTTACAGGCTGATGGGTATTAAAAGTATAAGGACCACACCTTACCACCCTAAGACAAATGGCATGGTGGAGCATTTAAATCGAACCCTGAAGGCGAATCTGGGGAAATTTGTGTCCAAGAGAGGAGATTGGGATCAGTGGATACCATACCTTCTCTTCGCCTATAGGGAAGTCCCTCAGGTGTCGACTGGTTTTCACCTTTTGAACTCTTGTATGGCAGACAGGTGTGAGGGCCGTGGATATCCTAAAAGAGACCTGGGAGTCAAGCCCTGTGAAAGACCAAACTGTTGTCAGCTATGTTCTTCAAATGCGCAACCAGCTGCAAAAGATGACAACATTGACACAGGAAAACATGGAGCAAGCACAGCAAAACCAGAAGGCCTGGTATGACAAATCAGCATGTACCAGAGAGTTCCAGCGTGGTCAAGATGTGTTGCTGCTTCTTCCATCTCAAGAAAACAAGCTGCTAGCTAAACGGCAAGGTCCATATAAGGTCTTGCAGAAGATGGGCCCACTGACCTATGAGATTGCCATGCCAGACCGCCGAAAGACCAGGCAGGTTTACCATGTTAACCTATTAAAAGCATGGTACAGCCGTCTGGAGCAGCCTCCACAGCATCTCTTTATTAGAGCTGTAGAGGAGAAGGAAAACCGGTCTGAGCAATACTTTCCTACAGATGATCAATCACATGGCCCAGACCAGAGCCATCTAACAGCAGATCAACAGAGAGAGATCTCGAGTTGTTGAATGCCTGGCTTGTTCCAAGAAAGACCAGGTTGCACTAAATTTGTGGAACATTGGATCCTACTGAAGGACTTCAACCCCTTCAAACAGCAATTTTATCGAGTGTCTGAAAGGCTGATTCTGGTGTTATGGAAGCTACCAGCAGTGAGTGGAGCAGCCCCATTGTACTTGTTCCAAAGGAAGATGGAAGCCTCCGATTTTGCATTGATTTTCGGAAAGTGAATTCAATGTCTAAATTTGATCCTTATCCTATGCCACGAATTGAAGAAATCCTATGCCACAAAATGATTGAGAAGCTTGGGAGAGCCAAGTTCATTACCACTTTGGACTTGTGCAAGGGATATTGGCAGGTTCCCTTAGCAGCGGATTTCCAAGAATATACAGCCTTTCGTACTCCTTTTGGGCACTATCAATTTACGGTTATGCCGTTTGGGCTCCATGGGGCCCCAGCAACTTTTTAAAGGCTCAAGGATCGAGTTCTTCAAGGCACTCAAGACTTTGCAGCAGCCTATCTAGACAATGTGGTTGTTTACAGTACATCCTGGGAAGATCACTTGACACACTTAAGAGCTGTGTTTAAGAGCATCAAAGAAGCTGGACTTACCACCAATCCTGCAAAGTGTGACATTGCCTAGAGGGAAGTCATGTATCTTGGATACCATCTGGGTAATAGGGTCATCAAACCACAAGTGGTGAAGGTGGAGGCGGTTCAGAACTGTGGTCCACCCAAGACCAAGAAGGAAGTGAGATCCTTTCTTGGCTTAATAGGATGGTACCACAGGTTCATCCCTGACTTCTCCACTAGAGCAGACCCGGAAGAGTGAACCGAACAAAGTGAATTGGACTGAGGCCTGTGACAGAGCATTCCAAGATCTAAAGGAAGCTCTGTGTATTGAACCTGTGTTACAGAGCCCGGAATTTTCTAAACCCTTTGTTGTCCAAACAGATGCTTCCAATGCAGGACTGGAGCTTTATTGCTGCAAGGGGAGCCTGAAAACTTGAGGCCAGTGGGGTACATTAGCCGTAAATTGTTTCCCAGAGAAACTCGGTATTCAGTAGTTGAGAAGGATCTGATCGGCCATGAGTTTACGTTGGCGACAGATCACCGAGCATTGCAGTAGTTTGGGAAGATGAGAGACTCCAATGCTCGTATCACTCGGTGGTACCTGGCAATGCAAACCTTCCATTATACAGTAAAGTACAGGGCAGTAGTCCAGAACCAAATTGCAAACTTTCTTTCTCGTGTCCCTGTAGAACATGTGAAAGTTTAAGGAGGGGGATATGTGAAGGTTAAGCCCTCATATTGTGCATCTTGCAATGGACTGCAAAGACTTTCTTTTAATTGTTCATATACTGTATTACTTGTTGTGTAGGGTCCATAGGCCTGAAATAAGCAAATCAAGTTTTTCCCTTTCCAACAAAAGATTTCCCTTTTGCAATTCCAGCACTTCAATAAAAATGTCTTCTTTTTGCTTTGGTTTTTCTTTTTTTGGTGGGAACAGGGCTGTCATCTTCAAAATCTGTAAATAAACAAATCAATAAATAACTTATTTTTAAATATTCTGTTTTTTTGTATGTAGAATGCATGTGATTTGTTTATTTTGTAAATGGAATAAAGCACAGTGAAAGCATGGTAAATCCCCGGGAGGTATTGTAAAGCATATTAAAAACCATGGCAAACCATGGTAACCTATGTTAAATGTATAGTATAACCATGGGAAAAGCATGGCCAAACTGCAAAAATGACACAGCAATTCACTACAGTATAGTAAGCCTTTATAAGGGTCCTTTTTTCAGCAAGCAGGCAATGCTGCAAATTTGTACTTTGTTCCACAATCTGGGTTGAGAAAAAAGCTACTATTGGACACTTACAAAATACTGATGCTGATTGGTGCCAAAAAACCCATTCTGGCCATTAGGTGAGAGTCAAACATTTATTGGTATTGGGATCAGATAAAAAAGCAAGCTTGCTAAATATTATATACAGTAGAATAAATACTGTGCTATTTATTTAAGATTGACATTTAATTATTTTGTTTATACTTGGTTTGAACCAAGACACTACAATGTTTTGAATTATTCATTAATATGTTTTATTTTCCACATATTGTCCTCCTTCTACAAATCAATACGAGTAAACAATGCTAGCTTCAAGGTTTGCTTTTATCTTAGTCTGGGAAAGAAAACACATTTAACTACAGGTTTAAAATAGATGTGAGGTTAGCAATAAGTCAAGTTCTACTGCAGCAGGCTTCTTTGAGTGTAATAAGAAATAGCAGGGAAAGAAGCTATGCTGACAGAGAAGCTTGTTATTTAGCAGCTGTCACTCAAAACACATCCCCGACTACAGCTTTCACTCAGATCATAGCTGTCCTTGCCAATGAAAGATTGTTCTTCTATCAGAAACCTAATTATCCAAGATGTCAACCATCTGACAGAAATATGAAATGCATACAGACACCTTGTTCCATGATGTAAGTATTTCCAGATTCCTACCATTAGTAAGTGTAAGGCAAGGCAGTTGGCTTTTGATTATAGTTTACATGACTATTCCTATTTCAGGCAATGCCACAAGCTGTTGTGCACGTGCACTGCATCCATCACATGCAGCTAATTGTGGTTGTGCCAAGTTCTTTAAAAGGATGCAGGTTTGGTGGGGTGATTTTGTTGCACACATCAATTGAATTATACAGCTCATGAACTTAGAGTTAACTATTTTACAGATTAATGATTTCCATTACATGAGAGTAGATGTTAAAACTTCATGCTGATTTGAACTTGGCTCTCGCCAAGATAAGCACCAACTAAGACGTAGCTTCACAGTAAACTAATGTGATCCATATGTGTCTCCATCCATTTGCGCTTCCTTCCATATGATGATGTAGATATCCTTCTGTCTGGTGTTGATGGCTGAAGTGTAATGCTGGCTCCAGGGATCAGCTTATTTTGCCTCCCTAGCGCATCAGCACACACAACGGCTGCGATGCTGGCTCCGGGGACCAACCATAGTGCGGTCTCCCCAGCGCATCAGCATGACAACCGTCTGGATTGAGCTAAGTAGGATACATCTCTGGGGTCTTCAAGTGGGCACCTTCCATCCTCGGTGTTTCGTCGACTAGCCCACGACACCTCAAGAGGGCTCGACGGTGATTCTGGCGCCCCAGCATCACCCCCTCCGTCCCCCACTCAACTCAGCCCAGCTTACTTACCTGTACATCAGCGTTTCTTCCTTTCTATTGTGCTTGAGATCCCCAGCCAGAATCTTTCCGTCTCAACCACAGCCAGTTGCTGCTCCTCTCTGCTGCTTCAGATAAGTTCTTCACTGTGCGACGCAACTCTTGGCCATTGAATCCGACATCTCTGAGAAACCGGGTTGTAGAGTGTGCCACAAATCCTCGACATCCCACTTCCACTGGGTAAACCCAGACTCTCCATCCTCGCTGTCCCGCTTCAGTGGCTAGTTGAGCATACCGCAGTTTCTTCCTCTCATACACCTCATCTACAGCATCCTCCCATGGCACTGTTAACTCTACCAGGTGAACAAGGCGTGCTGATCCAGACCACAAGACAATATCTGGTCGAAGGTTTGTGGTGGCAATCTCAGGTGGAAAAATAAGCCGTTGACCAACATCTGCCAGCATTTTCCAGTCTCTAGCAGCTTCCAGTTGTCCTGGGCGAGGATTGGTTTTAACACCTTTTCTTGGTGGTTGCTCTCCTGGGCGGAGGAATGTTGTCTTTGTGTGTAATGTTTTGATGGAACAGGTGGCAACTTATTGGTCATGTTACGCTTGTCTTCCAATGCTAAGGCCAAACATCGCAGCACCTGGTCATGGCGCCAAGTAAACCGTCCTTGGCTAAGAGCCACCTTACATCCTGTCAAAATGTGCCTTAATGTTGCAGGTGATGAACACAAAGGACATGAGGGATCCTCTCCTACCCAGAGGTTTAGGTTCTGTGGTGATGGGAGAACATCATATGTTGACCTTATAAGGAAACTGATCCTGCTCTGTTCCATTGACCATAGGTCTTGCCAGCCAATCTTGCGTTGTTCCACACTCTCCCATCTCATCCATTCTCCCTGCTTGCCCTGGGAAATGGCCTTTATACACCTCATCCTCTCCTCCTGCTTTTGCACCTCGTTGACTACAAGCTTCCTCCGTTGCGCTGGGGCTGCCTTGTGCCATGTAGGAGGAGCTGAACTGAGACCAAGACCCCTCTTCCATGCTGAACTTGCCCCATGATATCACCAATTTGAAGGGCAGCCTTTGCATCCTCCACAGCTTTCTTTGCCACCCACTTTCTTCCAGTTTTCAACACAGGTGCTGCCTCCCTTACGCATTTGTCGCGTGACTCTACTAATGTCATTTCCAGTCGGACCTTGGCGCACTTAAACTCCTCGGTTAGAGCGGAGACAGGTAGCTGCAGTATTCCTTTACCATAAAGTCCCACTCTGCTGAGGCAGCGTGGAACTCCCAACCATTTCCTGATGTGTGAACTGATTAAAGCTTCCAGCTTCTCTACTGTTGTCAAAGAAACCTCGTACACAGTCAGTGGCCACAGCAACCTTGGCAGTAGGCCAAACTGAAAGCACCAAAGTTTTAATTTGCCTGGTAAAGCACTGCTGTCTATGCTCTTCAACCCTTCCACAGCTTGTTGTCTAACTTCTCCCACACGAACTGTGTCCTTTAGATCCCCATCGTACCATCTCCCAAGGCTCTTCACTGGCTTCTCAGACACTGTTGGTATTGCCTCACCATTAATGAAGAACGTTTTATCTACTACTTTACCTTTAATTATAGAGATGCTCCTTGATTTAGTGGGCTTGAATTGCATTCGTGCCCATTCAATGTTATTGGTTAATTTGCCCAATAACCGATTAGTGCAGGCTACTGTTGTAGTCATGGTTGTCATGTCATCCATGTATGCTCGAATTGGTGGTAGTCGTATTCCAGAAGCCAGCGCTCTCCTCCCACTACCCATTTTGATGCCCTAATGATTACTTCCATTGCCATGGTAAAAGTCAGTGGAGAAATGGTGCATCCTGCCATTATTCCAACTTCTAGGCATTGCCATGTAGTGCTGAATTCTGAAGTTGAAAAACTAAATTGCAAATCTCCAAAGTAGGCTTTCACTAGATTTGTTATTGTCATTGGTACACTGAAAAATCAAATGCTGCCCAAAGAAGTTCATGTGGCACTGAACCACATGCATTAGCCAAATCCAGGAATGTCACATGGAGCTCCTTCCTCTCCTTTTTAGCTGATTGAATTTGTTGCCAGATCACATTGATGTGTTCTAAACATCCTGGGAAACCTGGAATGCCCGCTTTTGTATTGAAGTGTCAATGAAGCAGTTCTTTAATAGGTAAGTTGACAATCTCTGAGCAATAATGCTGAAGAAAATCTTGCCTTCTACGTTTAATAGGGAAATAGGGCGAAACTGACTGATGCTTGTAGAATCTTTTTCTTTAGGTATAAAGACTCCACCTGCTCGGCGCCATGCTCTTGGTACAACCTGTTTTTTCCATGCTACTTTCATCAGTTTCCACAGGATTCGTAGAACTCCTGAAGCACTCTTGTACACTCTGTACGGAACTCCATTAGGCCCTGGAGATGATGAAGCCCTTGCTTTTTTCACAGCTTGCTCTACTTCTTTCCACTTAGGTGCACAGTCCTCCATTTGGTATTCTGGTGGATTGATAGGTGGGATGTCTGAAGGAATTGACATAGGCTCCTGCCTTTTTGAATCTGTATGCGTTTCCTCCAAATATCTCTCCAGCTCAAACTTAGATGCTTTTAGTGCGCCATTCTTCTCACTGGTGAATAACTTCTTTACAAATTTGAATGGGTCTTTTTGGGAGCGTGCGAGAACTAACTTTTATAAAGACCCATTCAAACATACTTTAACCTTCCAGCAATCTTTTGCCAACCAAAGAAATGTCTGTAAAAAACTTTTTTCTTTTTTTTTTTGTACAAATGCCAACATCAATATATACAACTTTAAGAATTCCATTACTATTTTATCATGCTGCTTGTACATTTCCAGACAAGCTCTGCTGTAGTTTCATTAATATTTATTTTCAATATTAAAATATTGAATATTGCAGTTATGAGCTGCTATTTTACAGATATCAGTTTACTATATGGTACTATGTAAAGGTTGTATTATCTAATTGAGATTTGGCTTGGTCATAGTGAGTGCTTTATTTTACAATGCTGTCTATCCCTTTTTACAGTCAACATGCACTTGTTGCCTTTCAGAAACACACACAAGCCCAGCAGCTGCAGTTAGTTTTCAAACATATGATATGCCTATACTAACACTCAGGTAATAATAATAATAATAATAATAATAATAATAATAATAATAATAATAATAATAATAATAATATTTTGCCATATACCAAACCAAGCTTTTTTCTTCTACATAGTATTTCTGAAATATGTTAATTTCAAATGTCTCTGCTCTGCCCCAATCAAGATCATTTAAATTAATTGAAAAACTAAAAATTGCCATTGGTTATGTCTAGTCTTTGGTTAATCTTGTAACCCCAAGGGCTTCAAGCACTTCCTAAGAAGCGCCAATAGAGAACATTCGGTAGCAATTTAGATTACAAATAACCATGTTATTACTGTGTAATCTTATGGTAATAATCCAGTAATAATCCAGTTTACTGGGTAAATACCAATTGTTTTCTGTTCTTTCATTGTAACTACTGTTGGAATCAACTGGAATACTGTAACTGAATAACTGTTCATTTATTTGCTGCCTGTTTCTCATTTCAATCAGTAACTGCATTAATGAGAATACCATTTTAAGATGACAGGCAACAGCAACTTGTAATTATAGCAGCAAACAAGACAATTTCCATTTAACTACAGTACCTACTTATTCCAACAGTAGTTACAATGAAAGAATGGAAAAAAATTGGTATTTACCCAGTAAAACTGGATTATTACCATAAAATTACACAGTAATTACATGGTTATTTGTGCACTGTAATCTAAGGTGCTACCGAACATTCTTATTGACTTCAAACTAAAACGCATATTGCATGACTTGCAGAGTTCTCCAGTTATTATACCCTGCTGGGCATGAAATCCCAGTATTAAAATAGTAAATATGGACTAGAGAGGAGGACTATAGTAGAAAATTATTGACCCAAGGGAAGCCGCAGGTAACAATAGTCTTCCCGAGGGGCATTTAATTTTCCACTATGGCTGAGTCTGCAGTACATATTTAATATATGAATCAGTCAAGAAAATAAGTGAGGCAAAGTAAATAAGACTTTACATATTTTGTTTAAATATAGCCGATTCAGAATATGTATGCTGTGTGGTCCGTTAGTTAAAGAAAAGGGGTTTTTACTAGGGCGTCCCCAGTTCAAATCCTGGCTCACTCACTGACTCACTGTGTGACCTTGAGCAAGTCACTTAACTTCCTTGTGATCCGTCTTTCTGGTGAGACGTTGTTGTAAGTGACTCTGCAGTTGATGCATAGTCAACACACCCTAGTCTCTGTAAATTGCCTTGAATAAAGGCGTCTGCTAAATAAAACAAATAATAATAAGTATTGACTTATATATTTTGTTTAAATATAGCTGACACAGCTTAAGTAAATAAATAAATAACAGAAAATGTTTTGGAAGTTCATACAGTATAGTTAGCAAAGTTTTTCTCCATCTCCGTCTGGTTTGCGACTGCTGCATAATCCAGTTTATATCCCGTCCGTCATAGTTGTTTTCATCTATTTGAATTTGTTTGAATTTCAGAAAGTCAGACAACAGTGACAATGGTGTTTTAATCACCATTTTAGTGTTTGGAGCATCTTTCTTTTGTAGTATGTTTTTTAATTCAGTGTTCAGTGTAAATCAGTGTTCAGCCATTTTCTCTTGTGAAGAGTGCAGGAGAAAGGTGTTCCTTTGAAAAGGGGGCGGGACAGTGATATGAACCAATCACATGACAGACGGAGACTATTGACCGGTGGTGTAAGGATGTTAGGGCAGTAGTTTAATCTATTTTTCGTCCTATAATGAGGTTTTAACCAATTACAGGCCAGGATTTCCAATGACTGATTCATATATATACAGTCATAACTTCATTATAACGAACACCCCTGGGACCTGGAGAAATGTTCATTATATCAGGTTGTTCACTTAATAGGGTTTGGCAACTTGCTGCATCAGAATAATGAAGAAACGCCCAAATTGAATTGAACATCTTTATACAATATACAGAAGTTCTTTCAAGATAGCTTCACATTGATCAACATTTAAACTGTATATTTAAAAGAAAGTACACTTACATGTTGAATACAGTAATTACGTGCCCTTTCTCTTGATAAACATATCCAGCGTAGATTGCTTCATATTTTTCGTGCTTTTCTCAATGCACAATGTTTTCGATCTCGTTACCTCCTCACGCCTGTTGCCATGGTTACAGTATGTGTAAAGATGGCAACTGTTGCACACATCACACATGATTCGCACTACAATAGGTTATCTATGAATCAGCCTTATCTTCGATTTAGCCTACCAAGGTCTTTGTTTTCACTGAGAGAATAACACGGTTCACACTGGAGAAAGTTCAGTGTCAGTCACTATCGAGATCGTTTTATCCAGATAGATTTTGTAAAAGTTCTAATAGGGCTAATTTCCATTGAAAAAAAGGTTCTTGCTGCTTGGATCATTAAAAAATGGGGGTTTGTTATAAGAAGGATTTCTTATAGTGAAGTTAGACTGTATTTACTGAACGATAGCAGAATGTAATCAGGTGGTAAACCAAAAGAGCACCAAGGAACAGCACCCCCTGACACATATCCACAAATAACAGAATTCAGGTGCTTTACATTCTTTTCCTTATGGGTACAATAGCTATTACTACAATCTTAATATTTTTTTGTTTCTAATCTTCTGAAGTTTTTTCTTGTTACTTTATTCTCCTTTTATCTCGAGGTAACCAGTTGTGTACCACAGGGATCAGTATTAGGTCCTCTGCTGTTCCTAATCTACATTAATGATTTAGATTCTGGTATAGTAAGCAAACTTGTTAAATTTGTAGACGACACAAAAATAGGAGGAGTGGCAAACACTGTTGCTGCAGCAAAGGTCATTCAAAATGAGCTAGACAGCATTCAGAACTGGGCAGACACATGGCAAATGACATTTAATAGAGAAAAGTGTAAAGTATTGCACGCAGGCAAAAAAAATGTGCATTATAAATATCATATGGGAGATACTGAAATTGAAGAAGGAATCTATGAAAAAGACCTAGGAGTTTATGTTGACTCAGAAATGTCTTCATCTAGACAATGTGGGGAAGCTATAAAAAAGGCCAACATGATGCTCGGATATATTGTGATAAGTGTTGAATTTAAATCAAGGGAAGTAATGTTAAAACTTTACAATGCATTAGTAAGACCTCACCTAGAATATTGTGTTCAGTTCTGGTCACCTCGTTACAAAAAGGATATTGCTGCGCTAGAAAGAGTGCAAAGAAGAGCGACCAGAATTATCCCGGGTTTAAAAGGCATGTCGTATGCAGACAGGCTAAAAGAATTGAAGCTATTCAGTCTTGAACAAAGAAGACTACGTGGTGATCTGATTCAAGCATTCAAAATCCTAAAAGATATTGACAATGTCGACCCAGGGGACTTTTTTGACCTGAAAAAAGAAACAAGGACCAGGGGTTACAAATGGAGATTAGATAAAGGGGCATTCAGAACAGAAATAGGAGGCACTTTTTTACACAGAGAATTGTGAGAGGATGGAACCAACTCCCCAGTAATGTTGTTGAAGCTGACACCCTGGGATCCTTCAAGAAGCTGCTTGATGTGATTCTGGGATCAATAAGCTACTAACAACCAAACAAGCAAGATGGGCTGAATGGCCTCCTCTCGTTTGTAAACTTTCTTATGTTCTTATGTTCATTATATATATATATATATATATATATATATATATATATATATATATATATATATATATATATATATATATAATGTCTTGATAGCTTCTACTGTATCTGTAAAAGACGTACATTTGATAATATAGAGTATTAACTAAAGTAAGTGTATGTAATAAGCAAGGGGTTATGGGATATCATAGGCCATGAGACTGTAGGGCGAATGGCCTCTAATGTCCCAGAACCCTGAGAAGCCCTTAACAAACTTGATTAAACACACTTACCTATACTTAATTCTTTATTATATATGGAGAGTTGTAATCGACCGAACACACAAACAAGTTTTTTTTTTTTAAAACATTCATTGTAAAGCTGAAAATGTTATTTTATTGAGGATTGGGATAAATATTAATGTTCTTTAGGTATCTATTTATGCCGCCGAGTATGCCTCTTAGGGTGTGTGGTTTGAACTCACCCCCGTCTTTTCTTCTGACAGCCAAGATAAATTTTGACAGGTGGCTGTCGAGTTCTTCCTCCGGGAGCTGCAGCAAATCTTTATCCTCAGAAATGCTTCTTAGATAGTTTCTGAACAAGTTGAGGTCACATAATGTTTTCCTTTGTCTGCCTTTGTTTTCTTGTTCCTGAATAAAATTATCCACCTCAGCTCACTGACACCTAGAAATCTTGAGTCTGCCATCGTGTCTGTGATGAGTTTCACAGTCTTATTACACACACTTAAATGGTAGCAATAAGACTGTAAGCTTCACCAAGCTCTCTGGGAGATTACAACTTTCCATATATAATAACATTATTATTTTTGCAAGATTTGTCTTTGTTATTGTAAATTGTATATAACGCAATTATACAGAAAACAAGGGGGAGGAGTCGACATGCACTCCATAAGGGCCGTCTAAAATGATCAGAATCTTTTTCAAAACCATTTTTACTTTTTAGTCTTGGCAAGAGCACAGCATACACTGAAATAAGAAAAATAAAATTGAAAGAAACTACAAATGTTAGATTCAGAACAAATTAACTACACTTACACTTACTAAAATCACTTTCACTTTCACTTTCATCTCGCATTACTGGATTTATCACCAACATTGATGATGTTTTCCCTGGTAACTCATTAGGTTAAAAACATCCATTGATTATTTTTTTAATTATAAAGCTTTGTCCTTTCTGGTGACACTTAGCAAGTGTTCCTTGGAGACATGATTTTGAGACAGCCAGTTCCGCTGATTCAATTTACTAATATCCCCAAGGACATAAGCAGTCTTGTTCGAGTATAACCTGAAACACAGTATGCATGTGATTAGATATATTTGCTGAAATAAATATATTGCATGCAAATTAATCAGACAACATTAATAACAAACATTGTATTTTTCCAGTGAAAGAAATGCCAGTAATTTTTGTACAGACCAAAAGATTATACTTTTTCCTTTTGACAATATCCAGCTTGAAGAACGCTGTTTATACATGACAGATCACAAGACTTTAACTTATATGATAGCATCCTTATCTACTTAAATATTAAAATAAATGCTAAAATAAAATCCCATAATAAGCACTATAATATTGGCCAAACATACACTGTATTTTAAAAATATATACTGCTTCTTCAGCTCGGTGGCTGAGACAACAGTTGTCTGGCTTTGTGTACTTTATTTGTTGTAACAGGTCAAAGTATAAATATTTAGGCCTAACAAGTGACCAAATACTTATGTGAGCAACTGTAATGTGGAAAATTGTGAACGGCAACATTCATACTGAACAATGTAGGATCTTTATAATAAAATGATTGTTTTTAAACTTACATAACTTGCAAGCTCCACTTGTATGCCTCTGCATGACATATAATGGCTGCTGGACTGTAGTGATACATTGCTGTCTGCAGATTTTTGATTAATCTCATTAATCTCATCAAAATTTCAAAGAATTATCCAACATGTACATTAAAAAAAAAATGTGATTGCATGTATTTTACTGAAAAGTAATTGTAAAAAAAAGACTTTCACTTGACTGCATTTAGTAGGAATAGGAATTTTGACGATATTTAACAAAAATATAAGTTACTGATTTGTATAGCTATTAAAATATTTAACTTGGTTATCAATTTTAAAAATGACTTTAAATCCTCAATCATAAATTAAATGATTATGTTTTTAGTTTCTGTTACATTGTCTTAATAAAGAGTAGTTATGTTTATAAGTAAACAATAAAAATCTTAATGTTGCATTGTTACCATATACTTTTAAAAGCTGTTGGTACTCATTATTTAGGTTGCCATAGTTTTGTTCTACGGAGTCATATCCTTTGTTTAAATTCCTTATTTGATTTTCTTTTACAAAACATTCTCTGCAACCATGTCTGTATCAGCCTATTGCTGTTAAAGCATCCACCACATGGCTATTTGCATGATCGGGTTCATTTTGGTATGTGTTTTTGCTCGGCCCTGTCTGGGTATGAAGCTTGCATTTGTTGTATGGTGTGAAAGCTGTTTGTGCTAGATAAGGATATCTCAATGATATCTCTACAACAATGTTGGGAAGACTGTTGTTAAGACATCATTGTTGGGTGGTCCAAGGGTTGTCCATGCATTCACATCCTTGTTGTGGATCACTGTCACTCATGACACACGTGTTAGGAATACTACAAGGGTATCCATGAGTTTGTGTAGGACTGTCACAGATGGCTTGGTGGGTGATGTCAGACCAGGAAGTAGACACAGGCTCAGTACTGCGTGGTGAGACGCAAATGCACTCTTCCTTTATTGTACAAACAAAACACTAAACACAAAACAAAAGGCATGCTGGCCAAAACAAATAATAAACACAGACAAACAAAACAAGTACCGTGCTGGTGCACATCCAGTGTGTGTAGCAATTGTCTTTTAGGTATTTCTCTTTCTCTTCATCTCCTTTCTCCTCTACTCCAACCAACCCTTTCCCCGACTGAGAGGTTGCTGCCTCTTTTATGCAGCTGTGCCAGAGCTTGATTGCTTGTCAATCATTCAGTCTAGCTCAGGAACATTCTATGGACGCATTTCTTTAGCAGGGGAGGCAATGAACCCTTCCTTGCCAACCAAAAACAACAGCACAAATAAAATACAATAACCTAATAATAATAATAATAATAATAATAATAATAATAATAATAATAATAATACAAAACTAATACAAATAAACATAGGGGCGGAATGTGTCCTGTCACAAGGACTTATGACAATCTGTGTCATAAGCTGGCAGAAAATGAAAGGCAACATTTTGTTGTTTCATTTGTATATGTTCTACTGTGCTGATTGTTACAATATTTAGAAGCATGTGTGTTTTTGTGTTGCTCGTGCATGTTAGTGTTCATGTTGGATGTGTGGAATCCTCTTTTCTAGATGGGGTCTGTATCCTTAGTGCTGGCATTTAAATATCTCTACAAAAACGTGTTGGACTTCATTAATGGTTTGCTTACGAGCATCATCTCTTTGTCTTTGTTGGAGTTTGCTAATTATCATGGCGCAGTTTAAAATATTATTAACTACATGATTATACCATCTATTCAACTCACTGAGGTACCAGTACAGCTTATCTTGCCCCAGGCTGTGAGTGCTGATTAGGATACTGTTGAGTGGTGGCTTTTTATTCCGTTTTTGTTAAATACTTTTAAGTATTAAGCCAACGATATCCTCCGGCGGGGGTGTGCCGACATCCCCAGGCGAAGGCGATCAGGCGACCCCAGGCAAAGCAGAGCCGACGACCCCGGTGAAGCAGTTCCAGCGACCCCAGGTGAAGCAGAGCTGGCGACCCCAGGCGAAGCAGTTCCGGCGACCCCAGGCTTAAGCAGAACTGGCGACCAGGGAGCAGTTCCGCGACCCCAAGCGAAGCAGTTCCAGAGCTGGCGACCCCAGGCGAGGCAGTTTTGGCGACCCCAGGTGAGGTAGTTCTGGCGACCCCAGGCGAAGTAGAGCAGGCGACCCCAGGCGAAGCAGACTCAGTAGCCCTGGGCGGTACCGGACATGGTAGGAACATGGTCCTCAGGAGGCAATGGCTCTAGACCCCCTAGCAGCTGTGGTTCCGGACCCCCAGGCAGAGACATCTCTGGGCCCTCCTGTAATAGAAAAGGGAGAGGCAACGGCAGCTCCGGCCCCTCCTACAGCGACAGCTCTGGACCCTCGGGCAGTGAGCTCGGGAGGGGAGCCCCTGGCCATGAAGGTGGCATTGTTGAAGGAATCAGGAACAGGCGTGGTGCAGAGGTTGGAATTGGCTGTTCTGGCCGTGGCTGCAACACGGCCGGCCCTCTTTGAAGCAGCTGCAGCGGGGCTGGTTTCTGTCATGCTCCCAGCATCCTATGCAGTGGATGCTGAGAAATGCCAGCATCACGTCCTATTCCCTCATCTAGTGGAGGCAGCAGCAGCTCCTGTTCCTCTCCTCCTAGCTCCGGCCCCAGGCTTTCCAGCAGTGCAAAGGCTGTTGCTGGATTTAACACCACCCCAGGTAATGACAGGCAGGCATCCCCGGGCGGTGACTTGAAGGCATCCCCGGGCGGTGATGTGCAGGTATCCCCGAGTGATGTCTTGATGTCTTGAAGGCATCCCCGGGCGGTGACTTGGAGTCATCCCTAGGCAGTGACTTGGAGGCATCCCGGAGTGGTGACGTGTAGGCATTCCCGAGCGGTGACGTGCAGGCATCCCCGGGCGGTGGCGAGCTGGCATCCCCGGGCATTGGCTGGTGGAGGTGGAAATAGCAGGCACTCTTCCTCTGCTGGTGGAGGTGTAAACAGCAGCCAGTCTTCCTCTGCTGGTGGAGGTGGGAACAGCTCCCTCTTGGGCTTTGGATGCTTGGCTCCCCCCCTCTTGGGTGCTGGACACTCATACTCCTCCCGTCTGGGCGTTGGACGCTCGTGAACTCCCTGTCTGGGCGCTGGACGCTCGTGCTCCCTGCATCTGGACGCTGGTTCCTCCTCCTGGTACTGGGAGGGGCAGATAGCCAGGGTGTGGCCATACTTCCCACAGCCGGGGCACAATTCCACCGCGAGGCGCCTCAAAAATGCCTCCCAGCCATTATCCCAGACCTCCTCCTGCTGTTGCTGTAGTTGCTGTTGTTGTTGCTGCTGCTGCTGCTTTCTGCCCATTTTTTCAAAAAACAAAAAAATACTTTTGGAAAAAAATTCTGGCTCCTGGAGGCGTTTATCCCATGCAGGACACCATATGTGGCAGAGTGTTTGCAGTGCGCAGGTGTGTGGTGATGTTACGGACCAGGAAGCAGGACAAAACACAGGATACGGGGCTGAAACTGCCGAAGCAGTATATTTATTAAATACTGAAAATAAATAGTTTTAACAAAACACAAAAAAGAAAGGGCACATTGGCCAAACAAAACAAAACAAACACAAACTATATCTCTGATACAAAAATGAGTACCGTGTTCGCTGGCTGGTAGAATTTGCTGTTACCTCCTTAACTTTCTCTAATACTCTCCTCACAACTCTCTCCCGCTCTGAGCCCAGAGTGAGTCTTTTATACTGTGGCTGGAGCCTTAATTACCTATTAAGTAATTTACCTTATTAAGGCTCCAGCCACATTCCCACAAGCTACTCAGGATGGGGATTCAACCTCATCCACGCCAGCTACATTTTGAGACCGGCTTTTTCGACGGTCTAAAACAATAAATAACAATGACGGACGGCTTTCGTCCATTTGCAAACAAACACATTATATGACAATAATTATAATAATAATAATAATAATACATAAATATATATGCACAAGGGGTGGGCACCCCGTCACAAATGGGTATACCAGTGTGGTCTGTTTCGTTGGTCTGAAAACCCCATGTTTTAAAATGAAATATTATCATTTAAAACAGCCTTACTGTTTATCCAGTTTTACTCTATAGTAATAATATTGTAAAATGCAAAACTTTCATGTTAATGTGTGGTAGGCCATTAACGGAATAGTTATACACCTGTTAATACATTTCTAAAGCTATGAACAAATGAACAATTGCATATTGATCTAAATGTATAAGTCAACAGTTATTAATGTCAAGGGGTTGAATAGTCTTAAATGCACGATCAATAGAATACCAGCTCTGCTCCAATAATGGTAGTTTAAATGATTTAACAAGTAAATATCTGTTATATAAACAGTAGGGGTTACTGTGTTTTTCAGGTGTGTGTTCTGTGTGAGTGTGTGTGTGTGTGTGTGTGTGTGTGTGTGTATGTGTGTTTGAGTGGGTATATAATATGTGTTTGAAAACAAAAATCATATCATTTGGAGAATACATCATTTATACATTTCCCAATATTACATACAATTTGTGCTAGGCTTATTTATATAACAACTGGGGTACAGAGCCATAAATGTTTAAAAAGAGACAGGATGTACTAACAAACTGTATTATGAGTTTTGTCAGTTTATGTGATGTTAACATTTTAAAGTGGAAATGACAGACCCGGAGCTATGAGAGTTTTTAATGAGGCCACACACCACTGTGCACACAATGATGTGGTTTCATTCATTTTTTGTCTCCTTTATCCTAACCAGGAGCAACAGATGACAACTTGAATGGTTTGGTAGGAGTTGTATTCCCTCTGTTCATCAATTAGGTTATGGTTCATGTCTATTCCAGAGTTTACTGGGATTAAAAGATGCATATGATACTTCCCCTTTTATGCATGGACCAGACCAAGTGACTGGATTTAATGTACAGTGCAACAACAAAGCAATAAAGCATGACAGGGTAAGGGCCTGTGTTTTTATTGTTATCTTTGTGTGAAGATTCGGGGGCAGGAGCTAGGGCTCCTCCTCTGTTCTGTCCCACCAATAATATCTTCTAATCCCCCTATTTAAACACCAAGTCACGTCCTTGTTCTTTGTCTTGCGTTTTTCATTAGCATGTCACTCAGTAGCGTGCCATTGCATGCCCTGTAGCACACACAAAAACAAATCTAAACAATAATATTATAATTGGTATACTCTTATTATTATTATTATTATTATTTACAACATATACACTAATAATAAATATGTATAGGTTTGCATGTAAGAAGAATCATATCATCCGTGTCCGACATGTCAATGCTTCAGTTGCATGTCGTTGCCCAGGCAACGGACGCCAGCGCAGACCTCCACTCTGGCTGCCCATTGAGAAACACAGTGAAGGCATGCAACTGAAGAAATAAATCATGCTGATGGAACAGAGTGAGCAGGCCAACTCACAACTGCCAGCTTGTAGGGCTCAGGTCACGAGTGGAAACGGAAGGCAGAAAAAAAACGGTTATTTTGCAAAACTAGAGAATACGATTTGATTGCAGCAGAGAGAGAAAAATTGATAATTTAGTAAAAGAAAATGCTGTCAAATCCATTCAGTGCAGGAGATTATGTGACTAAAAAAGAAATCATAAGAAACGGACCACCGAAACTAGTTAGAGAGCATGTACTAAAGCGCAGGGAAAGAGTTGAAACGGTATTTCAGTGAAGCAGTGTACAAGTGCGTGTGGATCTGTGGATATGGGGAGAAAACAAGCGATTCTGCTGGCCGTGTCTACTTTGTTTACGAGGAGTGTGTGGAATAAAGTGGGATACCATGATTTAAACAATTTACACAATGCTTGCAGACATCATGAAACTAGCCACAACACCTAACAGTGTGTACACATGTCTTTTATATTCCCATAGCACATTAGAAAATATTTTTATGCCATGTAAAAAGTTGTTGCATGCCTTGCTAAAAAAGTCACGGCACTGGTGTTGCTACACAGCTGACAAATGCCACTAACCAATCTACCCTTGACATCGCTGGACCCGCTGCCTCAATCCCTACTGTACCTCTCTGGGTACCCTCAAAGCTTTTCTCACTCCGAAATCTCAAATGCTGAATAGGAATTCCTGAATGGGCTGTCTTTCGTTTTCATTTGTGTGTAGTTACACAGCACTGCACACTCCTGCTCCTGCTGTTTCTACTTCACATCTCCTGCCTGCTGTGTCACCCGACCCTCCAGCTTCTCCTAATTCTTTCTCTGTCTCCAATTCTCCAATGCTGTTTTATTCTACTCCATCGGCACCATTGTCTCTCTCCCCTCCCCCTGCATGACTCAGAAACCAGCCACCGGAAGTCCAGCAGTACAAGCACACTCCATCTGGCATTCCTCCATGTAAGCTGTCTATCACTCTTGTAGCTGCTCAGGATATAAATCTAATGTAAAATTCAGTTTTTTCTAACTGTGCATACATATTATTATTTGCTAAATAGCTTAAAGAACCGGTCCTTACTCTGCCGCTTTCCTCCGCCAGAACATAGCTGAAGCTCCAGAATCCATATCTATTCAATTCTCAACCTCAGCTCTCTGCCTACATTCTCACTCCTCCTACGCATCCTGCTGGTTCTGCAAACAAAATCTGATCTCCCCTATACCCTCCAACCAGGATTTCATTCTGTGTTTCCTTGTTCATGCAAAATGTAATCTGCACAATAGGATTTGCTACAGTTAATGTCTCGAGTCATAAAGTATTTAATATGCTGAATACTTATCGATTTTCAACAAAGACGACAATCTTCTTTGTTGATGAATACTGCAGCTTCCCTCTCTGGATCTGAAGTTCCAATGAAGACAGTACTTTGCTTGAAGTACGCATTGTGTTATGTCGGCTCACAATAAACAAATAGTTCTTTTCAAATGGAGATCAGCTTGTTGATTTGCAGCATTATCTTTGTTGTCGGCAGTTTTCCAACTGAAAATAGTTCTGTTGATCAGACGTAACTCAGTTCAGATAATGCGTTGCAATTGAAAAGTTATGTATTTCGTAAAAGTGTTCTTGTTGCAATTCTTCTGTACATGACCTTAGGCCCAGCTGCTGGCTATGCTTCCATCTGTTTCGTGGAGCGATGTGGAAACCAAGACCCGCTTTCAGATCAAGGCAGAGTCCCGTTTTATGTTTCAGTCTCTCGTAGGGCAAAGAGCTAGGGCTTTCTTCAAAGCTGATTTCAGCCTTCTCAGAACATGAGATTCTTCCATGAATTCGAGCAATTATGCTCCCATGACTTCAGAAACTTTCTTCAGAGCAGTTTAACTTTAATTTCATTTCAGACCTCACCACTTCTCGTCAGAAGCACTTCTCCTGATTGTCAAAGTTCAGAGACTCGTTTCTCTGTGTGGAGCCTTAGGTCTCATGTCGGAAGCATTCTTTCTCTTGCCTGGAGTGCTGTTCCTTGTGTGGCGCACACTTCTAGTGTGGGGAGCGCACCGTTTCTCCTGCGGGGAACCTGTTTCTCCTGTGGGGAGCTCGCTTAGTGTGGGAAGCGCGTCGTATGGGAAGCACGTCCTTTGAAAGTCGCTCAGCTGCTTTTGTGATTCTCACTTCCACCCTGTGATTGGTCAATTTGTTTATTTTGGGCTGTGCCCGAGTTCACGTGGGGTGTTTCTCATTGGTTGTTCTCATTCCTAGATGACCCCTTTTCTCAATTGGTCCGCTGTTCCGCCCCCTGTCGGCTGGATTTATGAGATGGACTGTTTTCTGTCCGAGGTGTCAAAGCACCCAAAACAGTCTGGCTTGCTTTGTGCAAGATACTTGCCTGATCATTCAGCGATGAGGGAAGATAAAACACTTGTCCAGCAGTTAGTTTATGACTCTTTTTAAAAGCATTCTTTGTCAGTGGGGGAGTCTGTGACCAGAAACCAAGTAGACACAGAGAATGGCTTAGGACTCCCCTCGATATATTTAAATTCTGTTAATTTCATACATATAATTATGACCCACTCTGACGTTACAACTGTGTGGTTCTTATTGACGTGACAATCAAGTTCACTTGAGAGAATCCTCGCTCACATTCACTTGGTGAAACAGGAGTCAAAACCACAATCCTCTGCAATGTTATTAATGCTGGAGGCATTTGGGCATCCTTCCCTTCACTTATGAATTCACAAAATTGTCAAATGATCGGTCTGCCATTGAGCTGAAGCCTTGTGCTCAGAAAAATTACATTTTTTCTTGGTTTGCACTTGTAGACTGTGCAGTGTAGTGCAACCCTTCTCCATCCACAAGTTGATACAAGGCCCGTCAATCAACCTCTATCTAAGGTAGGTAATTGCTGCCTCCTAGGTGGTAACAAATCTAACTTGAGAATGCAGCTG
This sequence comes from Acipenser oxyrinchus oxyrinchus, assembly GCA_030684275.1. Taxonomy (NCBI): domain Eukaryota; kingdom Metazoa; phylum Chordata; class Actinopteri; order Acipenseriformes; family Acipenseridae; genus Acipenser; species Acipenser oxyrinchus. The sequence goes on along the minus strand of CM060248.1, from coordinate 55,891,841 downwards.
TGGCTGTGCTTGTGTCTGTCCCAAAATTTCTGCAACTCCGTTAACACTTTCACTGTCACTATCAGTAAACTCATTGTTTCTTGGTCTAGCGCATTTCCGTGTCCAGATTCGTCTTCCAATAACTCCTGAAAGTACTGCAAGGCTTGCTGTGCAGTCCTATGTTGTGTTTGTCTATTCATTTTCACTAGACAATAACTATTTCTGCAGTTGATAAATAAATCACTTGTCTGAAAAAGTATCCTGTTGTAGCTATTCAAAATAAATGCGAAGCTTTCAAGTTCAGCAGCTCGATCACTCGCACTAAGCCAAACCCACCGTTTTTACTATGACGGTCAAAATGACAGCTCCGGTAGTTCTAGGTATAACATATTATATCTCCATAAGTTTCTGCAACCCTGGGTCTACTGATGCTTTGAGATGATTAATACATATATTTAGGAAAAGTCAAAAAAGCACAGTGCCTAGCTGCCAAATCAGTGGAGAAAAATGCATTTAAAAACCGCAATCAGTCAAAAAACAACGCTCCAGTAGTTCTAGTGTTAACCCATTTTATAAGCGTAATAGACACTTCAGGGTGTGTGTTATCACTGTGATATCACTCGGCTTCACCTCGTACTTACAACGTGGTGATATTAGAGTACAACACAAACCCTGTCATGCCTTGTTGCTAACTTAAATATGACGTTTGTTATTTCGGTATTTGATACTGGACTGCCATTCTGTCTGCTTTATTATTATTATTATTATTATTATTATTATTACTACAATGATTACTTAAATTGCATACGTGGGACACAGAAACAGTAAAGCTTCCTTATCTTATTTTACTCGCTTTCTTTCCTATTTTGTATCTTCCATCTGGGTTTTATTATTTTTATTTTCCTGATACTGTTCTTTCAGCACCAATAAACAGATCTTGGAAAAGTGTTAAGTCGTATTGTTTTGGTCAGGAAGCATTGAAATGTATTAAAAAAAAAAAATAGGAAAACTGCTGTCAATCAATACTGTATTTATATAGTGCCTTTCATACAAAAAAGTATATCAAAGAGCTATACAGGACAAAACAGAAGAAAATCTAAATACAATTCATGTGTATAGAGATTAAAGAGAAACACAGTTTAAAATTCAGTTTTAAAAAAGCTAATCTAAAAAAGTAAGTTTTCAATGTTGACTTAAAGTCATCAACTGATGTAGCACTTCTGATATGAGATGGCAGTGCATTCCAGTCTGGGAGCACAGTGACTAAAAGCTCTCTCTCCCTTCCTTTTTCTATACACTTGTGGGAGGCACAGAAGGCCTGCATCAGGTGATATTAAATCACGAGAAGGACTAGAAGTTCCTTTATACAATCTGGTGCCATACCTTTAGGTGGTTTATAAGCCAGAAGTAACATTTTAAAATCAACTCTAAACTTCACTGGGAGCCTAACAGCTGCATTCTGTATCAGCTGCATTCTGTATAAGCTGCAGGTGACTTGCGGTGTGTATCAGAAGCCCAGCAAATAGAGCACTGCTATAATCAAGTCAGGAAGACACAAAAGCATGAGTTAATTTCTCAGCATCAGACAAAGACAGAAATGACCTAATTTTAGCAATGTTTTGCAAATGGTAAATGGTCACTTTGGTGACATTGCAGATCTGTGACTTAAAAGATAAATAAGTCAAATAAAACCTCTAGATTGCTCACTTCCATTTTTATGTTTGTGGTCAAATTGCCCAGATCTATTTTTAGAGATTGTGTTGCTACTATTTGCTGCTGATAACCTAATAACAGAACCTCTGTCTTATCAGAGTTTAAATATAAAAACATGGAACATCTACCTCTTCACATCAGTAAAGCATTCAGCTAAGGGTGATACAGCCAGGGTATCATCATGTTTTACAGAGATGTCAAGCTGTGTGTCATTGGCATAGCAATGAAAGTTAACACGATGTTTACGGAATTCTCACCCAGCGGTAACATGTACAAAAAGAAAAGAATGGGTCCTAGTATAGAGCCTTGGGGAGTGCTCTGTTATGTCATAATGACTGCATTTTAAAAACACTGCTAAATTATGTTGGTGGCTTCTAGCTCCGTTGTTCCCTCAGAACTTCTCACCCAAAGTTCTAGGTCCAATATGCTGTGCTATGAATCAGTGTTTATCCAAACTGAGTTAACATAATAAACTATTATTACAGCTGTGTGCTACTTTGAAAGGGCCACCATCATCCCCTGGCATTCTTAAAAGATTTTGTTAATTTTGTTTTGGTTTTCAGTACACTAGAGATTGAGGTTGGCATTTAGTCAAATGTAATATTTAGTATTATGTGAAAAACAGAGGGCAAGACTCTAATGCAAGTTATCAAAGGCCAAAAAATGGAAAAAAAGTTTTACTGATCGCGAGATTGTTGAGAAAATTACAGCAGCACTTACTGCAACACACATTAATTGGTTTATGGAATACCCAGCAATTCTATTAAAAAAAAAAACAATGTAGAAAACAATCAAATCACTTGAAAATATTACAGCAAAAGCCTTGATACATGATGCCTTTATTAATCACATTATTTATTCAGGCTATTTTACATTAACAGACTTGTATTATGTATAAGTCAACTAGTAAAATAAAGACAGAGCTCTGAATGTAATTTATATCACATAAGCCTCTATAGGTAACTGTTAAAACAATGCATTTAACATAACACTTTAGTACATGAAGCATAATATTTCCTATATAAATTGAAGGTGCAATCCTTTGGGTTAGCACAATTTGCTGAGCAAGGCTTTCTTTTTTCACTTTCTAATACAGTCAGCACTCACATATCCGACCCTATAAAATGTTGACTTCAGTGGCAGCAGTTGGAGCAGCAGTAGAAGCAAATGTAATTTTAGAGCTTGAGTGCAAGCCTGGGATTGACAGATCCCGGCTGCGACGCCAACAATACAGACAGAGGCTGTACAGGACCACGGTTAATTCCTTAGATCTATTAGATGATGATCTAAAAACTCGATTGTTCCTGGATAGGGCAGCTAATGTCGATCTCTGTCAGACTGCGGGAAGACCTTGAATTGCATACGAAAAGGGCCTGTGCCGTACCCCCGCATGTGAAGGTGTTGACTTGGCAGCATTGTCCTTTTATGTCTCTAGGTCATTTCAAAGGGTCATGGGTGACTTGATAAAGAAGGTTAACGATGATATCAGTATACCACTTACTCAGACGCAGCTACAAAATATTAAAAGGGAGCTGTATGACATTGCATCAAAATCGTTGTTTGGTCAAATTTGCAGTAATTCCAAACACTGCTTTGCTGTCCTGCGTCTTCAGCAATCCATTTTAAATGTGTATTGGGGTAACAATGAATTTCTTAGAAAAACAAGTGACTTATAGTAACCAGACTGCAGACAGACAGCCTGGCGCTGTACTGTCAGGCTGATTAATGGGCTATCAGGAGGCTCATTAAAACAATATAAATGTCAACAGACCGCTCACTTCAGGAATGCAGACTGATATAATCAAACTTCAGTACATGGTGGCAAGTCCTGACTGATAAATACAAATTATACCGCAACATTTAATTGTTGACCATACCTGGTCAGAATAGGTATGACAGTATTTTATCTTGCTAATTTTTGCAGTTAGGCAATTCTTTTTTTGTCAGGGTAATTAGTACATATATTTAGGAAAAGTCAGGAAAGCACAGCTCCTTATCTTAAACACACGCACAGCAATTTAAAACAGTCAAAATGACCACCTTGATCGTTCTAGTGTTAACATGCATTTTGATTAACGACTTCCCCTTATCTAGTCGTTGAGACAGGAAGTGAAGTACGTGACCTGCGACAATCAAGCTTTTTAACGAGAAATGCGTTCATTTACCACCTCATCGACTCAATTTCAAAGCATTAATGGATTGATTTTATTAACAAATTTTGTTTGAAAATCACTTGTTACTAAAGCTGTCGCTACTGTCGTTAAATTGGAAGTAATGTCTTCGGTTAACTACCTATACCATTTATGATTTTAAAGACTTCAATCAAGCCCCATCTTTCCCTTATTTTTTCTAGGCTGAAGAGATTTAATTATTTTAACCTGTCCTCATAGCTCAAGTCCTGGGAAAAACTAAAGCATTGTGTGCAAGCTTGTCTTTTTTGTAGTGAGGTGACATAAACTGCACACAGTATTCTAGGTGGGGGTCTAACTAGGACATTGTATAATCTTAGCATAAGCTCTCTAGACTTGTATTCTATGCTTTTTGTAATATAGCCTAACATTCTATTTGCCTTTTTAATTGCCTCACCATATTGGCGAGATGCTTTCAATGATGACTCCACTATAACCCCAAGATGCTTTTCAAAGTCCTTGTCTCCTATTTCCATCCTGTTTATGTTATACTTATAACATGGATTTTTACGCCCAATAGAATACTTTACACTTCTTAACATTAAAATGAATTTGCCACAAGTTTGCCCAGTTACAGAGAAGGTCCAAATCCCTTTGAATTAGCTGGACGGCAGATTCCGAGTCCATTACTCCCCAAGTTTGGTATCATCTGCAAATTTGACAATCTTGCAATGTGCATCTTGGTCATATAAATGAGGAACAAGTACAGACCCTTGTGGTACCCAACTAAGTACATCTCCCAATCTGATTTTACACCTCTCACAATTGCTCTCTGCTTTCTGTTTATTAACCAGTACTGTATCAAATTACATGTCCTCCCCTATTATTTTAATTTACTTAAAACTCTTTCATGTGGGACTTTGTCAAAGGCTTTTTGAAAATCAAGATAAATTATATCATAAGTGTTGCCATTATCTACATTAGCTGTAACATCCTTTAAAAAAGTAAAGTAGGTTAGTCAAGCATGACTAACATGTTACATGTTACAGAAGTTACATCCCAGACTGGAAAGCCCAAGCTTTATAAGCCCTGGGAGGTGGATGTAACTGACAGCCATCTTGGTTCCAAGGTAACTACTGGACAATCACCTGGAGTCAAGATGGCGTCCCATCAGCCAGACTATGAAGTCAATTACTGTTAACTAGGAAGGGATAAAAGGACAGGGTGTGTTATGGGGCGCAAGAGGTTAACAGAGAAGACAAACGCTGTTTTGTGACGGTTTGATTTAAAGGTGCTTTACATTACTGATCAACTGTGTTATGAACTGTATTTTGGACAGGGTTCACGATTTTGGATTATAAACAAAAGACCACTGTTTTGTTTGACTTAACAGACAAAAGCTTATCCTTTCCCGAGATAGTTAGGGGAACAATATTAAGTTCAGTCAGATCTAGGTTTTATTTTCAGTTTTCTTGTTTTGGTTTCCTATTACGGACAGCAATAAAAGTGTGTCAAAAGACACTATTATAATTTATTATTTATTTCTTAGAAGACACCCTTATCCAGGGCGACTTACAATTGTTACAAGATATCACATTATTTCACCTTATACATTATACAGATATCAAATTATTATTATTTTTTTTTTTTACATACAAATTACACATTTATACAGTTGTTTTTTTGTTTTTTTTACTGGAGCAATCTAGGTAAAGTACCTTGCTCAAGGGTACAGCAGCAGTGTCCCCCACCTGCGATTGAACCCACGACCCAATGGTCAAGAGTCCAGAGCCTTAACCACTACTCCACATTGCTGCCTGTAAAACATATAACATCTGCCTTTTTCTTTCATTGCATGTTTGGTGGTAAGTGACTGGCCATTCTGACAATTTTGCCACTTTACCACATGTCTAGAATTACCTGGGTCTGTCTGATCCCTCTTTTAAAATAATGACACAACATTTGCAAGCTCCCTGTCCCCTTTAGGGACCTCACCTGTTTCTATAGAACTATTCATGACAGCAGCCAATGGTCTACTTAATTATACCCTTGTTTCCTTAAGCACTCTTGGATAAATCATATCTGGGCCCGGTGATTTGTTATTTTTTAACTCCTGTAGCTTATTTATTACCTCTACTTTAATCATTTAATCCATTTCGATAAATATTTATCCTGCCAAGCAGGTAAACAAGAAAGGCTACAGAAAACCCAGTCATGTATTGTAAGCAGAAAATCTATTATAAGCTGCTCCAGCACTAACATAGGTATAGTATATGTATTGATAAAAGCACTTTTTGCCAAAGGTAAGAGAGCTCTGAAGCTAGAAAGCCTATCTGTATCACAAGAAGCACTGTCTGACCTACAGACCATAACCTGAAGACCACAACCTGCTTTATTTGTTTTGTGTTAAGCATCTGCCCCCCTGACAGACAGTCAGAGCTCAAAAAAATGTAAGCATTCAAAAAAGTATAAATTGTAAGTAACATTCAGAATTACTGCAGTACATGCTTTTGACATGTTTTATTTATTTCTGCAGACACATGTTCAGTCAGTCTCTCCTCCTCTTTATTTCACCTTGATTTAGTTGAAAGACTTCTGGCGCACAAGAAAAGCACTATTTTCCCCTAGTTAATTACTTTATAAAATGCTTGCATACTGTATTATACCTTATTTAATTAAAGTTAATGTTGACCAATTATGCTCAGTCCTATTGGCAGTCATAATAGAGGAGAAGAAAAAGACGGCATCACATGCATTTAATTGACAAAAGCCAATTTAAATGGCCTTTTTTTTCCTTTGGTTTTCCTTCATACCAGTGACACTTACATCTGTGAAGCTGTGCCGGATCACCAGATTTGAAGTGTGATTAATTGAATGCCGTTGAAGGTAATTTATATCTAAAAATTTTGAGCACAGTGATTACAGGACTGAGAACATGAACAGAATAGGATCTGAGGGTATGTCAAAAAATGCCATTCCTATCCTGCAGCTCATCCCTATCAGTTTGCCTATGGCAAAGAACTTAACTTTGCAAGTCATGCAATTTGTAGAGGCACCAAACTGTAACATTAAGTAAAACATATTTGTATTTTAATTTCAAGATATTAAAATACAAATTTAGATTGCAGTGCATACATAAACAGTAGAGTAGATTGTAAAACATGCCATCAATAAATATTCCCTTTGTCCGGGGAAATGCTTCTGTCCTGACAAATATGAACTTTTTGAAAGACAAGAAATGTTTCTTTAACATAAGTCTAATCAGCTGCTGTGAAATTGTATGTGGCCTGACCTCCCACAATTTGTGTTACGCAATGAGTATGTTAATTGTTGTATGTATATTGTAACATGCACCTGAAGCTGCCAGAAATGTAGGCATATCGTGCCGTTAGCATGCCCACACCAAGAGGATCCTCTAAATAGCCACGTATCAGCCGTCATCTGTTTAGCTGTTTATTTGATTCATCGGAACGCTCTGCCTCCAGTGTGTTTATTTGATTCATCGGACGCTCTGCCTCCAGTGTGTTTATTTGATTCATCGGGACGCTCTGCCTCCAGTGTGTTTATTTGATTCATCAGAATGCTCTGCCTCCAGTGTGTTTATTTGATTCATCGGAATGCTCTGCCTCCAGTGTGTTTATTTGATTCATCGG